>JAJAGP010000049.1:947500-1141445 GCA_025084515.1 Ancistrus triradiatus | reverse complement strand
AAGGTGAGAGAAAGGTGGAGGGAGATATGAGAAAAGAGATGGAGGAGAACGATTGGCTCAGTGAGCTGCCACAAGGGTCAAAGAGAGAAAGAAAGACGATAGAATTGATGGAGATGGAGAAGAAGGTGAAGGAAGAAGGGGGCACAGAGCTCCAACCAGAGGAGGAAGCTCCAGCTCTGGAGAAGAGCTGTAAGGATGCCGGTGCCAAAAAGAAGCTCAGACTCCCGAATGTGATGGGCCGGGTGAGGCAGTGGATGAGCAAAAAGATGAAGGAGAGGTACCAGAAAAAGATCCAGTTCGTCCAGAGCATCGAGGAGCAGCATGGAGATAAATACTGCTTTGGCAGTAAGTCAGTTCATTCACAGAACCATGATTGTCTAGATGTAGAACATTCTTATAAAGCAGAGAAAGTCCTTTATCGGTGTGAACTCCTTTCTCCAAACAGCACTGTCCGGCGCCACGCAGGCAAAATGGGTCCCCGTGGCGGATTTGTACCACGAGAAGAGGGAACGCCTGCAGGAGAAGGAGGCGCAGTGGCAGGCAAAGGAGGACTACTGGAGAGAGAAAGGGAAGAAATAGGAGGTATAAAACCAATCTGCTGAATAAAGCATGTTCAAATTACTCCGTGAATTAAGATGTTGTTTTGTTTCAGTGATCTGAATCTGGCGGCACCCAGGACCTACACCTCCTGGAGTATAATGCCCCATAGATCAGACTCCATTTCAATGAAGAACATCTCTCCCACATCTCATGGACAGAAAAACAAAGCAGGAAGAAGGATCTCCTTTAACCATATAGAACCTCATCTTAACACCAAAACATCAATAAACACCAACATCAGCAAACATCAACATTAGTTACCATCAACGTCAATAAACATAAGCATCAAAAACTCTGTGTTTATTCTGTGATTATTCATCCATCCATCCATTCATCCAGTGCAGCATGGAATAAATCTCTGGGCATGCCTGATCCAGCCCTGGCACTCTGATGCTCTGATTTCCCTCTAGGTCTCAGTCACGGCATCTAAAAGTGGTTTGGTCATGGGGACGGTGATCATGTACATCCCATCTCCAGGCAGAAATGAATTCTTCGATAGATTTACATTTAGAGTATTCAGCAGACCATTTTATTCAGAGCGATTTACAACTGCTCCAACTTTATAATCCAAGAAATTGTGGGTCAAGGGCCTTGCACAAGGACCCAACAGTGGCAGCTTGGCAGGGGCGGGTCCATAGACCAGTACCTGAATGCACAGCCACAATGTCTGGAGTTTATAGACAGATTTTTATTTCTTTTTATAGTTTGTTATAACTGTTAAGACCTCGGACATTAAAGAAGTAATGAGTGGTTTATACAAACTGGGGACAAGACGGACTTGAGATATGAATATAAAGTCTTATGCTACAGCTAGGGAACTTGTAATTAAATTTTGGAAGATAACCTTTAATTTCACAGAACAAACTTAAATACGACATATAGTACTGTGCAAAAGTCTAAGGCCACCATACAACGATTAGATTTGTTGTTTGCACTGGTATAATGCCGATATAGCATTATTTCTGAGGGAAAAACAGCTTCTGTAGCCTACAGTGGTAGGTATTTAGTGTGACCTCCCCTTTCACTTGAGCAATAGCAGCATCTGGTGGCTTGAAGCTTGATCAGGAACGGTCTTTTTGGCGAGTTGACAGCCAAGAAACCACTTTTCGGGAAGGGGAACACGGAAAAGTCTGTGATATGCTAAAACTCACAAAGATTGGAATAAGAGGATTATATAGTGACGAATCCAATCCAATCAACAATATTTATATATGTTATATATGTTCATTATAGTATTGCTAAAACAACAAATCTAATGGTGGCTTAAGACTTTTGCACAGTACTGTACATACATACGTCTGCACCATTTAAAGCACGATAAAGTTCAGTTCCACAACCTTATACAGAAACATCAGTGGATCATCTGGAATGGTGGCCAAAACACACGTCAAAAGTGTTTGGGTTTTTGTACGTGCAAATTGTTGATCTGCTGTAATTAAGTCAAACTTGGCCCAAAAAGTTTAGGCTACGTTTCTGGAGTTGGTAATTAGCACTGCCTTTCCACCCCCAGAATGCAATTTATCAACTCCAGCTGTGTGCGCGTATGTTGTTTATTTTTGTATGCCCTGTAGAAGATGGCCTTCCCTCTGAGAATAGTGCAGGAGAGATGGTGTCAGTGAGTCTTAATTATTCATTTAAACATAACCTTAGAGAATTCACTGACAGACTCAGAAAGAACCGAGTACAACCAGAGCCGTGTACTGCACGCACTGAATGTCACAGAGGGTTCCATCATGAATCCACAGAGAACACGATGCCCCATCGCCTATGCCTGGAGAACACAGGGTACAGGTCTAAACATCGAAGGGCCAGCAGGAGTCACTGGTGCAGAGCCTGGGGATGAATGTGAATTAACCGGCTAACGCTGAACAGAAATTTGAATGAACACTAAGCATGCCATAAAAAAGATACACTATATGGACGTTTGTGGACGCCCCTTCTCAAGCAGTTCATAGATGAAAAACTGAATCTAGTTTAACGCGGTGTCTACATACTTTTGGCCATGCGCGTACTACAAGAAAGTGGTGCAGAGACCTCTCAGGAGAGCTGAAATCCTGCTGGTTTTCCCAGTCGCGCAGTCACGAGTGAACATGTGATGAGGTGAGGAACCTTTAGAACATTGTATGCATTGTAGCTGAGATAAAGGGTTAAGATAAAGGGTGAGATCAGCAGCCCAGTAAAAGATCAAATTTCTCCAAATAATTTAGAATTTTATTGTAATTTATCACCCCGATGAGCTCGATCTACGACTCAGTGTAAGTGCATGTATCTCAGATGAGCACTAGAGGGCAGCATAGAGCTGTGCTGCAAACCCTAACCAGGAGGAACCGACAGCTGAACTTCTCCAGCAGATAAGGTGACACAGCCCATCCAGTTGCATAATCCCTGCCAACCCCAATTCAGTCATCACACACATCACTAAGCTGCGACTTATCTCATTACTTAATTATCCTGGCAATTTGCCGCAGATTACATCTGCATATCGAGCTCTGAAAGAACCTGGCTTTAAGAAAGAGCGCCTAGCAGATAGATACACGTTGGATTTAATCACTGTCTTTAAAAGTAAACCATTAATGATGGTGGATCAGGGTTTATTTGGTGCAACAAACTTGACAAGATTATATAGAGCTTCAGGACCATTTTTAATTTGCAGTAATTAGGATTAATTACGTCCAATTTGACTTGCCATTGCGTTCAACAAACGACATGAGCAGGCATAAATAGTTTGAGGATGCAGCCTTTTATTGCTTTAAATATGATACCATCATGGGATATGATCTTTCTTTCCAACCATTATTCAATTAAACATCTATCATACCTACCAGGCAACCATCCATCCACTATCAATTTATTATTTTACATTTTTTCTACATTACATGAACTTAAGGTACTAGACTGTGCACCAAAAGGTTCAGGTTTCAAATCCGACCTTGAGTCTCTTAACCCACAACTGATTGGATTGTAAGAGCATATCAGATGAAAGCCACTCTGGATACGGGCTTCTGAAAAATGGCTATATGTAATGTAATGTGATTTATTTGTACATCTGTTTATGAACCTTCAAATCATACATCCACAAATTAATTTGTACATCTATTCACACATCCAACCAGCCATCCATCCATCCACCATCCATAACCTGAGTATTCCACTACAAAGTTATATTCACAGCTTTCCACCTGTCCATCCATCCATCCGTCCATCCATCCATTTGTCCATCCATCCATCTGTCCATCCATCCATCCATCCGTACATCCATCCATTCGCCCATCCATCCATCCGTCCATCCATCCATCTGTCCACCCATCCATTCGTCCATCCATCCATTCGTCCATCCATCCATCCATCCATCCGTCCATCCATGTATGGCTATATGTATGGATTAAATCCATATATAATCTATACATATTTCCATTCAATCATCCACCCATCCATTCACCTTTCCATTAATTCAACTGTCCATCCATCCACCAAGTAATAATTTTTCCCCTTCCAATAGTCAATCTCATCATTCTCCTGCTCCATTCATCCACCTATCTATAATCCACCCATGCATTCATTTATATAACCATCCAGCCATAAATAATCTCTTTGGATGATGGAAGGGAAATAATCTGCTATATAGTTCTGTGCAACCATCCATCCATTTACCTGTCCATCCATGATCCTGTCCATCCATCCATCAATCCGTAATCTGCTTACATAACTATTATATATTTATATACCATCCATCCATCCAGCCATTCATTTATTCTTATATCTTACTATCTATCTATTCATCTGACCATAATCTGTATCAGACCTAACATATTTCCACCATCCATGGGGTTGTATGGGTGGATGTAACAGTGAAAGTGATTCAACACCCATCACACATTTTCACTGGTTCATCCATCCATCCATCCATCCATATATTCATGTGTTCAGCTAATATCTATTATGAAGCATTTTAATCAACATCCTGATTAAAACGAAATGAATCAATAAACTAGCTTCACATGAACTGATATCAGTTTCGGCTCCACCCAAATCCCTCTCTTTCTTGTTTGAACCCCTGCGGATGGTGTGAGCATCGTTTCTAGTCACGACTGCATCCATTACTCCTTGTGAGTTGTGTAGTTTGGGCACATGCTCACGCCCACGAATCCTAATGCTAATGCACATCCATCATTGCTTTCCACTGCTCTTAATGCCTCGCTGATGCTCCTTTTTGAAATTAAGGTGTCAAGATGTTAAATGTAGGCAGGATGAAATCATTGAGCTGCCTGCACATTTTGGTAATGCACCTATCAGCTATGAATCTTATCCAAGCAGACGAGTGGCAGCGGCATCGCCGGGAACCTCAATAGCTCGCTGAAGTGATTAAGAGGACGGGATGTCAGATCGAAGTGAGCACAGAAACGACCTGCAATCACATCTCACACACAATTTCTATCAGAAAACATTTTTTATTACATTTCACGGCTTCCCGTGTCTAATTGCGCTGTCTGAAGGGTAGCAAGACGACACTGAAGAAGGTTTAGCTCCACCACACTCGGCGGAACCACATTATGATATGGTTCTAAAGATGTGTCTTGTAGAATTAGCTGGCATGTCCATATATGGAATTTCAACTTCCTGTGTAATAATGACAATATTCCTACAAAGGCTGCATGTAGTTTGATATTTTGTTGTGCCAAACCAGCCTCAATCATCCTCCCATCCATTCATTCATTAATCCATCCATCTCTTACTACACCGTCATCCATTCCCAATCCATCTACTCCTCGTTCTTACCATACTCTATTTTCCATTCAGCACTTCAAGCACTTCATCCTGCGCAATGCAATTTCACGCTGTTGTCTCAATCCATCGCACACATCCTACATTTGGTCAAACCATTCATCCTCCTTCAAGCCACTCATCAAGCCATTCCATCATTCTAACCATATTATCATACAGTATAATCATCCAACCATATACAAATCCATCCCTCCATCCATGAGTTTATCAGTCCATTACCCCACCAATCCATCCAAACACATTCAGTAATTCAATACCCAATAATTTTCGTCCATCCACTTCCATTCCATTCATCAATTCAAAATCTACCAACCCTCCATCCTTCACATGGTCCATCATACACATCCACCCACCCACCCCATCCATCCATCCAGCTATCCATCCATCCAGCCACCATAAATTCTCTCATCCATCCATGCATCAGTTTACACCATACTCTATTTCCATTCAACACTTCATCCTGCCATGCATTCACCTGTTGTCTCATCCATCCACACATCCATATATTTGTCAAACCATTCATCCATCCTTTAAGCCAATCATCAAGCCATCCATCCATTCTACCATATTATCATACAGTATAATCATCTAGCCATCTACAAATCCATCCATCCATCCACTTACGAACTCCATCAGTCCATGACCCACCAATCCATCCAACCACTTGTCAACTCATTCATCAGTTCATAATCTACCAACCCATCCATCCATTCACATGTCCATCATACACATCCACCCACCCATCCACCCATCCATCCATCCATCCATCCATCCATAAATTCTCTCATCCATCCATGCATCAGTTTATTCTTACATCTATCTTACCATATTACCATATAATCCTCCAACCATCTACAAATCAATCCACTCATCAATCCATCTACTTATGAGCTCAGCCCATCAGTCCATCAATCCATCCAAACACTTGTCAACTCGTTCATTAATCCAAAACCCAAAAATCCATCCATCTACTTGCCAATTCATCCATTCTCATGTTCATCATATCCATCCACCCACCATCCATCCATCAGTTCATTCTTACATCTATCCTACCACTTTGCCATATAATTATCTACAAATGAATCCATCCGCTGATCAATCCATCCATCCACATATGAACTCAGTCCATAAATCACTAATCCATCCAATCACTTGTCAACTCGTTCATTAATCCATAACCCAAGAATCCATGCAACCACTTGCCAATTCATCCATAAATTTGTAATCTAACCCATCCTTTCATCTATCCATTCACATGTCTATCATGCACATCCACCCATCCATCCATTTTCCCATCCAGCCATCCATCCATTCATCCATCCACATGTCCATTATGCACATCCATCCATGCATCAATGCATTCTTATTTCTGTCCAATCTGTCCACCCCATCGATCAATCCATCCCACCACCTATCTTCAGTCCTAACCCAACTATGCAACGATCCCAGCTTTCTACAAACAGTTTTTACAGCTGGCCCATCAGTTAAATCCATCCACCTATCCATTCATCTCATTCACCCATCACCTCCATTAATAAGGGTGTTACGAAAGGATTTCTCCGTATGTTGTTTATAACATTCTTTTTATAACAACTCAGAGTTTTTTTCTCCATGAAGAGGAGAACACAAATGCTAGCATGTGTTCTCTAGGAAATAGGAATGACTAGGAAATTTGTTCATCTAATATAAACCCTACTTATCTGTGAGGTCTTGCCCTTAAATTGTTAAATGTCCTGACAAAGATAAGCAATTCTACAAGCACAATCAAACCTCATGTGCGTGTCTGCCATGTATGAGGCACAGAAGGCTTGCTCTCACAATGACAATAGTTGCTTATGGTTATGAATTTCATATTAATGAATGTCATGGGATTGGACATGTTGTCTTAGCCATATTTGGTGGCCTGGTTCTTAGTCGTCTTGGTTATTTGGCAGGCTTTGTCCCTCTTGCTGTCATGGATAAATAATCAATCTCCTCAGCTTATAGTTCTGCCTCTCTCCAGACCTCCTGCTTTATGAATTTTAATGAATTCAGTCTAGGAAACAGTGGGATGGGTAAAGCTGAAATGTCACATGAGCGGTTCATCACTGAACACCATAACGACTTAGGGCATGTCTTAATTAGGACACTTCTGATGTCTGATGTAGAGCCAACATTGAAAAACACTAATCATTATGTTTAAGTTCTGAGAAGTTCTGAACTGCGATTGGCATATCTGGCAACCCTTTGCCATTTATCACTTATTGCTTTTACTCATATTTATAATTGTACTCCTGTATTACAGTGTAACACTAATGATGGAGGTGATATGCAAACAGTTTGTGGTGTAATATGTTCTATGGAGGACCAAACATGACAAATAAATAAAAAAAAAACAAAAAACCCCCAAAACAAAACAAAACAAAAAAAACCCCCATAAATAAATAAATAAATGTGCAATAAATAAATCTATATATAAATACATGAATTGAAACATAAAAAAAACAAAAAAAAAAACCCCATTAATAAATACAAAAAACCATGAATAAATAAATGTGCAATAAATAAATAAATAAATAAATAAATCAAGAATAATTTATTTTATGTCGCAATTTTTAATTTATTCAGTTATGTTGTACATTTATTTATTATTTTATTTATTTGTTTTATTGATGTATTTATATCTAGATTTATTTATTTATTTATTGATTGATTTAAAGACCAAACAAAACAAATACATAAATAAATAAATAAATAAATAAATAAATGAATAAATAAATGAATAAATAAATAAATGAAGAAAAATTTATTTATGTCACATTTTTTTATTTTTTCAGTTATGTTGTACATTTATTTATTATTTTATTTATTTGTTTTATTTATGTATTTATTTATATCTAGATTTATTTATTAATTTATTGATTGATTTAAAGACCAAACAAAACAAATACACAAATAAATAAATAAATAAATAAATAAATGAAGAATAATTTATTTTATGTCACATTTTTTTATTTTTTCAGTTATGTTGTACATTTATTTATTATCTCATTTATTTGTTTTATTTATGTATTTATTTATATCTAGATTTATTTATTTATTTATTTATTTATTGATTTAAAGACCAAACAAAACAAATACACAAATAAATAAATAAATGAATAAATAAATAAATAAATAAATGAAGAATAATTTATTTATGTCACATTTTTTTATTTTTTCAGTTATGTTGTACATTTATTTATTATTTTATTATTTGTTTTATTTATGTATTTATTTATATCTAGATTTATTTATTTATTTATTTTATTAATTAATTGATTTAAAGACCAAACAAAACAAATACACAAATAAATAAATAAATAACTAAATAAATAACTAAATAAATAAATGTGCAATAATTAAATCTAGAAATAAATACATTGAAAAATTGAATAAATAAATACATAAATAAAACCATGAATAAATAAATGCAGAAATAAATAAATGCAGAAATAAATAAATGCAGATATACATAAGCCATCTAGTTCTCCATATATTATTTAATGTCACATAATTTTTATTTATTCATCTATTTTTATCTTTATGTTATTTTATGTTTATTTATCAATAAATGTATTTATGGTTTTATTTTTTTATTTTTTTTATTTTTTATTTATTTATTCAGTGATTAGACATTTGGTCCTCCATAAAATGCTGGCCTTTAAATCCTAAATGAATAAGCGTGAGGGTGATGGATGTGGTTATTGCTTGCACAGTTTCTTGAGTCATACCAATATAAAATCCTTACACACATACCCACAAAAATTCCTCCCACTTTTAATCACGTCAGGTGGTTTCGGAGCAAACGGTGGAATCTGTAAAGATTTTATTTTCAATTCGAACGGGCCTATAAATCAGGCCTGCGTCTGTACGACTTGCTACGGGGTTCCTTGAAGTGCAACCGACGAGGATGCAACACGGGTTTAAGCAAGAGAAATATTTGTTAGAGCATCGGTGGAGAAGCTGTGCTAGCTTGTGTCGCTGTGAAATGTTTTTTAATACGTTTCCAGTCGCTTGATCACATTGTGGATGCAAATCCTCACCTCCGCTCCCAGGCTGAGAGAAAAGAATCCTTCAGAGAGAGAGAGCTGGGTACACACTCTTAATGGGGCATGAAAGCACAGGAAGAGGGATCAAGTTTGAAAAAAAAAAGAAAAAGCAAACAAGAAATTTGTCCTTCAGAGGGTGTTAACAGAAACCCACCAAACTGTGCTGCTCGGGGGAGAAAGTAATAGAGAGGTGGGGGCATGCTATGCATTGCAAATGTATGTGCATACAGTATAGTATAAATAAAGCAGAAACATTTACAATTATGTGTGACCAAAACTGTTGAACCCCATATATATACACACACCTCCTTGCTTTAAGTTCCACTTACCATGAAGAAGCACTTTGTAGTTCTACAATTACAAACTGTAGTCCATCTGTTTCTGTTTTCATCTGTTTTCTAATGGTCAGGACCCTCACAGATCAGGTCCTATTTGACTGATGGATGATTCTCAGCACTGCAGTGACACTATTGTTCATGTACAATTGGATCAAACACAGCAGTGCTGCTGGAGTTTCAAACACTGTGTTCACTCATTTAATTAATGACACTCATCATATTGCTGCACCTCGTACATGTAAAGTCAGAGGCAGTGGCTCAACTCTTGTTGCACGGTTTGTCATCCTCTAATTCTTCATCAGTGCTCACAGGATGCTGGTGGCTGGACATTTTCGGTAGGTCTATTATCTTCAGTCCAAAAATGACACTGAGGTGTCTCCAGCAGCACTGCTGCGTCTGATCCAATAAAACCAATACAACACACACTAACACACCACCAGCACTCACTGCAGTGCTCAGAATGAGTCCCCACCCAAATAGGACCTGCTCTGTACTGGTCCTGTGGGGGTCCTGACCATTGGAGATCAGAGTAAAGGGGACTAAAAGTGTGTAGAGAAAAAGATGGACTACAGTCTGTAATTCTAGAACTACAATGAGCACCTATTTGGTAAGTGGAGGTGATAAAACGTAGAGTGTCAAAACAAAAAGGTGTACCAACATACTCAAAATTGGGTCTCTGTGATGACTGGTGAACGCATTTGACTGCTGCACCACCAGGGCACTGAGACATGCTCTTTCCAAACAAAATGCTACTTGTGTTGTATAGATCTTTTCCTCAGGAGTCATTTGGCTTTATTTATTTCATACAATAGCTTCCTTAAAGCTGCAGGTAAGGGTTTCAAGCCATTTTCTTTGTGTAGTTCATAATAACAGTTTTGTCCAATACAGCTGTCAGGATGTTACCCTGCATAACCTCCTACGTTTTCAACTGTTCCCGTTCCAAAGCCGGCTGCCAAACTGCAGCCAGCTTCTAAGTACTTATACCTGGTTTGTACCTGTCACATGCTAGTTAATTGTTTCTAGCCTGTCTTGGATTATGTATTCGTTCAAGCTTGAAGGCTATTCCTGCTGTCTGTGTTTAGCAGCTGTCTCCTTACTTGCACCAAGCGTAGGAATTATTTTGCTATCTCTTCACTTGAATGACAGCACGATTCCGCAGTGCAATCTAGACCCAAGAGTATCACAACACAAAAATATCAGGACAGTCCAAAAACAATTTATTTCCCAAAGCATGTTGATTGGTGCTTTAATTCTTATTGTTATGTATTGTAATTATCCCAGCATCAGTGCCTTCCAAGCTGTAAATGTAAAAACACTGACATTATCACACATCTAGCTGAAGAATCATTACCAGGATCTTATCAGGCCCTCACGGAAGTATTCATTATAGTCCTAAAACAGAAAGCTTGCCGGGCAATGTCGAATAGTTGGCTGATTTAATGAACTGCTCGCTAAAGGGCAGATGATCTGGAGAAAGTAATGATTCTTTCAGCATCTGCACTCGATCCTTTTAATGAGGAGCTACAAGCAGCGGTCAGGATATTGCTTCTGGATTGGTATATTTAATAAACTGGCACTGGAACATTAAGCTTTTATCTGTTTGGCTCGTCTTCTTGGGAGGATTCATCATCCGATCCATAGTTTTGGCTCAGAAATGGGTTTTAAACATGTATGCAGCCAAACGGTTCAAATCCACTTTGCCAGCAGACCATAATGGGCAGGCCTTCACCTCCATTCTTTTTGTCTTCATGGGCTTCTTAGCATTATGTCCACCTTTTCCCACTCGACCAGCACTAGAACATCCATCTGCCCACACCACCTCATATTCTCCCCTTTCTCTTCTACCTTCTGCCATTGTTTGGACTTTCCTCTGTTGTGTATTGACCTTAACAATGATGGACATCATAGCATCTGTGTTTAGAGATTATGAGAAAAAAGATGTTTGTAGAGCTTTTAAAGGTCGCTATCACTCACACTTTCTTCTGATAAGTTGCGTATGGCTTTCCTCTTCTCCATCTTTGGTATTTTACACAGCACTTTGCAGTCAAGAGGTTCCTACTTCAGCACTTTCATCCAAAGATAAATGTTACATCTCTGTCCTCCCGCTGTCTAGAACTCACTAGCATTCTCATGGCTCGGTGTGGACTGTGTTGTAGGTGAAGATTTCAGTAGTAAAAGAACCATTTCTGCTCCCTCTTTATTCAAATGGGAACTGACGTAAATATAATTTCCATTAAACAATTTCCAATCGGAATGTTTCAGCAAATATAAAGAGTATTTTCAACAGAAAACTGCATGTAAACGTCTAAGTAACTGAAGGCCTCTCTCACATTGGCTAATGTTAATGTTCATGAGTCCACCATCAGAAGAACACTGAACAACAATGGTGTGCATGACAGGGTTGCAAGGAGAAAGCCACTGCTCTCCAAAAAGAAAATTTTGCTAAAGATCACATGGACGAGCCAGAAGGCTACTGGAAGAATGTTTTGTGGATGGATGAGACCAAAACAGAACTTTTTGCTTTAAAAGAAAAGTGTTTGGTTTCCAGCATAAGAACCTTATTCCATCTGTGAACATGGTGGTGGTAGTAATCATGGTTTGGGCCTGTTTTGCTGCATCTGGGCAGGACGGCTTGCCATCAGAGATGGAACAATGAATTCTGAATGATATCAGAGAATTCTAAAGGAAAATATCAGGACATCTGTCCATGAACTGAATCTCAAGAGAAGGTGGGTCATGCAGCAAGACAACGACCCTAAGCGCACAAGCCGTTCTACCAAAGAATGGTTACAGAAGAATAAAGTTCATGTTTTGGAATGGCCAAGTCAAAGTCCTGACCTTAATCCAATGGAAATGCTGTGGAAGGACCTGAAGCGAGCAGCTAATGAGAGGAAACCCACCAACATCCCAGAGCTGAAGCTGTTCTGTACGGAGGAATGGGCTAAGACCTACGTCTGGCTCCGTTCCTCACAACCCTACTCCTGCCTCCAACACATCGGCTAGATTAGGCCTTTTCTTTACCTGGTATTGACACTCTATGTATTCTGTACACTCTGCGTACGATGTATCTGGCACACAAGTTCTCAAATATACAGATTTTTTAAAGCACTATGTTTTTTTTTTATTTAGCAGCGAAGGCCGAGTAAACAAACTGAGCGCAGGATTGTTGGGGCAAATCCATGGCTCATCAAGTCTATCACAAAGCCAGGGACAGTAATAACAGGTACTTCATTGCTCATACACAAACACAGATAACTATCACTATGAGGAGGTCAGCGCTGAACTAGGAATAATGCAAATCGCATAAACCAGGCTGAGAAATGTACAGTACATGTGGTCATACTTGGAAAAGACAGACAAAATAACAGCAGTTATTAAACCGTCTCATGAGTTGTGCTTTGCTGTTGGGTATAAAATGTAAAAATGACGGAAAAAAACATTAACATCAATAAGAGTGAAGGCTTATATTTTAACCGCAGAGATTGAGTACCACGGCTTCATCGTTCCAAACACAGAACACTATCCAGAGGCCTTGTCAATCTGGTGATCAATCTGTCTGTACTCCGGGTAAGATGAAAACTGTATCATCAATACAATTTCTGAGGGTTATTAATTACTAGACAGACCTGCATCCTTAACTGTAGATATTCTTCTAAAATCTTCTAAGCTAAATAGAACTGGGAACGTATTTCCATTTCTATGGGACTGTGGTAGCCTAGTGGTTAAGGTACTGGACTCTGGACCAGAAGGTCCAGAAGGTCCAGGGTTCAATCCCACCTCTGCCAAACTGCCACTGTGGGCTCCTTGAGGAAGACCCTTAACCCACAATTGCTTGGATTGTAAGGTTGTATCCATTGTAAGTCGCTCTGGATAAGGGCGTCTGCTAAATGCTGTAAATGTAAATGTATGGCTACCAATTAAACATAAATGGCGCATTGGTGAAGTCTCAGGTACACACAGTGTATCCACTAGAAAACCTCTAGGATTTGATACCCACTTAAAATGTCCAGTGGTTGGAGTTCAACAGCGAAACCATCACCATGCCAGCTCTAACCAGCATATACAAACTTGGCTCTATAGAGAACATGGAACTCATAAGTTCTTGCAAATTGACCAGCACACTGGCATCCAAAACACATGCTGGTGTGGGTTGAGTAAAATGGAAAATACAATGGAGTACTTAAATGGATGCAAAATGCAATTGGAGGCTGATTGCCTGATTCCGCAACATCCTCCTGGGAATTACAAAGCACTCGGATATGGTGCAAAATGTACATGGGGTTTGGGACAGTTGACTTGAGGTTGGGGGGGCAGTTAGGCACGGTATAACTTCTTCTGATTAGATTGTATCACTGGACTTCTAGAAAAGTGATATAATTGCAAGTCTACATCAGTTTTGAGAGCCCTGGTCAAGAGCCCTGGTCAACACAGCAGAATAATTAAGGTCCTGGGTTAGTTTATTGGTTTTAAGGGACAGGGAACTAAATTACATAAATGTCCTGACCCTATTAAGGGAACTATACCACATATCCTTTTCTCTAACAATGTACCTGTATGGACGGAGAGATCAAGGACTCATCTGCAGACATAGATCTGGGTTTTAGAAAGTAATCATCTGACAGTAAGACATGATATTCAAGAATGATCTAACCTTCTCAAAGCAGCAGTGAACCCTAGACAAAGCTGTGAGGTGACAGTGCTAATCACCACACCGCAGTGCCAGTCAATGACCTAACATTATAATAAAAAACAGCGAGTGTGAAGTTTGAATTAGCAGCTCTGTAGATGAACTGTGAACAGACAACCTCAGGCTCCAAAGGAAAATAAGCAGTCTTACTAAATGTCAGGGCAATTTAGGTGTGCTTGAGTCTATGGATGGCATAGGCTGACTCATTACGGGCTGTCTGTGGCTTGATAGACTGTCATATGACACATAATTAAAGCAGCCTCCGGGAATCAGAATGTGATGAGATCAAAGTGAGAAGAGAGTGACCATCATCTTAAGAGACTTCCTTGACTCCCAGCTCTGCCTCCAGGCCAAATCACTGGTCATTAGTGGGAGTTCCACAAGTACCGCCCAGCTACTGAATAACACTGCGGGATATATGAAGTACATATCCTTGAGATTTATCGGGTGCACTTTCACGCTGTGAATCTCCTCTTCTCTTACATCTTCAAGGTGTTCTTTTGGATTCAGATCCGGTGACTAGGAAGACCACTGAAGAACGTTGAACTCATTGTCATGCTCATAGCAGTTTAAGACGACTTATTTTATGACAATGTACATCATCATGCTTAAAGAAGCCATTAGAAAATGGTAAATAGTTGCCATGAAAGGGTCCACATGGTCAGCAACAAGCAATGATTTTGAAATGTGGCATTGACATGATGATTGATTGGGATTAATGAGCTGAAGAAACCATTCTCCACACCATTACCCCACTTCCATCAGCCTGGACTGTTTACACAAGGTAGGTCCAGAGATTCATGTGGTTGGTATCAAATGCTGTTGTTAACCCTACCATCTGTGTTCCTCAAGAAGTCTATCAGACCAGGCAATGTTCTTCCATTCATCTACAGTCCAGTTCTGGCACCCATGGCAGCCTCAGATTTCAGATCTTTACTGACAGATATGGAACCTTATTTGGTCTTCTGCCATTGTAACCCATCTGCCTCAGGTATCAATGCCTTCTTCATTCTGAGATGCTGATTTTCTGCTCACCACAATTGTAGCCAGTGGTTAACTGAGTTACTGTAGCCTTTCTGTCAACGTGAACCCATTAAGCTATTCTCAGTTGACCCCTCTCATTCTCCACTGACCACCAAGCTTTTCTATGCATTTTATTTTTGGGTGCATTCGAGAGAGTTTGTGAAAATCACAGAAAATCACAGAATTATAGAAATTCCCTCATCAGCTCCTTTGGTTAAAACAATGAATCCATGGTCAAAATCACTGGGATCACATTATTTCCCAGTGTGATGGTTGATGTGAAAATTATTTGAAGCTGCTGGCTCATATCTGCATGATGTTAAACAGAGCAACACATTTTTAAATAGAATTTTTCAATCTTTTTTTCAATTGTGAGACTTGTGAGGGCGCTTGTCCAAAGAGAACAGAGAAATCTTTGATGGTAGCTGCTTCAGTGCCGACAGATTAACCACAAACACTTTTTAATAACTATTTTTACCCATCATTACCAATGGTGCCAGTAATTCTATAGCTAGCCATACATGGCAACGAGTATCTGGTGCCCTCTATTGGAAATGCTCTGGACTTGCAACTTACTTCAGACAATTACGTCCATTCCTGCACAAAAGTGATTTCCCATTTCCAATTCGGAAGTACGTTCCTGGCCAAATTAAGCAATCATGCAACTGTGGAAAGGTTAACCACCTATAGTGGAGAACAAACTTAAATACATATATCTGCACATTTTGGGGTTTGTCTTTGTATGGTGGTGTTCATTCTGCCCTTACATACTGTTACTTAGGCAAAGCCCCACACAGCTGCACCACTTACACACCACGTTCGGATTACTTTACGAACCCTACTCCAATTTCCACAAGAATAATAGGAATCCATATCTGTGTATTCATTCCCCGACTGAATGAAGAAAGGAGCACTGCGCTCCCGCTTCATCTCCAGCTCTGCTTTATCAGCTCGTGAAATGATTGCTGGTCCTCCCCTGCACATTTCAAATTCACAACACTTCCATTATTGCACCTGCAGTGAACCACAAATGCAGTGGATATGGTCCTCTTTAGTCGCCACTCCAGTCCTCAGTCCATCCATTTTGCTCTGCTCTCTGATGGACACGGCTGGACCTCGGTGTCTGACCTCCCGGAGCTCTCTGATGCCCTGGAAACCTTTGATGCCGTTTCTTTTGCAGGTGGACGAGTGGCCGGTTCACATCTTTTCACTTTGAAGCTTGGGTCACATAACGCCCCATCACACCTGCACATTCATCCAGCTCAATAGTCGCCACACTCACCGCTGGGCTATGATGAACAGGTGGCACACAGGAAGACGTGATAACACTCGACCGCACGAGATACAGCTAAGCAAACGTCTATTTGAAGTTCAATCATGTCTTTTGAGGTACTTATTCACAAACTGGATGGTTTGAGTTGGTTGAAAGCTGAACTAAATATAAAAATATAAAAGAGAGGCTTCAGAGCAGCTCTGGGAGCCTGCAGCTGCTCTATTGGCTATGTTTTCTACAGCACCAATGAATCAGGTAGACAAAGCAACTTTCTACAATAACATCTGCTGATTAAGCCCAATTCAGATTGGATTCGCTTATCAGGAGCATGTCGGGGTTTGGATTTTGACTCGTCTCATCAGACATGGAAACGCACCTGGATGGTAATAAACGTTCTGCAGGCAAGTGGTTTCCAGTAGGTTGTAATCAGGGTTTAAAGTAGTTTTCAATTCTTGCCGGTACTACTACCACAACCTTCACTGATTCATATGGGATAAGTGACTCAATAAGTGATTTATTTCTCCATGAAGTCACTTAAAAATATTGGTAGTTGCGGGTTACAGGTTCTAGGGCTTGTCTCTAAAGTGTAGCTGCTTATTTGTATCTGGTCCTGTCTCTCTCTCTCCAATATTCCAATAATGATATAATAAAATATACCTCTTTTGGGAGCCAATTTGCATCTTTTGGGCTTGTTTCCATAAACCTGGTTTGATTAAATCTCTTGTGGGATCTGGCAACCCTGTCTGAGCAGCTGTGTTGTTTATGGAGATCTGCACAGTTGTAGTGTCTGTTTTGCTCAGTTTATAAAAGGCATCTGACTCCACAGTTGTTGGAATACAGCATAATACCATGAACACCTTAACCTACAAATTTGGGGGATTTTTCAACAAATTTCTAAACTTTATTGCAAAATCGCTGCTATATGCTAAATATGACAAAATGTAAATAGAAATGATTGCTTCTCCTCCCTCAGACACAACCAGTCGTGTCTCTGTCTGACTCCCTCAGTGGTGAGCTCGAGTATTAGACCGTTTCACTACCTGAACACTCCAAAACCAACAAATACTGCTGCATTTTGAATCAGTTGCTGATGGTATTCGTGGGAAGATCGAGCAGAAGTGAACTGCTGTACTCCAGTCATGGCACTGAACAAGCACCTGAGTGGCTCCATGTAGAGAAATGGTTGGTTCCTTCTGATAATCGAGAAATCTAGACTATGGTTTCTTGCATTTCCAGGAAAATGGCAGGATCTTAACATAGGGACATATCTCCAGGAATAAAAGTACAGTAGTGCCCTTCAGAATTTAAAGTGATTGCAGGTGGAAACTGAGACCGAGACTAAAAGAAATGTTATTATTTTGGATTGGCATTCATTACAGTAGGCGCTAGTATATTTTATTCTTTACTAAACACACTTTGAACAGTGTTCGGTCTGTATTTTGTTAATTATAGCGATATTCAGGCAGGCGGCGGTGGTCGTGGTTCACAGTGGGGAATGAGAATTGCATCGATCCCAATGTTTACAGGTTCATATACCAAGCTTAAAGCAGAATGATGATGGATCTGTTTTGGCTGAGCTGCGAGCGAGGAAGCTGTGAATCACTCGCCTCTTTGTCACGGGCTTGAACTCAAAGATGAACTGGAATTTGGAAGGACGCGTGTCTGGGTTGCGTTACTGTACAAGGGATCCGATTTGCAGCTCGTAATAAATTAATGCTGAGACTGGGGAATTGTTTGGCGTATCAGGGGCACGCGCTTGACGAATTAGATGAGAAAACAATCACTGCGCATACCAGCAGAGCCTGAGTGTGTGAAACCAAGTCTGCCTTCAATTCTCCCTCAACCAGCCTCGCCAAACAGACCACGCCCTCATAATTACACCTCGAGACGGGACCTTTAGTCAATCTGCGAAAAGAAAGACATTAAGCAGGATCTAGCTTTAGGTGCTCCGTATTCCACTCACAAATCTCTCATTCATTTGTAGAGCGTAAATCTGAAGTGTCGCGAGGTTATTTTTCTTAAGATTGCATTTTTTGGATATTGATTTGCTGATGGCAGTAGTCATCACTTACGAAGGAGTCGAGCAAGTGTGGAACTTCCCGTGGAGAAAATTGTTTGCTTGGAAAAGAATGGGTTTCATCTATTGCTCTCCTTTTTCATTCTCAGATTGTGGGAGGTAATGAAATGTTTGGATACTCAGAGGTCCACAGTGGAGTGCCTGGACCCTTATGAACCGCTCTGATGTATAGAACGTAGGAAAAAGCATTTCTCTCTGTGTGGCTGTGTTTCATCAAGGTGTGTGTCAAGACAGCAAATTCATGACAACTCCCCCAAGCTGCTGCAGTGACCATGAGGAAAACATCTTTGCCAGCATTTGTTTTATGTCTAAATTTTATCCAGAGTGATCTACTGCATGTCTTGAGGACAACTGTTACTGACACTCTTATCCAGAGCTGATCAGCTGAGCATCAAGGGACTGGGTTAAGAACAGTGGGGGAGATTTTATTGAAACGCACAGTGGCCTCACCCACTGAGACGCCAACGCCCATCGTCTTGGATACGTCCAACTTATGCCAGCCTTATGCTAAATGATTTTCCATGATTTGCCGAAATAATGCCATTTCAATTAGGTGTAAGATGGTAATCTCAGCGGTCTTAGGTCAGCCTTTTTCCAGTCTTCAGGTTCTGATAAAATCAAACATGTTTAATATTATTGAAATATTAATTAAGATTTCTGAGGACCTCAGAAAAAGAGTTGTTGATGCTCATCAGGCTGGAAAAGGTTACGAAACCATCTCTAAAGAGTTTGGACTCCACCAATCCACAGTCAGACAGATTGCGTACAAATGGAGGAAATTCAAGACCATTGTTACCCTCCCCAGGAGTGGTCGACCAACAAAGATCACTCCAAGAGCAAGGCGTGTAATAGTTGGTGAGGTCACAAAGGACCCCAGGGTAACTTCTAAGCAACTGAAGGTCTCTCTCACATTGGCTAATGCTAATGTTCATGAGTCCAGGACAATGAACAGCAATGGTATACATGGCAGGGTTGCAAGGAGAAAGCCACTGCTCTCCAAAAAGAACATTGCTGCTCGTCTGCACTTTGCTAAAGATCATGTGGACGAGCCAGAAGGCTATTGGAAGAATGTTTTGTGGATGGATGAGACCAAAATTGTACCACAGGGTAACTTCTAAGCAAATTAAGGCCTTCTCATCTCAATGTCTCAGGAACACAGAAAGCATATCACAAATGCACCCTAGACAGGGCTATGGAAAGGCACCCCACAATCAGTCACATGCAACTAGCAATCATTTGGTGTAGCCAATGCTCCTAGTGACATGTTTTAGGGAGATAGGAGAGAAAAAACCCATGCAGACATGTGGAAAAGCTTTGTACAGACAGTCACCATGGAACCACTAACATAAATGTTTGTGAACGAGTCTTCAAAATGTATGTCTCTGAGACAACCCTGACAATTACATCTGAGCTTTCCAAAACCATTTAACACCCAGATTAGGGGTAATTGGTAGAGCGAGCGTCACAATATAGACTCTCTCTACCAGTTAAGCTTACGGTTTTGGGAAACCATGCCAGTTCTGTCCTCAGATGTGTGTTCTGGTGTGTCATTTTTGCATCCAGTACACCATCTCGAATGCAAATTGCTGAGGATAGGTGCCAGTTCCTTCAGCATCCAATTTCTTCTGATTGCACTATTACCACCTGTTCTCTATTAGCACCATCAGTGATTTCTGGTTTAATTGAACTGCTTTTGCCTTGCAATGTGTTTATTTTTCGCCCACGTTCTAGCAATCGTGACACACAGCTTTACGCTTCACGGGCGTCTTACTGTATGTGGTTCTGGCTTTTGGTCCTCTTCCTCATGTTACGGTCTGCATGGTTTTTGGCGTTTGTTGTCAGACTATGCTGTCAAGCGAAACCAGCACTTTCCTGCCTACATCCCCAACAAGCTCAAATGGCACTATTGGTAGTGCACTAATCTGACATCCTATTTAGTATGGATGTACATGGTACAGTCACCACCATTATGATCATCTCTGCCTTCACAAGCTTGGATTTGATCACGTCTTGCTGCATGAGACCAAGCTGAAACCTAAGCAAGGGGTAAAATTAGTGTGCAGCTTTTTTTTAACACTGTGGCTCCGGCCCCTTGGTGGTAAGAGCCAGCTGCTGGAAATGGCAGTTTCTAAGGGCCTGAATTCAATGAGGTTAACAGCATGAAGGTCAGGTGATGCATTTATGGAACTCCATGGACTAGCCCTTTTATGCAGATCCAGGTTTAAGCTCATTTTCAAACGGTTTGCACTTCTTAAGTTTGACATATAGCACAATGATAGTTCAGGGCATAAACTGAAGTAGACACTTGGGCCAAAATGTTCAAACACATCCAGACTTTTATTCCCATCATGTAGGTTCTATTTGAGAACATCAAATATAGAAGAAAATGTCAGAAAAACAAAAAATGGCTTATATTTTTTTATGTGGATGCTGGGGATGGAAAATCAGTCATGCTGTACACAGTCTTGTAAGGCAAAGTCCAACATTTGGTACAGATACGTTAAAGTATTCGAGAGGTACACAGCTTTTTTACTATTTGTCACGAAGCATCTCCGAAATGTCCATAACCTCTAAAAATACAAAAAGATCTTAGTCAGTTTCTGGTAAAGCTCAAGACTGTCCCTCATGACCCTGCCTAGGATAAGTGGGGTAAAACATGATGCTTTTCATGGCTTTGCATTAATGAGGTCTAATACCAAGTCTGAGAGAACATCTTGAACAACATCTTTGACCCTCCGGTCTATGACTGAATTCTGTCTGAACTTAGAACTAAAACTCTGTTTCTTCTCACCTTTGTTTAAGCCAGATTTTCTCAAATATTTCTCCAGATGTCATGTTATTAAAAGGTGACGTTTTGCTCAACGAGAGTGGCTTAGACCATCTTTTCTCAGCTTTTCTCCTGATCTCCTTTGGCAGTCCAATCCCAGAGCCTGTTGAGATCTTGAAAACATTTACCTCTCAACTGCACTGGATAAAGCCATCTGTCAAGTGATTTTTCTAACTAAGTACAGTCTTCCAATAAAAAAATGCACAGAACATCTCTGGCCAGCCTTCGGATTTGACTTCAGAAGTCACGAGAAAGACTAAATGACCCCTCACAGCTTAGCAGCAGAAAAGTGGCATTCCTCCGAGAGCGCAGATCAGATCAGCAGTGGTCATTAAGGGCATAGTTGCTCAAAACAAGACCTTGTTAGCTGTTACTGAATGTTGCAATAGATCTGAGGATAACCCTGTGGGCTTATCTCTGAGATATTCAACTGGAGCGGTGCCATATTTGTGGAAATATCTCAAGTGTAACAACCTGCTCTGAATTAGATCCTGAGCACAGGCCAAGGATGGAGAATATAACAATCAAGGGATTTGTGGAAGGAAGTCGAGTATGATTAGCCCACTAAGGTTGGATGAGGTTACAGTGTATAATAACTACAAAAAACAGCTTATACAATCTTTGCATGGAAAAATCACAACTAAAAGTCATCAACACAAGTCCTGAGACCTTGCAAAAACAGCTAGTGGATTATCTGGACAGGTGTCCAAACTTCTGCAGACTTTTGAAGAGAACTTTTGATTAACACGTTAGAATTTGTCGAAATATGCCATATTCAAGGTCGTTCCCTCAAAAGCTTGTGTGACATTCTCGTCATTCGAAAAATCAAAACATATCATTTGACCGGGGGTGAAAACCTTTGCATACGCCTGTATTATTGGACTGAGAATGACAATGCGTGGCTGCTGCTAAGATAATATTAGTGCTGAACAGATGATTACAGGCTTGTTTTCATGTGAACTAAAGTGTGAAAGGTGAGATGAAAAGGCTGTGATTGTTATAATAATCACCTTTGAATGCAGGTGTGTATTAATAGAGCGGAATTTTGTTGTTGGACAAGACGAACAATGGTTTTGTCACATGTAGAAAAATGTGAGCTTCTCCGGTCACTGAATTTATCCTGATTTGTTTGTGGACGGATCGACTGCGCTGAAAACTGGACACCTATATCTCAGTGAAATGTATGAGAGATACAGAGCGACAGTGGGAGAGAGAGAGAGTTTTTAGAGGGATGAACCTGGTTGGTTCTGGCAGCTGAAACATTCAGGGTCATATTATATCAGACTGACAAGAGAGACAGAAAGATGGACTCGTTAAGACGGCTGTCCTGCCTCAGCCAAGAGCGATATGATTCTCTGTGTAAATAAAGGCTTCGGCTGTGTACACGCTTTTGATAAATGATAAAGTCAATGCTCGGTCCCCCTGCTGCTTCCTGCACTCTGATCTTCATGGTCGGGCCAAAATATCGTACCAACCCTTTTGCTGCTTTTACATCGAAAGCAAGGTTATGTCATAAAAGAGACCAGAAGTCAATTATGTCCGTTTGAATAATCTAGTTGAAATTTAAATGGATTTCCGTAGCATAAAACACTTTCTAAAAGCAGCATTACAGAGTCAGAGACCTGGGTCCAAAACCACTAAAGAACCTATGACAATGCACTCATGGCTAAACCCGAAACTTCATCATGAAGAAACCTTTAGATGACCAAGACTCAAAAGGAGATCGTCCTAATGGGAGGTCCAGAAGATTCAAAAGTTGTACTCAGATCATGCAGAGATATTTGATATTATTATATTATATTCTTGGGCACCCTGGTCTGGTCAGATCCTCAAGAAGCACCACGATTCAGGAACCCACTCCTGATTACATCTACATTGATGCCCTTATCCAGAGTGACTTACAATTGATACAATCTTACAGTCCAAGCAATTGTGGGTTAAGGGTCTTGCTTAAGGACCCAACAGTGGCAGAGGTGGGATTTGAACCCTGGACCTTCTGGTCCACCTTAACCACTAGGCTACCACAGTCCACAGTCCTGAAGATTCCATAAACTGGTCCTAGTACAGCACCAAACTTCGGTGACACAACATACCTCAGGACCTGGCCTTAATGGCGCCATTAAAAGTTTGGGATGCCCTCTGTACTGTTTCCCGCTTTTGTCTGTTCACCTCCAACGTATCACCAAGGGTGGGTTCCCCAGTCTTGGGGCTGAGTGTGGGGTATGTGAGAGAACCAGGATTAGATTGTAAGATTGTGTCAGTTATAAGGTTTGAGTCCCAGTAGTGCCCTCCGGCAGGGTTGAAAGTCACATGCAGGTATGATTGGCTGTGCCTGAGGGTGGAGAGGTCTGTCATGGGATCATTCTGAAACGAGACATCAGTCACCCCTGCTGACCCTGCTTTTGACTCCCATCCTGTCCAGGACCTGTAGTAACAACAACAACCAGCATATATATATATATGTTCAGAACGCCCGGAGGATGCTACTCCAACCAGCCTCAGGCATGGCCATTTGTATCCATATGATGCCTGACCCGGTGGGAAGGCACTAATGGAACTCGAACCTGGGTCACCACATTGGAGGACTAGTAAAAAGCCCCTGTGCCGTTGGAGTGCCATTCTTCTTTTGCTTTCTTCTTCTCATTATTATGATGATTTATTCTTCATAAATCCTTGTCAGGTAAACGGGGTGCAATAGGACACCCTCACCAGGAAACCAGCCCATCTCATGCTACAGTAACCTCACTCACACCTAGGGCAATTTAGAGTCGCCAACTCATCTACTGCTAAGATTTTGGTAAGAAATGAAAGAAGGCAGGGAGAACATGCCACACACAAGGACTGCACCCAGATCCTGGTGCCACGTGGCACTAGAACTACAGACTGCTCTACTAAAACCACTCATTACAAACACGTAAGCATTATTTTTATTTTAATAAAACACTAGAACATGTGCTTTCAGCCCACATATCTGCTTTTGTGCTGATGGTCAGTCTGTTTAATCTAAATGCTCATTAATCTTTTATTTGCTGCCCTTTCCATCATCTGCTCCCATTACACAAGGTGATATTTTATACATTGTTTCTGACTGGGGGCATTTTTAAATAACAGGCTCTTTATACGTATTTGTATTTATGCGTTTTTAGCTTCATGAGGCTGACAGAGCTCTTTAGTCTCTTTATTTGTCTTTATTAACTTTATTTGACAGGCTATAGATTTGGAGTGCATTTTGGAAAGGATTCCAGGATCCCACTTCATTTGTAATGCTCCGAAGTAACTTTTAGCACTTGAGAGGGGTTCACAAACTTTCAAGAACCATTGTGTGTATATATATATATATATATGTGCTCCCTATAAAGTGTACTAAATGCCCCGAGCATACATATCACTCACAGCAATGGCTCTATCTCTCGCCATTGTGTTTATAGAGCATTGATGTGGAAGCGTGTGTTTGTGTGTGTGTGTGTGTGTGTGTGTTTGAGCAGACACAGCGAGAGTAAAGTCTGTCGCCCTGACTCCTGTTTCACCCCGCCATCTGTCTTCTAAATGCCAGTTCTCCTGCTGCTCCTCGCCATCACGTCCCATTGGCTGCTGCTGATCCCCGCTTAGGCTCTCTATTGGTTGAAGCTTCTCAATCTGTACAATATTGTAACACCCAGTGAGTGATCAGCTTATAAGCTGTATTGCAATGGTGCCAAAATCAGGCTTTGAACTTTAAGGTTATTCTGAAGGCTTTGCATTTCTAAATTGTTTAAACAAAGTACAGTAAATGTACAAATGCAAGCCACCTAGAGCAGGATTTTGACTGGTCAGGCTGCTCCTACCTCAAAGCACTTCACGTTTGTTACGTAATGTCCAAAACTAGTGATCTTACTGAGCTCCTAAAGGAGTAAGCCATAAAACAAACACAACCCCCACCCACCCCCCCCCCCCCCCATTTGTTACGTAATGTCCAAAACTAGTGATCTTACTGAGCTCCTAAAGGAGTATAGCCCTCCCTGGCACTTTGTTTCCTTTTTAGGAGCTCAGTGTTATATCTTACAGCGTACTGATCTCCTGAAGCAGGCAACGTGTTTCCTTTTTAAAAAGCACATTATACTTTTATATATCTTATCAATCTCTTAAACCAGTATAGCCCATCCTGCACAGCTTGTTTCCTTCTTTAAGAGCTCATAAGTTTTTTATCTTATTGATCTCCTAAAGCAGTATAGCCCACCTTGAGCAGATGCTTTCCAAATTTTAAGGGTTTGTTATGAATATTCTATGTTACTGATCTCTTTAAGCAGTCTAGCCTTATGAGAGCGCTTTGCTTTCGCATATTTAAGAGCTTGTTGTATCTTTAACCTGTTTATGAGCTAAAGCTGCCGGAGGCTGGTTGGGGAATAATAAGCAAGCACTGCTTTAGTGACTGCCTGCCCTGCGATGGATGGGCATCCCGTCCACAGCACTCTTCTGTTCATACAAATAGAAGCCATATATACACTTAAGACCAGCACCAGACCAGCGTTTACCAGCTTAAACCAACTTTTCCCATTATGGAAAATGGAACGTACCAGCCTCCAAAACCAACCAATTGCTGGTCTTTGCTGGATTTCTTATGCACCGCTCTTGGATTCCACTTTAGCCGTCGGGCTGCTGGGTAGATCAGGAAGAAATGAGATACTTACTGCAATAGCACACAAAGTTCAGGCAATCTAAGAGCCTTACAACACCACAGATCCTTTGGAACTGATGGGATGTGGGTCTACGGGAGATCCAAACAATGCTGATTTTCCCAAAGGCACAGTCTCATTCAGATCATCATCCCTTAATGGATTGAGTTCTGTTCAGCATAGGACATCAAAGGCTTCATTCTGTGCAAATGCTGCTGAATCGTGATGAGCTTTTGTTAATATTAATATTTAAAAAGGACATAAAACATATTAAAACAAAACAAAAAATATAGAGAATAAAAAGCACAGCTTGGTACATGGTTATTATCCACTACAAGGACTGAAAGCTTTATGGGACGTTTACCTGATTCCCCATTCAGGTCCTGGTCTGCACCTGGCAACATAAAAAAACAAATAAAAATAATAATAATACTCTATATATAAACTACTATACATGAGCCATTCCACTGAGTGATTGCCATTCAGTCTGCAGGACATTAGATGTATATATAGGTAATATAATTAACCAACATTATTTAATTGGTTTTTCAAAAGTGTGTGAATGTGTGAGCCCTACGACAGACTGGTGCCCTGTTTAGGGTTGTTCCTTTCTTGAACCCTGTGCTGCCGACTAGCCACCGACTCCCTCGCGACCCTGTCCAGGATTAAGCGAATAAGAAAGTGAATGAATGATTGTATATAGAAAGTACTGTACATGTATAATATTTGGCACTTGGGAGACACTAGAGTCTACTACACTGCCCCACCCCTGTAAGGAACTGGGTTCAGGTCTGAGCAATGATGAACTTTCTGTCAGGTCGGGCGTCACACTTAGACACTATTGGTTGTGATTGAGGAGGGGAGGCTGGACTACAGGAGGTGGACTGGAGTCCCATCCAGGGCATGCTTACATCTTCACCCAGTTTTCTCAGATCAGTTAGAAGAACACCTAAAACGAGGACTTTGAAGATTCAAATTTTCTCCAATCACAGATTGTTGGGTTTTTGGGATGAACAAATGCACCTAAACAGTAGAAAACAAGCTTGATGTGCCATTCAGATTTAATTGTCCGCTCCATCGTGAGCTTCTGATAAGACAGTTTGATGTGGAATCGTTTCAGGAGATGCCACTCGTCGACAGGTCGTTACTTCAAGGACGTGGTACAGCTGTTTAAAGTAACTAAACAGTGCAGAACTGTCAGAGTTGTGCTTTAATTAGACTGCATTTCAGATCAAACTGTGCAGCTTTGTAAGTCTTCAACAACTGTATCAAGCTTTAATAGTGTGCTTACTTGGGGGAAGATGCACGTGCCGACAGAAAGCAGAGAAAAGTGAATGCAGTGTGGAGGAGCTTGTGCGGTTTCATGCTATTCACCAACATGTCAGTTCGAGAAAAGTTGGCAAACCCTATGGAATTACTCAGATTCTAGATGAATTACTCCTGAAACTGGGTCTTCTCTTCACCCAAGTTATAATTATAGACAAAGCCCATTCTTCCTAAACTGATAACACAAACACTGTATTTTTGTGTCTTTACTGAATCCATTCAGAGTACAGGCTGAACCAAGCATGTCCCTCTGGGCTAATGACCTCTTTATATGCACCACGAACCAATGCACTGATCACAAAACTAATTTCAGTGGACTTACAAGAAGATTTGTAAATGTATAAACAAGAGCTTAGCAGGCTACAAGCAAATCTAAGACGGTATAATCATCAATTCACCATAACGCTTTTTTTTTTTTAAATGCATATTTTAATCTTGATTTGCCTACTCAAGTGTGTGGAGCTCCAGCCACCTATCCCCAGGGTGCACACCTAAGCGTATACGAACCTTTATTTGACGTCCCTGTAGTGGTGGCCTTGTGTGTTAACCAATGCACCATCTGAGTGGCCACCATAAGAGTATTTCTATTTTCTTCATGTTTTATTTATTCCAACTTTTGTGATCATGTTTTCTTAACCCCTGGAGAACACAGGGCATAAGCCATGAGCGCCTCATTTAACCTCGTGCATGTCTTTGGACTGTGTGAGTTAACGTAGTACGTGGAGCTCTGACAATTTCCATGTCTGATCAGCAGGTAACATGGTGGTGCTTGAAGGCCTGGTGAACCTTCTTGAAGTCCTATATTCTGGCATAAAACAACTTAAAATGTCATCAGTTTTGCCACAACAAATTTAAAAGGAGATATAGAGAGAACTTAAATAAATCCTGGCCTTGAGCAAAACATTCTCAACCATGATACCAACCACCCGCCATGTTTCAACAGATGTGATGAAGGTTCTTAAGCTGGGATGTCATGCTTTCCTTTATCACATGTTAACATCTTCCAATTATCCAGAAATCTCTGTTTTGGTTTTACCTTCCACAGAATTTTGTTCCATCCTTCTAAACTGTCGTCCATTGTGCCACATGATGGGCTCGTTTATAAAGGCGGAAAGTTGGCTTTTCTCCTTGCAGTCCTGCCATGCACAACCTTGTTGTTTCTTCTTGGTTCTGCTGATTGGTGGATTCATAAACATGAATATTAGCCAATGTGAGCCAATGTTTAGTTGCTTAAAGTTACCCTGGTTCCTTTGTGGATCTTGAGGACTATTAATGGTGCCTGCTCTTGGAGTGGTCTTTTGTTGTGTAACATGGTCTGTCCTGACCATGGATTGTTGGCGTCCAAACTCTTTACAGATGGTTTTTGCAACCTTTCCAACCTGATGAGCACACAGTCTTTGTCTGAGGTCCTCAGGAAGCTCCTTTGTCCGTGCCATGCTACACTTCCACAACGATCTTAAATACAGGCATGGCCTTGTCTATGTTCTTGGCTAAAGCAATTTAATCCAGGTATACCAGAGATCGCAAACTTTTCCTCCACATCTGCCTCAAACTGTTGAGGCAAGCAGTTAACCTTACTCTCTTCTCTTCAATCCTGCTTGATACAGTATAGAAATACCATTTGTTTTCTGTTGTCCCTGCTTTCAGTCCTTCCCTTTCTCAAGGTTCTCTGTTGGATGTCTCCATGTTTCCTTGACCAGTGGTAGCTTGTTAAAGTTCGTCAGATCGCTGGCTAGTATCTTTGTTTTGTAGCCCACTCAGCACAAGGTCTGAGCGTCGATTCGTTTCCCACTTTCCCTTGTATGCTGAAGCTCGGCAACTCACGCTTGCTCATGTCAGGATCTGTGGGTGGTGAAATCAGTTTTTACGAGGCGTTCGGTAATGTCAGGTTTACGCCAAGGGGCGCAGTGGGGTGCCAGCAAAAGGGCTGCTTGGAAGCGACAATAAGGATGAGCTCTTCGAGTCTTCCTCCTGCTGCGGTTGTCAGCGGTTAAGAGAATTGAAGTGCAGATTGGTTTGGAGGAGAAGCAACATAAGAACAAAGCACCAGGTGTCCAAACCTCAAAGCACTTCATTTTCTGTTGGTTGTGATGACTGTGTCCCTGATATCGACCCACACACACCCCTTGTGCACCTCTTGGGTCTTAACACCGGATGACTTTTTCCACTGCATTAATGTTTAGGCGAGTCAGTGAACAGTTTGCTGCACAACAGTCAATAGGGTTTAAATTAAATTAGCTTAGAATGGATTCAGGATTTTCAGTTTGTCCCACTTGTGTGTAAACTTGCAAAAGTAAGCATTTCCCTAAACTAAACTTTTCCAATCAGTTTCAAATTTCAGTCAGTCAGTAGGCTGATATACTAAGTAACCTGGAAAAACCTTGAAGTCTTGGCATTATCGTGGATGATTTACAGTGTAACACACTCATGCAAAACACTCTCTTCAGTTTGAGTTCCCAGAATGATGGGTGATAGAAAATAATGGATGTCATGGATAAAAAAATGCTGAATCTTTAGAAAGAGCACACTTCATCATTAGTCAGAACAGGCCACACTCTTGAACTTTGACATGTGTGTTCAGAAGATCATCAAACCACCCAACATGCTCCAGAACAATGCAGCAAATGGTATATTCCAAGCAATTAAATGAAATTAAGAAATTCAACTGAAAAATCCTAACGCAAAACTTTCCTTTCTACTGGTATTCTTTATCTTCCTTTCCTTTTTTCTGCAATAGCAGGAACATAGACAGCAATCAGTGCCCTAGCACCATGGTTCCCAACCTGGGGTCCAAGCATCACAGGGGGTACGAGAGGCTCTGCTCCGAGGTGCTCTGAGTTTGTCAAACTGCAATTAGCACATTCATTAATTCATGTTCTTATTTGCTTGATCCTAGACAGCGTCGCGGGAGAGCCGGTGCCTTGCCAAGGGCCACAGGGCTCAAGACAGGAATGGTGCATGTGCCAAGAAAAAATCTATAAAAGGAGTTCAAGAGAAAAGGAAAATAGCCAAAATCCATGTTAATTTTGTGCCAATAAAGGTTTGCAATGAATCACTTTATTCTTTTGTTCCGTGTGTGTGTGTGTGTGTGTGGACTGTTGGGGCTTTTCTAGGATACCTCTGGGGGTTCCCAGGAAAAGGGTGGGAAGCACACCTAGCATACCGTACTGACTACTCCTCTGCAAAGGCGCAGTGAAGAACTGTAGCATTGTTTGGTCTTACATACAGTGGGGCAAAAAAGTATTTAGTCAGCCAATGATTGTGCAAGTTCTCCTACTAAGAAAGATGAGAGTGGTCTGTAATTTTCATCAGAGGTACACTTCAACTATGAGAGACAAAATGAGAAAAAATCCAGGAAATCATATTTTTAAAGAATTTAATTGTAAATCATGGTGGAAAATAAGTATTTGGTCACCCACAAACAAGCAAGATTTCTGGCTCTCACAGACCTGTAACTTCTTCTTTAAGAAGCTCTTCTGTCCTCCACTCGTTACCAGTTTTAATGGCACCTGTTTGCCTCGTTATCTGTATAAAAGACACCTGTCCACATCCTCAAACAGTCAGACTCCAAACTCAACCATGGCCAAGACCAAAGAGCTGTCGAAGGACACCAGGAAGAAAATTGTAGACCTGCACCAGGCTGGAAAGAGTGAATCTACAATAGGCAAGCAGGTTGGTGTGAATAAATCAACTGTGGGAGCAATTGTAAGACATACAAGACCATTGATAATCTCCCTCGATCTGGGGCCCCATCTCGTGGGGTCAAAATAATCATGAGAACGGTGAGCAAAAATCCCAGAACTACATGGAGGGACTGATTTTGAATACTGCGAGAGCTGGTACCAAAGTTAACAAAGGCTACCATCATAAAACACACTAACGCCGTGAGGGACCTCATACCTGCAGTGCCAGGCGTGCCCCCCTCTTAAGCCAGTACATGTCCAGCCCGTCTGAAGTTTGCCAGAGAGCATATGGATGATCCAGAAGAGGATTGGGAGAATATCATCTGGTCAGATGAAACCAAAATAGAACTTTTTGGTAAAAACTCCTGCTTATTGGGATCGTCCTCAGTTGGTTTGGTTGTCCGTGAGTTTTGCAAAGCCCTCCATTATGCTTTCCATCCAGACCGCATCACGCTACTCCAAGCGTGAGCTCTGGGATGCCCTAAGGCTTTTGAAAGAGGTGGGGATTTTCAATCGGACTCTTTAGACTGAGGTCACATTGGCACTTAGCAGGTATGTATCGGATCTGATATATGAAAGTGGCCCAGTTCAGAGCTTGTGCTGTTCTCACTGTCTTGGTAAACACAAATCTGTGTCATACGTGAGGAAAAATATCAGACTTTGGGCACTTTTACCTGCAGTGAGAACACAGCCAGGCACTTGAATGGTGCAGCTGCAGTTTGCTAGAACACCACTGTGGTCTCCCGGTGGCTCGGCAGTTTATAGAACTGAAGCAGATTAGCACTAGTGCAAGCCTGCAGGTTCTATCCCCAACAGATTTCCTGTTTGTTGTGTGTGTTTTTTTATTGTCGACTAAACATACATGTTTAGACTGCTGCTATTGTCTCGTGCATGTCTCAAGGGAGCAGATGTTCTATAATCAGGATTCAGATGTGTTATTGCTTGGTTCTGATAAGATCTGAGTCATTTCACAACTGAACAGCTTGGTGAAAAACCTGCAGGAGCGAGAGACAAACAAACAGAGCAAGAGAGAGAGACAGACTGAGCGTGTGTGTGAGAGAGATACGCTGTTCCACTCCAATCATGTCCTCTAATAAGTACCACCATTAAATCAGCTCCTCTAAATCCAAAACCTACTGTTCGGTTAATTTTTATAGCAGGTTCTGCTTTATGGCGGTGAAGGAATAGGATCGTTTCCAGCACACTTGCATGAAATCTACTGGATTTAATGTGCCAGTTCTCTCTACACCATGGCCTATGAGGGTTCGTTCGGTTCATCCCTGAGAAAACTCTCCTTTGTTCACTCGATTTGCTCATGGGGAAATGGAGGACTAATAAAGGATCGTTTCGATTGCAAATAAGGCTCGAGTGTGGTTGTGTATCTTGGGAATGTTTGCCCTGAGCAGGGCTCGAACCACTGATCTTGCTATTGTGAGATGGCAGTACAAGCAAATCGTCTATTGCAAGCAATTAAAGAAAACTAGGAAAAAAAACCTGAGGCAAACTGTCCCTCTCTAGACTTTCTTTCAGTAGTAAACTTTTCAGATTTCTCCTTTCCTCTATATCTTTCTCTATCACCATCCTTTGCTTTGTTTTTACTTTTATTAAAAGGCAGGAACATACACAGGAATCAGCGCTCCAACAGGATCGTTGTTTCATAAACCGGCGTACTGCCCATGCTACAAATAAGATTGCACAACATTTAGGCCCACTTGGTCCTAATGAAGGATCTAATTATGAAATGAAAAGGATATGAACAACACCTGAAATAAACGCAAATTTATAAGCAGTTCAAACGTTCTGACACCACAACATGTGGCGCATTTGTATAAGGAGCCCACACATTAGTAAACAGATCACTGCATTTATTTCTACTGCTTTAGAGTTTATATTGAGCTTTTGTTTTTTTTTCAAAAGATATGTTAATTAGGGTAACCATATGTTTGTGTTTCCAACAGAGTACACTATGGCAGGAGGGCAGTAAGGAGGATGGTCATTACGCCTTATCCATGCAAAAACAAATTATACAGTGGTGCCTGAAAGTTTTGAAACCCTTTAGAATTTTTCTATGTTTTCTGCATAAATATGGGACCTAAACTCATCAGATTTTCACACAAGTCCAAAAGTATAAAAAGAACCCAGTTACACAAATGATAACACAATTATAATACTTGGTCATTTATTTATTGCGGAAAATGATCCACTATACATATTGTGATGGCCAAAGTAGTGACCCTTTGCTTTCCTCGTATCTTGGTGTGACCCCCCTTGCAGCAAATAACGCAGCTAAACGTTTCCTGTAGCTGTTGATCATTCCTGCACACCGGCTTGGAGGAAATTTTAGCAGATTCCCTCTGTACAACAGCTTCAGCCTCTGGTATGTTGGTGGGTTTCCTCACATTAGCGGCTCGCTTCAGGGCCTTCCACAACATTTTGATTGGATTAAGGTCATGACTTTGGACTTGGCCATTCCAAAACAATGATTTTAATCTTCTGTAACCATTTCTTTGGTGGAACGACTTGTTTGTGCTTAGGGTCGTTGTCTTAGCTGCACTGACCCACCTTCTCGTGAGTTCAGTTTCATGACGATGTCCTGACATTTTCCTGTAGAAATTCTCTGATATCACTCAGAATTCATTGTTCCATCAATGATTGCAATCGTCCGGCCCAGGCCGCAAAACAGCCCCAAACCATGATACTACCATCACCAGTGTTTCACAATGGTATAAGGTTTCTTATCTGGAATGCAGTGTTTTCCTTTCTCCTAACATAACGCTTTTTTCCTTTAAAACCAAAAAGTTCTGTTTTGGTCTCATCCTCCACACAACATTCTTCCAATAGCCTTCTGGCTCGTCCACGTGATTCTTTAGCAATTGCAGATGAGCCGCAATGTTCATTTTGGAGAGCAGTGCTTTCTCCTTGCAACCCTGCATGCACACATTGTTGTGCAGTGTTCTTCTGATGGTGGACTCATGAACTTAACATTAGCCAATGGAGAGAGGCCTTCAGTTTGTTTACAAAAGTTACCCTGGCCCTCCTTTTGTTAACTCACCAACTATTACACGCTTGCTCTGGAGTGACCTTGTTGGTCGGCCACTCCTGGGTAGGGTAACAATGGTCTTCACATTTCCCCATTTGTACACATCTGTCTTACTGTGGATTTGTTGGAGTCCAAAACCCTTTAGAGATGGTTTTTTGTAACCTTTACAGCCTGAGAGCATTCAACAACTTTTTCCTGAGGTCCTCAGAATCTCCTTGTTTGTGCCATGAACACTTCCACAAACAATTGTTTGTTGTGAAGAGCAAGACTTTTTGATATATCCCTGTTCTTTAAATTAAACAGGTGCCCCTCACACCTGATTTGTCATCCCACGATTTAAAACACCTGACTCTAATTTCACCTTCAAATAAAACTGCTACCTAGAGGTTCACATACTTTGCCACTCACATATGTAATATTTGATCATTTTCCTCAATAATAATGACCAAGTATAATATTTTTGTCTCATTTGTTTAACTGGGTTCTCTTTATCTACCTTTTAGGACCTTGTGGGTGAAAAATCTGATGATTGTTTGAGGTCATATTTTTGCAGAAATCTAAAAATCTAAAGGTTCACAAACTTTCAAGTAAACCCCATACATGTATATGTGTTGGTTTTAAGATATTTTGATGTGGTCTCTACAGTTTTTCCATAGCTGTAGCCAATTGCTCTGATTAAATACTTGAGTCCAACTTTCCTGGTCTCCATTGAGTTGATTGAATTTGTTGGTTGTCATCCACCATTAGGGACTCATTATATCTTGAGGTTTTCTGATACATGTCCTTTATTTTTCCCAACCTTTGTATCCTTTCAGATGTATGGTTGCTGTGGTATGGTTTGGTTTTGGATGTTGTCCTGTTGCCTTTTTCGCCACTGTAACCATGAAACAACCTGTTTTTTTCTTTTTCTCCGTTGCCGGTTTTTTCACATTATGGATTACACCTCTTTTTGCATTAATAACTCTTTCCTGGACATTTTACTGTTTTTGTTCTGGTTTCGTAACACATGACATTTTTGTGATGAAGGAACAACTTGTGCTATAAATCAGACATTTGAATGTGAAATGCACACCACGACTGTGTGTACGTCCTTAAAGCAGAGCCTCTCTGAGTTGAGAGCAGTGCAGGGTTTTGCTGAACAGATGCCACAGTCGTGAAGAGCAATGACTCATCAGAGGGCCATCATGCTCTGGACCAGTCTGAGAGGCAATTAGCTGAAAAAGGGCAAACAATTACACCAAGAGTAGCAGCACTTCAGAAGCTGGTTGTCATACGAGTGCATGTTGGCTTTAGCTTGAGCTGTGGGCTTTTGTTTAGAAAAGAATTCCAGTTTTTCCTTTTAACGGAGCAAAATCTACTGTTGAGGACTCCAACACTCATGTTGGGAATTCAGAGGGGTGGCACCCAGAATGCTGTGCCAGTCCATCCCAGGACTGTGTTGGGATCACTGCTGCAGTGCCAGAGGATGATCCCCCATCCTTACCTGTCCGATGCCTCAGCTCAGTGGTGGGCTAGTGAATTAGGCTAGTGAGCTAGTGAAATTGCCTTTGCTTACTTAGCAGGCAACCGCAGTTTGGGTTTTGTCTGTTGTGCTCAGAGTTCCATCAGACAGCTTTGAGATGAATTGGAACGCCAACTGTGAGCCAGGCCTTACTGTCCAACATCAGTGTCTGACCTCGAAGTCATGTTCCAAAAACCTAGCGTTTAGGATGTTGTAGCAGCAAACAGACACAGACGCCGAACTACTACTGATGTCTTTCGGCTGTGTCACAGGCGAACTATCTCGCTCCGAGAGCCTTCATGGACAATAACCAGCCCAGCAGTAGGAAACCATTCAGCATTGCTTCTCCTCTGCTTCCTGTGCATTCCGGTGTATGCCGCTGTCATGCTCTTTTTCTCTGATACAATTGATCATGGTGCAGAAGATGCTGAGGGCTGATTCTCTGAACACAGCGGTATAATGATGCACAGGTCAGGAAGCTTCCTGCGAGAACCCGCTGCAGGCTACATTATGGCTCAGTTTTCACATACAGCTGGAAATATACAGCGCAACCACCCAGGAAGGAGGAGAATCACAGTTCTGTTGGACTGCACTGATCATTAAAAATGAAAAATGAATGAGCGATGAGCCCTGCACGCTCGAAGTGTACGATGAGAAAAGATGTCGTAAGTGTAAACATCTTAAATAGGGAGATTCTTGGTTCTCTCATTATTAGATGGCTATAAAATATTGTAGTTATTTAACCTACGTTTTTAATGAAAGGTGTAAATATCATTTCAGTTTGGGAGTCAGTGCACAGTACAATTTCTCAAGAACAATTCCTGAAGGGGACACCAAAGGTGCTACAAAAAGAACTGCTGTTTTATACTGTATGTATATATCGTGGAACCTCAGAATTTGAACACTTCTTCAGTCGAACAATTCGGACAGCAGCGATCCACTGTCCCAGTGATAAGACATGTCGAAAATGAATCCCTTGTCCATGTCAGCTATTGATGAATGATGGTTCTTGAGGCAGTGCCGTATGAGGGATCAGAGATCACCCCTCTGCAGTTTAGGCTTGTTCAATTAACCTTTACGCACTAAAGTTGCTCCAGATTCCTTGAATCGTTTAATGAGTCCCTTCCAATCTCTTTTTGAGGAACATTGTTTTATGGTGTATTAGACCAATGCTCCACCTGTGATTTTAGTGTTATATTTAAGTTATTGAAAATAATAATAATGATAATAATAAAGTCTTAAAGCAATACTTCCAGTTTTCAATCTTGCAAGCTGAAGTGTAGAGGCTGGTGATTTCATAACTGATTACACTGGAACAGAACACGAACTTTTGTGCTCATCTTTATCTTTAGCTAATTAGAATTGGACTTGAACCTCTGGCGTCTGCTCCAGAAAAAAATAAAGCGAGGATCGATCGGGTTCTCTCTAAATGGCAGAGTGAATGCCAGCTGGTACGTGCCTCGCTCACCATGCACATGGGCAGCGCTGACATTTCATCAGTGTCGGTTTCAGTGATTTCATTACTGTCTGTCAGGTCACCGTTTCTGATTGATTTCATTAACAACTGATTTTTCCAGGAGCATCACAGGCGGAGGATTTATGGGCAGGTCTGGATTGTGGCCTGATGCCACCAGGACACCAGCGGCTTTGCATGAGATTCTTTTTGTTGGTTAGAATTATATTCTTGCATAGAATAATAAAGTACGAGAGCTAAGATATGCGACCATGATAATGGATTTGGTGATTCTGGTACTTGGATCCAATTTTTGTCAGTCACTTATTACAATTAGGAACAGTAACACGATCTTTAAAAATGTAGTATATTACCAGTTCTGGGACCTGTATTAGCCATGGTTTATGGCAGCATATAAGGGTGATGGTAAGCACTGTTTTAGAGCGTAAGCACCGATCAACGTCTGTTATGCTTTAGTGACCGAGGCCTTAGGAATTATAATTTGGGAGAGACCACCTCTTGTGGAGTTTGCCCGAGAACAACTTCATTCCAGGGCTTTTTTGGCTTGCTTTCACACCGCCAGTAGGAATGCAGTGTGATGCTAAAGTGTTGTACTCAGCTTGTATTTTGCCTCCTAAATCGACTTTAGGCTCACTAAAGCCTGAACTTCACCATCGGTCCATTATCTGTGTTCATAAAGATTATAAGAATACTCTTAGACAGTGCTTAGCATATCTAAAAAACTCCTAGCTAGGAGCTTTAGCTTAAGAGTGATTCAGAAGTGACCCAAGAGCAACTCTGAGCGAGGAGAAGACCTAAACAAGGACTGTGTTAAGGCATTGGACTTTAAGGATTGCTTGGATTGTAAGTCACTCTGGATAAGGGCATCTGCTAAATTCTGTAAATGTATAAACCATTATATTAGTGAGGAGGTGGGGTTGACCCAGTTGCTAGGTAAGTAGGGAAATACTGTATAGCCTATTATAAAGCTTTACTTTGAAAAACAGGTATATGATATTTCTGCGTATTTTACACTAATCACACACACATGTTCATTTGCTTTCTTTTACTGGTTATTTATTTACCATGCTGGTCATTTACTTAATCTTTTGGATAGCCTATGAACTGGAGAAAATGCAGCTCCGCTCTTTTCAGGTATGATTGCTGACGTGGCTATTTAACCTGGTGGAGCTGGTTCGTATGTAGCGTTCATTTCGGTTGTTACGGCATTGTTGCGCTGGGTAGGAAATGTAAGCAAATCTCTAATAAGGTCAGTGACAAACGTTATTCCTGCACACGGTAGTGTTTGATTAAGTCATTGTTATTCAGAGTTTGGAGAACATTTCTTCTTTCGCCCATTTTCTCCTCTGCTTAGAAGAACTCCTAAACCTCCCAAAAGCCTCCTCCTCTCTACTACCTGTTTTTCCCCTTAGGAGGTCTTTTAGGGGTTAAGATGCTATATGAATAAGTTTGTCTTTGCTAGGATCTACTCCTAACTTTAAGAGGGAAAAGCTTTTCCTTAGGATTTTGTGACTAGGAGCTACTCTTAACATCTAAGAATCTTTATGAATACAGCCCCTGTTGTTCATGTATATCCATAAATGCTGGTTGAACTCAATATGGGTGCTTGTTGTTCTAAGAAATACATGTCCCGAGTTTCTGCAATGTGAACACGGAACAAAGGCGGCACAGTTCTGAGAACTATAAAGAATTTCCTCTGGGTCAAAAACACCTATTTACATCGGGTTCCCATCTAAATAACAGAAAACTATTACGAGTAAACCCTCGTGACACTTGCTGGCAGAAAAGAGAATCGCCAGTCTGAGTGTTGCAAGTTGTATGAAGGATACAAGGAGTATAGGAGTTTTTATATTGTGTGAAGTATCTAAACTACTTTGCGACATCGTGGTAATGTCTGGTCACCATCCATTTTGGTCAGCGTCCACAGAATGTTTCAGAGAACACAACGCAGACATTAAACTGCACACACTGGTATGCGCATCTGTTTCCGTGTATGTCTATGATCGCAAACTCATACAGCTTACAGGTAAAAATCCAACAGCTCTGTCTTTGCACCCATCATTACTCCACTCTTGTTTCTTACAGGACATTTACGTTCTCATCTTGCACTGACCTGTGTAACTCGGCTGAATAACAGGCACGACGACACTTTCAATTAAAAAGAAAACAGCCTCTGAAAGAGTCTGCGTATGCGCTAAATTACACTGATCAGATCCACCTTCCACTCAGCAGGAGATCCCAGAGGACGGCTCTCGCTGCAAACACCAGCAATTACCATGCTAAATTCGAATAAACAAACAACATCAGGGCCTGAGCTCAGACGTAAAGCCTGGAATTAAACTGGAATTTCACTCGAGTGATCTTTTTCCAATCAGCAATGCTAGTCAGGATGATCTTTCTGTCCATTCTACCCATGACTTACCTAGGTATCCTTATTAGGTTTCAGAGACGTGTTGGAGGTTAGGAGTTAGGATTAGAGGAAGAGTTTAAAGGATAAGGAATAGGGTTAGGGTCAGGATTAAAGTAAGTCCCAATTTGCCCCAGGTGGTCGAATTGATCGCTTAACATTTACAGCATTTTAGCAGACACCCTTATCCAGATCCACTTACAACTACATGCGGTCTACACTCGTGGACCAAGGGCTTTGCTCAAGGGCGCGACCGTGGCAGGTTGGCAGTGGCAGGGTTTGAACGGCAGAGTCAAGCTCTTTTACTTCTTTCCTGAGTGTGTTAGGATGCGCTTTAGTACCACGGGGAACACTGCTTATTAAGATACAGTAGCACAGTTCACCTCCTTGAAGAACGATTTTGACAGGCAACATGATTCACTCCCGAAATATGTGACAACATTTGGTGTCATAAATCTGTCAAGTATGAGCTAAAATGAAGTTAACATAGCTGGGAGACAGTGACACTAAACCATCTGTGCAGTGCTTCGCAACATAAGGACCGATATTCCAATGGAAGATGCTTTATTATGATACTTAGACTAACTCTACTTTAGTCAGGTGCTGGATGTCATAGGCAAAGTTTGATCTGAGACAAAGGGCAAGATGGCCAATAATCAATCAATCAATCGATCAAATGTAGAACCAACCTACATTTACATTTACAGCATTTAGCAGACGCCCTTATCCAGAGCGACTTACAATGGGTACAATTTTACAATCCAAGCATTGTGGGTTAAGACCCTTGCTCAAGGACCCAACAGTGGCAGCTTGGCAGAGGTGGGATTTGAACCCTGAACTTCAGGTTCATGGTCCAGTACCTTACCCGTTAGACGGCATTTACATTTATGTCATTTACCAGCTTCAGGGAGTTTAGCTGGAGTCCTGTGGAGGTTAGAATGATCAACGCTTAAATCCTTAAATGCCACGGCCTGCCTTACATGTGATGTTGCTAAGCCTCTGAAAAGGTATAATACAGGTACAGGCTTTCTACTATATAAAACCGAAATTAAATGACTAAATCTCAATTACACTTGTTTTACCTTCTATCACTAGCACTACAGTTTGAGCGACTCAATAATTCACCGAGGCATCATGCCTTTCTATGGAAATTACCCCAAACAATGCAGTCTGAAAAGCTTTATGAGCTGAAAAGCAGCTTCTCGCAGCCGAGCGGTTAATAGAAATACAAATCATAATTCACAGAATTTCATTCACCGCACTTAAAATCGATGAATCTGACAAAATGTCATTTGAAAGACGCACTGAGGTGTTGCTGCGTTTCATCCAGCTGCAGAGCTCAAGAGCAATCCTGTGCAAAGTAAAAGCCAAAGTCAGTCCAAAGTGCAAAATCTTCATGCATTCAAGATTTTAGTCGTGCAAGGAAAAGTTATTTTGTCTCATTTGTTTAACTGTTATCCCATTGCCTGATACTTCCAATGAGTCGACGCTTGTCATTCTTACAAATGACTAGGATGAGCTGGGAAGGCATAGGAACGTGACTCAAACTTCCTGGACTGAAGAGCAACGACTTGAGATCAGTTTTAGTACCAAACAAAAATGAACTGATTGGGCGGAAATGTGACGGGAAAGTTATACAGCATCAGCAGCTTCCTTAGTTTTTATCACATCTGTTCTTTCTTATTTTCTACCTTATGTAAACAATAGCTCTTCCTTTACATTTCTAGCTTCATCTTCTAAATGTATGATCACTGGTCAATTAACAGAAATGATAACAATCCTAGATCTTACTCAACATTTCTTCTCGGTAGTCTTAGTAACAGCCTGCCTTATAAATTGGACCCAAACTTTATTTTTAATACATTAAAACGTATCAATTGATATATTTGTATACTATCTGTATAATAAACTACAAATAAAATGATATTTCTCGACAATAATACACTCGCAACAATACACTGGAGGTTCGTGCTATAATGTGGGATATTGGCACTGGATATTGGCGACCGCGGTACACCAGTGCCAGTATCTCAAGTTATAGCACTCCCTTTTGTGTTTTATTGCTTAACCTTAATGCTATCCAATAGTAAGCTCATAGCTCAGCTAATCGATAGCACTTTTTACAAACGTCCGTGAGCGATAACTTATTGTGCTATTTGCTTCCGCACTTTTTTCCAGACGTATTTACCTCAGACATTTAACCGAGAAAAGACTCTGTATAGCACAAATGACTCTGGGACGTTTATGGCCATTAACATCTTGGCTTGTAAACAAGGGGAAAAAAAACAATCTGGGAAATGAAATAGCATTTTAGCGTTTTAATAAAACACTAGCGTGAAATGTCATGTTTTTTTCTGAGCATGTGTTTAATGGGGTGAACGTTTGTACTTCTGCATCGCACATGCTTTATTGATTGCCGTTTGCTCTCTGACATTCACTTAGCATTCCGAACAGGCCGCTAGATTAAACAACATGGCTGTTATTCCCTGATATACTGCATCATTTCAGCAAAGCAATTAGCCATTATGGTGTAAATGAGAGAGATTATTGAGAGTTAGCGAGGAGGTTATATCCAGTCATCAGGTCCAGTGTGACCAACATCGAACAGGATGATGCATGTTCCTCCACAGGAGAGCTGAAATTAGCATTCAGGAGCGGCCTGAATGAGAGTGTGTGAGCTAAATGCTAGGCTGAAGGATGATGCATTTGGCCGGTTCGGAGGAAGCTCAAGGCCACAGAATGTAAATTTGTGTCTCTGAGGGAAGCAGGTACAGTACTTACAATCACTTGTGTTATGATCTACTGGGATGACCAGGGGTGAGGCTTTATGGATTCAATCTGTGTTCTTAAAATAAATCAAATATATTGCTATATGGATAGTATAGATAGATTATTACTACTTAACGCGCAACCAGGAGGAAGGTCAATCACCGAACTCCTTACCCCAGGACCGTTTTATTCTGGTTGAATACTTGGTGACGCACCAAGAAGGGGTTGTTGGGATTGAATGAAACTTTATATGTATGTAAGTGAATACAATATTAGAATGAGAGGATAAGTCCATTAAGGAAACTGTACAAGTGAAAGAAGGCCCTAGTACCCTGTTGGAAAATGCCAGTTGGAAGCCCTGCCATGGGAGACAACACATACCGCTGAGTTGTTAGTGTCCCTCGTATCACTACTAGGGGTGACTGACTGTCGTCTGTGATGGTTCAGGTCGACACACCAGCAGCTGGGGCAGTGTGTCTTTCCACAGCAAAGGCAGGATTGAAGCGCTCACAACCAGGTCTCTATACTTGAATCCGACCACTGTCGGACCCCAAACAGAACCTGGATTTGTTACCAAAGGCGGTACGGTTCCAGTCCATAGCAGTCCAGGTTTTTGTTCATGTCACCACTGCAGATGAAGGCAATGGTGCCTGACTGTCAATGGCAGGACACGTAATGGATTTCGTGACAACAAATTTACTTCTGGTAAGCACCTGAAAATGGTCTGGGAAGAGACGAGGTGTGAAGATGCCACCTGTTTCTGGATGGTGAACACTGAAACTGTGGGAGCTGCATGTGCTTGTTGGTGGATCAAATATTCCTCTCTACTAGTGGTCTGTCAGAGCCTGTTCACCATGTGTGTGTGCCCCCATAAAACTACTGCTCCCAACACCTCCTAACAGCTAGGTCAGAACAGCCTAGATGGCGGGCAATTCTTCAAAACGACCGTCCTGCTTTTCAGTTCAATGATGCGCCACCTCTCAAAGTCAGACAACTGGGCAAAATGTCTTCGAGTGCATCACCAAGAGGTACACTAGCCAAAAGTAGCCTCTGAGGTCCTTTTTTTATCATCTGCCTGCGACCTAACTGTGTGCAGAGTTTTCCAGCAATCCGACATTTCTATCTGGGTGCATTATTTTCTTTTTAAAGAGAAAATAAGCTTTGAGAAAAACCAACAAAAGGTGTCCAACTTTTTCCCATGCCAATTCCAACATGCAGAAATCGATCATATTTCTGGTTGTTCCAAGTGTCACATTGGCAGGGTTGCTTAATGCTGGTATATCTTGTGATTTCTGTTCCTGTTTACTTTTGTTTTTTTTTTTTTTTTTTTTTTTTTTTTACTTTTACTTTTGTCTCAGAAAGAAATGGAATAGTCCTTGTTCCAATAAAGCTTTGTGTGTTCATACAATTCTGTTGTGTAATAACCTGAAAGCCGTGGATTGAAAGTGAACCTGCAGTGATCTCCTTGGGACAAAAAATAAGGCAGCTTCAGAAATGTAAATAAACAGCGTGAGGTGTTCTAGTCTCTAATTCCCCCAGCCTGGATGTGTTTTGGAGGATTTTGAAAGCGGGGCTGCTCTTACAGGTGTATAGTAGAGTTAGAGGGGAATGGCCTCTGACCCCACTGCCTTATGCTCTCTTGTTTGTGAAGCTTCATGACTTTGACATTACCAGGTTTGATGGCTGACTCTCAGGTAGTCAGCGGGTTCAAAAACAATCAGCCATCTAAAGCACTGCTGAGAATGAAGTCCACGTACGTCTGCTGAGAGCAGGCGTGATACAAACTAATGGGTTTTATTTTTCTGAAGTGGTCTGGACCAGAAACCCCAAGATGTACAATGGGGCAAAAAAGTACACTTCAACTATGAGAGACAAAATGAGAAAAAAAAATCCAAAAAATTACATTGTGGGATTTTTAAAGAGTGTAATTGTAAATTATGGTGGAAAATAAGTATTTGGTCAAAAACAAAAGTTCAATTCTGATTGTTTATGTTTTTATGGTGTGTTGATGTGTTTCTGGTGCACTCCTAAATTAGATGTGTTCTGTTGAAGACTGAGTGATGTTGGGCTTTTGGCTGATTGAAGGCAGAAGTCATTCCTGGTAATTGGAAGAAAGAAAGTCATTGCAGTATCTTGATGTTTATTTTGGACACATTCAACTTATTTCTCTCTATTTCTCTCTCTCCCTCTCTCTTCTTCTCTCTCTCTCTCTCTCTCTCTCTCTCACACACCTCACACACATTGTTTCTCCTTGTGCTTCTGTCCCTGTGTGGGCCTTCTGTTCCACAGGGACATGTTAGGGAACAGATTAAATGGGAGCAAGCCATAGGGTTGACATCCATCTTCAATACCCTGTCCCTCTGGAATATGAATGATTGAAGAAAAATTTGTAACCCATGACAAAGTTGTGCTGAGAGAACATATGTAGAGAAAAAAAAAGCACGAGAGAAGGTAGTCATGGAAACAAAACAAGCAAGCCCTTCAAACATAAATCGGTTGGACTTGTCATCCAAGGTGGCCTTGTAGTTACGCCAAAGCAAGAGGGCAGCCTGCTAAAGTGTGTTTTCTAATCCTTGCTAGCAATCCAATTAAAGTCGGAGTGAAGAGCAAAAAAGAAGAAGTGCTGTTGGAGGATGATTTTTGATGTGTGACATCGTATGTGAACGTGATGTGTTTATATAGGCCTATTGTCTGAATCGGTTAACACGAAAAGGCAAAATAAAAAGCTTGACTTTGAGCTGGACATTGATATTAAAGGATCAACAAACGATTTCAGTCCTAATGCTTGAAAAACCGTGCTCCTCCATTCTGCAGCTGAAGAGGGCTGTGAATGTTGTTGTTACTCGATAAGCAAGGTGACTCTGCAGAAAAAAGCCCATTTCAGCTTAGCACTAAAAGTGCACAGTGTTATCTTTGGAGTGTAGAGGGAAAAGGAGAGCGGGGGTAGAGTTAGAGCGGGACGTGAAAGGGAGGGGGTGAAGGAAGTGAGTAAGCCGTATTTAGAGGACGAGGAAAGAGGTGGGGGGGGAAATAAGAAAAGAAAGGATAGAAACCAACAAAAGAATAAGGATGGGGAAAGGGGGGAAAAGTAGGAAACGACCAGAGAACTTGCAAGGGCGAGGAAGGTTATTAACATAATTGGTCATCATAAGGAAATACTTCAACCTATGAGAAACAAAATGAGAAAAAAAAATATCCAACAAATCAAGGAATAAATTTTAATTGTATCATATCATGGTGGGTAATAAGTATTTTGGTCACCCACAAACAAGCAAGATTTCTGGCTCTCACCGCGAACCTGTAAATACTTCGTCTTTAAGAAGCGCGTCTGTCCCTCCACTTGTTACCCTGTTTTTTAATGGCACCTGTTTGATCTCATTAATCTGTATAAAAGGGACACCTGTTCCCACAGGCCTCAAAACAGTTCAGACTCCAAATTCAAACATGGTAAAAGACCAAAGAGTTGGCGAAGGACCACCAGGCAGAAGGAAAAATTGTAAGACCTGGGGGCACCAGGCTGGGAAGAGTGAATCTGCAATAGGCAAGTAGGTTGGTGGTGAATAAATAAACTGTGGGAGCAATTGTAATGGAAAATGGAGACAACAAAGACCATTGATAATTCTCCCTCAATCTGGGGCTCCAACCGCAAGATCTCATCCTGTGGGGTTCTCAAAAAATGATCATTGAGAAGAACGGTGAGCAAAAAATCCCAAGACACTAGACGGAGGGGACCCGATGATGAATGACCTGCAGAGAGCTTGGGGACCAAAGTAAAGAACAAAGGGCTACCATCAGTAAACACAAACTACGCCGAGAGGGACTTCAGATCTGCAGTGCCAGACGTGTCCCCCCCTGCGTTAAGCCAGTTACATGTCCCAGGCCCGTCTGAAGTTTGCCAGAGAGCATATGGATAATCCAGAAGAGAGGGGATTGGGAGAATATGTCATGTGGTCCTAATATCTGAAAAACGTTTTGGTAAAAACGCAACCTCGTCAAATGTTTGGAGGACAAGGAAGAAGAATGAGCTGATGTTGCATCCCCAAGAACACACCATACTTACTGTGAAGCATGGGGGTGGAAACATCATGCTTTGGGGCTGTTTTTCTGCAGAGGGGACAGGACGACTGATCCGTGTTAAGGGAAGAATGAACGGGGCCATGTATCGTGAGATTTTAAGGCAAAACCTTCCATCAGTGAGAGCATTGAAGATGGAACCTGGCTGGGTCTTCCAGCATGACAATGATCCCAAACACACCGCTCAAACAACAAAGGAGTGGCTCCGTAAAAAGCATTTCAAGGTCCTGGAGTGGCCTAGCCAGTCTCCAGACCTCAACCCCACAGAAAATTTGTGGAGGGTGTTGAAGGTCTGTGTTGCCCCAAAAGATCACTGCTCTAGAGGAGATCTGCACGGATGAATGGGCCAAAATACCAGCTACAGTGTGTGCCAACAAAGGTTATGTTACAAAGTATTGAGTTGAACTTTTGTTATTGACCAGATACTTTTCCACCATGATTTACAATTAAATTCTTTAAAAATCCTACAATGTGATTTCCTGGATTTTTTTTTCTCATTTTGTCTCTCATAGTTGAAGTGTACCTATGATGAAAATGACAGACCTCTCTCATCTTTCTCAGTAGGAGAACTTGCACAATCAGTGGCTGACTAAATACTTTTTTGCCCCACTGTATGTAGGGTATAAGGTAAGGATTATACACTACAAGAACTGCATCTAGATCTATGTGAAGAGGGAACGCACATCCCTGAACCGAGGAGGGGGGCTCAGAGTACACTCTCACCATCTTACAAGGCTATGATTGCAGCTATTCCCTAATCCTACGTGAATAACACACATGGACATTGTATTTAATGGAAACTGATGGACTGATGTATTTAAATAAAATTGATCACTGGTCCATTGTTAACTAGTAAGCTGTGGCGAAGCTTCCAATTAGCTGTGAATGAAGAAGTCACTTGAGTCACATGAGTGATGAAACTTTTCTCCCACAAAAAACCTTGTTTGTGGTGAAATGATTCAACTTTCTGGGATTTACTTACCTGGATTACTAAGCATGCATCAAGACAAAATGAGACTGAGATGGGTTTCCCCCAATCTCCCAAACTCAAAGAAAAGCTATTTATTTTCTCATTTAACTCTCTTTTGATGTTACTTCTTAACCATTGTAACTGTACTTTGTACTATACTTATCTCTTTCCTTTCAGACTGTTCTGATTGCTTCCTCAGTCTTTAGCATTCTTTCACTTTTATATTTTGGCACAAATATTCTCTCTTCACACGACTCCCCTAGATCAACTATCATCATTTCTTTTCATATACATATGTGTTGTCATTTTCTTTTATCTTTCTCTTTTAAAGACTCACAAACAAACTAACCATTTACTGGCAGCATCTCATATAAAGAGACTGTGATTATGCTGGCTCTGGGCCACTTTAAACAGCATGCCAGCCAGGTGCAGCTCATCAAGACTAAGTGCAGCCAGTTAATTCTGAATTGTCCATAAGTGCCTGACCTCCCAGAAGCATGAAGGATGTCGTGTGTGGTAGCGGATTGTGGTCTATACTAAAAACTTACTTGTCATCTGTCTGTGTACTTTCTTTTTCTTGGAGCTTTCTCTTTCACAGACACACCAACAATCAAATCATTTACTGGCAGCATCTCATACAAAGAAACCCTGATGATGCTGGCTCTTGGCCAGTTTATACAGCATGCCAGTCAGGTGCAGCTCATCGAGACCAGTTCATGCTGACTTGTCCATAAGTGCCTGACCTCCCAGAAGCATGAAGGATGTGGTAACTCCACACTAAAAACTGCCCTTCCTCTCCCACAGCCATTCGTACCTCTACATAACAGCCAACCTGGAAGGAAGCCACCACTGGGATTCCAATCCAGGTCCCCACAATAGTAGGCTAAAGTATTAGACCTTTGCATGACCCGGGTGCTTGTTTATGTAAATGCTGTGTTTATTAGCTTTATTCTATCAGGTTGTTGTTTTGGTCCTCAGCTCCTGGTTTGGTCCTGATTAAACATCGTATTTGCTCCTGGCTGATTCTGACAGGCTGTCTTCCAAAGCTTTGACACACAGTAAACAATGTGTGTGTGTGTGTGTGTGTGGTGGAGGGAGGATGCTCCGCTCCACTGCTGCTGCTGATGGTGCTCACCAGAGAAGCTTCAAGCACACCGATCACAGTCAGCAGAACATGAACAGGGAGAGTGCAGAGAAAATTAGGTACACACACACACACACACACACACACACACACACACACACACACACACACACACAAGCCCACCCTATACACAAAGAGGACATGGCGCCTGCATGCAATCCCTTTTCATCACTCGTCTTCAATTTTTTGAAAGCAGAGGAGCACCAGGCTCCTCTCAGCTAATTTAAGGAGTGTAAAATGAGGAAATTAGGAGAATGAATTAATTCAAGCTTTTATATTCCCAACACAGTCCTCGAACCGGAGTATCCATGCTGATAAATATCCCAGAGGCTGCATTAAAAAATGTGAACAAGATGAGGCCTAGAACCGAGCCACGTGGGACACCATATTGCACTTTTAGGCTTCATTGATGCTAACAAATTTGTAGCTGCCTCAGGCTCGCTTTCCCATAAGCACAGTAAGGGAGGTACTGCTAGAGAGATTGCCCGATCTGATGCTCGCTCTGCCATTTAATAGCGCTCTCAGTGCTGTGATGCTCTTTGTAAAATCAACTTTTAAAGAAATATTTGTTTGGCTGAGCAAAGTTTGTAGGCTTGTCCATTAAAAGTGGATCTTTATTATTGCCAAGTGTTGTGCTCAGGTCCAGCAGTACCAAAACAGAAATGTAGACGCAGCCCAGGGCAAGCAGTAAGTCAGCTTAGCTAGCGCTGATTCTATTATGGACTAGAGCTCCATTATGAACCATTGGCCTTACATAACAGTTGGAGAAGGCATTGTTTGTTTTTACACCCTATTGTGATAAATATTTGTATTTTGCATGGCTTCAGGGTCCGGCCTGCTCTGCTTAAGCCATGTTGGGAGCTTTTGATTGATATAAATTGTTACAATGCCATGAATTCCAGGTTTATTATAGTGTACAAGTGTGTGCTGTTTAACAACCATCCGAACAATGTCTACAAACAACAAAATTCTAATAAATGATACGGAGTAAAAATCTGTCTTTTACCTCTGGACATTGAGGTTGTAAACAGTCACCTCAACAGCCAAACAACGCTGTGGATCCACGAGCAGAGGCGGGAGCTAAAGAGCAGAAGTCATTAGTGTGTGAGAGCTCACTTGCTAGTTAGCTCACGTTTGGACTGTAGACTGTTCTAACTCGGTTGATGTGTTTAGAGAGTTTATTGTGTAAGTTACTCATGGTTGTGTGGATGAATTTCCAATACTAATTTGTAGCAACCTACCTGTCCTATTGTAAGTAGTACCCCTTTGTTTGTCTCACACCACCTGTACATTTTCTAACCTATAACTATAGAAACTGGTTCATATTCACCCTTTGATTCTCTCTGTCAGTTTTTATTTTAGCTTATGTTTATTTAAACAATTACTACAGACTTCTTAATACAGTCATTTAGAGGAATGTAAACAGTAGATCCTCATAAAGCAGGGCCTTTATACTTCTAGGCTGCCCAAGGAGGTCGGGTCCCTTTTTGAAATCTTGGTCCTCCTAAGGTTTCTTCCTTATAGCGTTTAGGGAGTTTTTCCTCACCAGTGTCACCCTAGGATTACTCAATTAGGGCTCTGGGTCTAGATACTAGAACATTTTAAAGCTGCTTTGAGACAATACTTTGAGACATGAAGAAACCTGAAATTCATCTGAGATTGGTTACGTTCAGGATGGCATTTGGCATTTGCCTTCCAGGTTTTGTATTTGTGTGTTCCTAGATTGTCGCCTTATCAGAGGCTCCAGAATTACAAGGCCCACTCGGGTGATGGCTGCTGGGTCTGTGGCGTGTGATCCTCACTAAGGGTAATCATTTTTATTGTGATTCTTTCAGGTTGTGAATGTATGCCAATGCTATGTACAGTTTTCCAGGAAAAACACAATCAGGTTAATGCTGTATAATAAAAAAGTGTTCAAAAACAATTGAAAACAACCCTTTCTTTAGGAGGTAGACATAACAACATGGTGCAATATGAACTGAAGCCCAGAAATGCGGAATTGAAAATAAATGAGATCTATTTCGGTTTGCCAGTTGCACTGGATCTTCTTATTATTCTCCAGTAACAGGTAAATAACATCCAGTACTGTTTTCTCTTCCCGCAGCCAGCCCTGCGGTAGATGAACACATTAGGTGGAGGTCTGCTTGTTAAAGATGCTCAGCAGCTTCCCGTATCCTTACCTTCCACCCCACAGAGCTGCTGAATAATGGAACAAAACAGACGGCGCTTCTGCAGCAGGGTGGCAGGATGGTTGTTTGAAGCTCTGAAGGATAGGCAAATGCAAAAGAAATTCAGACAGGATTCATTAGGACGTGCTAAACATTCGAGATTAAATCTTCACGTATGGTGGCGGGATCTTTAGCATCTGTGCGAGAATCAGATATTCGAGTCAACTTACTGAAAGATTACTATTTTAATAACTTGCTTAATATTTAAGGTGCTCTGCAGGCACTGGACGAATTCGCTGGCCCACGGGGGGTGTTGGACATCACACAGACACATAACTGGCCGTGTCTGAGCTAGGACAGACCAGATTGGGGGGAAGATGCAACAGCAACCCCTTCTGTACTCGGAGTTATTGATTGCCCTGACCAGGCTATGCGTTTGCCTGCACCGTGTTCTTAGGCATAGGCACCAAAGCCCCATGACCTGGACCAGGACAGGGTGGGGATCATTTGTGGAAAAAAGAAGAACTAGCTCATATTAACACTAGAAGCGCCAACTGCCAGTCATTTGACCTCTGTGCCGTCTTACTAGAAGCGCTGTGCCTGTTTGACCTACTTATACCTATAATCGCTGAGTAGCAGTCATGTGACTGCAGCGATTAAAAAAAGTTTTTATCTTTGCACTTGGTCTTAATCTTGCACAGGACCCTCTGTTCTTGACTTTTCCTAGGTGTCCTATCGCCTGTGACCTTTCAATTTTGAAAATCACATCAGTCCAACTTAGTTTCAAGCTCTTCTGCTCCTGTTTGCTGTTTTGTGTCATGCCAGGCTCTTAATGAACAATAATTAAGGTGCTCAGTTGCCACTGCTGCAATTCAATAGGGACCCGATGATGGTCGGTTCGAATATGAAGGCCTCATTGCCCCACACTGCCCCAACTTCTGACATTTGCTCTAGTAGTGATAAGAGGGACACTAACAGTTCAGCGATATGTGCAGAACATCCTATGGCTGTGTTCCCTCTCATGGCAGGGCTTCCAACTGGCATTTTTCAGCAAGGGTTTCCCAGGAATGTCTCTGCCACATTTCCACACTTGCATGGCCTGCCCGGTTGCCAGATTTATCGCCAATTGAGCATTTATTGGAAGCCCATGGGAAGCCAACTTATAAGTCAACCTATAAGTGTTCAGGATCTACAGGTCTACAGATCTACAGGGCGAATGTGGCGAATATGGAACCTGTATGCCTCCAATGCCCAGCCCTATCTCATCTTGTATCCAGGCTAGAGGTGACCCAACAGGGTACTAGAGCCTCCTTTTAGTAGTACAGTCTTCCGTTGCCTCTAATATCGCAATCTCTTACAAATATCATCATGACATGCATACAAGTTTCATCTGATTCCAACAAGTCCTTCATGATGAGTTTTTTTTGGTCAATGAGTGTATATCAGGTCTGCATATAAAACCCAGTGCTTCAGGGTGTCGGCCCAACTTTCTGACCTAAATATCTAAACCCAGGACTGTAAATAAACCCCTTCGTTTATAGTGTGTAACTAATTCTAAGTGCCTTGGTCTTTCAATTATACTGTAATTCTTTCGAGTCAGCTCTCATTATGTGGAACAATGAAGGCATAATTAAAGCACTGAAGTGAGGTCAATCCCCCGAGAAGATCGAGAATTATCATCACCATTCACCACAGAGCTGTATGGATTTAATGGGGGAAGTTATTTAAAGGGGACATATTAGGTGAAATGCTTGTCCACATACATTTGGGTACCTTGGATCTGCTATTTTTCAAACCTAAGAGACCTGAACTGTTGGATGCACAAATGGTACATGAACCCCCAGCCTCAGCTGATAGAAGATCTGAGTGGATACCAGTTTTTAATGCCAACATCCCAACTACAGTCCCAGCTAAGTCAAGTCAAGTCAAGTCAGATTTATTTATATAGCGCTTTTTACAATGGAGCATTGTCTCAAAGCAACTTTACAAGTTTAGATTATCTCCTAATAACTACGTCCAATCCCAAATTGAGCAAGCCTAGGGCGACAGTGGCAAGGAAAAACTCCCTAGTTCACACATTTATTACTGGCAACCCTTACAGCCCTTACCACTGCAGACTGTAGAAAGTTATTTGCTCCTCTCTAGAAGCTCAACATTAAACGCAATGGATAATTTTTATTTAAAAATCACTCTCCAGTATCTTCGTATACCAGCTTATATCTCATGATTTCTGTGAATATCAGTAACTACAAGACTCGCTCTAGTGACTGGATAAACTGTCAGGTACCGAGAGTCTTTGGAACTGAGAAAATCTGCTTTTAGCTACAGTCCCCCCACGAGCTGGAATGCAATAAAGGAGTCTCTAAAACTCATCTCACTGCTGTGACTTAAATATTTTAAACGTTCAGTGTCTGGCCACCTTCAGAGAGCCTGCAACTGTTTTTGTTCATCTGAACTTGTTCTTTCTCCCTTTAATTTGTTTTTAATTATTTTCTTTTTCAACCATATATTAATATAAATAAAATCTAACACATTGTATTTTAGTTTACCTTTATCTTATATTATCCTGTTTGAATTTATTTGATCTAATTTCATTGTAACATATTTTTTATCCCAATACAAGTCACTGATTGTTCTTAATATTTTTATTATTTCATTATTTTGCTTTATTTTCCGCTGCACATATTTTAATTTTATCGTATTTTATGAAATTTGATTTTACTTGATTTTGTTTTATTTTATTTAATAATCCCCATATTTGATTGCTTGATTTTTAGTTTATATAGTTTATAACCAAAGAATAGTTAAAGAAGAATAAAGTTCATGTTTTGGAATGGCCAAGTCAAAGTCCTGACCTTAATCCAATGGAAATGTTGTGGAAGGATCTGAAGTGAGCAGCTAATGTGAGGAAACCCACCAACATCCCAGAGCTGAAGCTGTTCTGTACGGAGGAATGGGCTAAAATTCCTCCAAGCCGGTGTGCAGGACTGATCAACAGCTACAGGAAACGTTTAGCTGCAGTTATTGCTGCACAGGGGGGTCACACCAGATACTGAAAGCAGAGGGTCACATACTTTTGCCACTCACTAATATGTTAATATTGGATCATTTTTCCCTCAAATAAATGACCAAGTATAATATTTTTGTCTCATTTTTTAACGGGGTTCTCTTTATCTACTTTTAGGACTTGTGTGACAATCTGATGATGTTTTATATCATATTTATGGAGAAATATAGAAAATTCTAAAGGGTTCACAAACTTTCAAGCACCACTGTAGATATATATATGGTGTTAACAACAGTTACTTACCCCGATTACTTAAATTACCTTAATACAATACAATACAGTGGCTCATTATCATTTAAAGGAACAGGCACTCAAAACCAACCGCTCTGATTTTTCACCATGTCCCCGTTGAACTGCATTAACTCATGGCAAAGGGGTGTAATACGTCACCTTTAATAATCAAACAAACAAACAAGAAATAAATAAAGGCCCTGCTATATGAGGTTCTAAGACAAAGTCAAAGACACTCACAGCGTTTTAAATTTATAGGCTTTATTTAACTGGTAAATGTCAAGCATGATTCTACAGAAAGAACGAGCACACGAATCAACGTACGTGGTAAGGAAGGAGATCGAGGGAAAGCTGGATGTGACATCAGAAATGCTTGAGGAGCAAAGAATAGTGCAATGTTGTCTCATGAAAAAATCCGGACGGGGGGAATTGGAGTAGCGTTTTGAGGCGAGAGCGCTGAGGATAGGCGGCTGTACAGAACAAAGAATCGCACGGAGGAAGTGAAGGCGATAGGACCGGAACCAAAACGTACAAAAGATTAGAGCGTAATCAGACAGTCCAGACGAGAGGTAATCGAGAACTCAATAACAAGAGCTCAAGCCAACAAGCTCGTAGTTTGAACGCCGGTGAAAATGCATAGACTCTGGCCATCGAGGAGTAGGTTCGGCACGGGTTTGTGCTTCCTGTAGACTACGCTAGTTCTCGGTATATACACCTCGTGATGTATGACGCTTACCTAACACCACATCACACCACACCGAATCACAGACTGATGACTCGCTCAAAGTCACGCCTCAAATCCCCGGCTTTCTCGTCCCGAAACCTGTTACGGTCTGCTTTCCGTTTGCTCGGTTGTCTATTGTCTAACGTCACATCAGCCTCGATGGCTATCCGTGACAGGTTATACCGACACTAGTCAGACACACTGACAGCGGGGGCGGTTTGGGGACGACCAATTAACCTAACGCATGTCTTTGGAACGTGGAGGAAACCGGAGTAGGCGAGAAATAGTCATTTATCCTCCCGGTGTTGTGGAGGAAATCGTCTCTTCATCTGAAATCTAAACCCGTGTTGTTGTTGGTATGTCAAATTAGCCGTTCTCAAACGTGCCCAATCTTAAGTGGAGATTCAAGCTGTCGTGCTGATTTTATAATAAGACGCCTTCCTTGAAAAGTTTCACAGCGAGTGACCATTTTAATGAGATAAATAGGCTGAGCGTTTGAGGAGATTAGAATGGAGTTTAAGTGGTAAGTGTTTTCTCCACTGTCTCAAAGGGAATAATTACTTAGATTTGCTGCTTTTTTAAATCGTGTATATATATATATTTACATCACGGTTCCTTCAAGGCACAGGAAATATTGTGGGCCCAAAACGTGCACGTGAATGTATGGGGGGGTAATGGGGGTCATTGATAACCGTCTTTTTGTTCCCTTGATGCCAATTGTCAGATCGACTCGAAATGCTACGCTTATAGAGGAACATCGACCTAACAGAGGGTTTACTAAAAGCTATTTCACCTAGCCAGTGCGGACGAACAAGCGTATCCCGTTCGACCTGCAAAGAAAGTTCCCAGATCCGAAGTTTTACGCCGATCAATTTTGGTATTTTTCTTGAATTATCCCTCTCGAGAAATGAAACCCAGACCAAATTCAGTGCAATCGCGTTGGTCTCTCCTCTTTCTCCACGCCCTAGGCCTCCCCGACCCACACCACAGTGTTCCCCATGGGCACGTCGGTGATTTCACAGTTGAGTTTATCAAGCCAGCCGTCCAGGATGAACAAGGAACTCTGAGAAGGGCTCATGAGGTACTGCCCGAACAGGCCGCTGGCCGTCATGACGCGGTTCTGCCGGTTCCAGCGCCACTGAGCCGCCGGCGCGGGCTGCTTCAGGCTCTTTATCATTTTGACATTGCCGGTGCTCAGCTCCACGAACAGGGCGTCGGTCTGCTGACCTGAGCTGCCGAACACGTTGTACTGGTGGATCTCGGTGAACGAGGGCATGAAGGCCAGGTCCGAGAGGTGCAGGTTGGTATGGATGTCGAAAGGGCGCCCGATCACGCCTCGCACCGAAATGGGCTGGAGGCGCAGCATGCCGCGCCGGTCGTCCACAGTCACTAGGTGGTGGCCGTCGGGCGAGACGTGAGGAGTGCCGCTGACGTCGCCGTTGGGTCCCATCACGCTGTCGGTCACGCCGTCCACCACCAGCTGAGGGCGCACAGCCCCGGTCGAATCGGCCCGGCAGTTGACGAAGTAGTAGCCGCCCAAGTGGGTGTAGGCCAGGGATTCCGGGATGCAGTCGTACTCCTGCAAGCTGATGTTCTTCACGTAAGTCGTGGTCTCCAGGTCGATCTTATGCAGAGCCGCCTCGCTCTTATGCAGGATCATTCCAAATCTAGAGCAGAAAAGACAGGCGTTAAATCAGGGGTCTGGAGACTCTTACACGTGCACCTCCGTGGTCCCTTCGGTTTCTAATTAACGGATGCCTCCAGGTGCAAGATGATATGGAAGCTAATATCACTCTCATTTAATGTTATATGTGAGCTATTCCACCAAGTTAGCCAGAGCTGGAACGTTTTTTTAATTAATTATTTAGTATTTATTCATTTTATGTTTTAACCCTGCATTTTCTGTCTGTGTTTTCCCAAAATCACCTTGGTACTCATTGTTAAATCGTTCCATAAGTGCCGAAAATGAGGAATGCTGAGATAGCTTTTCCTATAAGGAATAATGTAAATTCAATTCATCTGTTCCAGACCCAGAAGATCCACATTGCGAGTTACCATATTTCATAAGTACTTACAACTATACGATGGGGATTCCGATAATAAACATACATACATTATCGGCACCTAATATCCATATTTATACCAAATACTGTTGTGCCACAGGACCGCACAGGGCACTAAATAGCTTATAAAATAATAACTGGAAACTTGTACCCACATGACAACGGGCCCCCAGATGGAACTCCATGACCTTAGAAAGTATCTGTTAAACCATTTGTACTCGTCTAGAGTCTTCTCAAGTGAGTTACGATTTAACAACTGACAGTCCTGGATAAATCTCTGTGAAAGGCACCTGCAGAGACCTCGATCTTCTTGTGCCCTCAGGTATGCTTCCGATAACTAACTCTGTAAAAACGTCCAGTTCCTGAGTGAGACTAATCTTACAAGCTGAGAACTTCAGGTGGAAATCGAAACTCATGAATGATTATTATGGCCATTTCTCTATATGAGAGTTTTTGTCCAACAGAAGAAAATGTAGCTAAACAAGACCTAACCTGTAAGACCTAACCTGTAAGAAACCATCCCAATATTACAGCTTGTTTCTGATAAAAGCACAACATGGTTGTTATTTATTCCTTATCTCATTAATTTCTTCTTAAATATCGTTCTGGTGATCGCAGATTTTTTATTATTTTTTTAACGTTACTTAAAATCAATAAATGCATTCTGCTGAAGCTTGTACTGTCCATTCACATAGCCTTGTCGTGCTTTTTAAAGAAAAACAAGCCCTAATGTCATCTGACAGCTATGTCGCTATAGCACTTGCCTGTTTTTTGCTGCGAAATTGCAAACAAAAACCCCAAACAAAAACAAAAAAAACACACATCACATCTGGTGTGTATAATTTTTAGGCAAAAAAACACATTCGACTGTTTCGCATTTCCGCGTCTCTTTTTTGCGTCAGGGTTTAATGGTTTAACACCATTAGGCTTCTCCACTTAACCATTAACTCACAGTCACTCCAAAGTGATTTCAGGTCCAGTGCCTGAACTGCATAAAAGTTCTGCGAAAGACATCTTCAGAGACCAAGACCTGCCTTCAATTAAATCATGAGATATGAGGTATGATTTCCAATAACTGGTGATGCAAGAACATCCAGTTCCTGAGTCAGACTCTAATCAGATCAGAGGCTGGGACCAGGTCTGATTAACAGTCTTAACCTTCAAGTGGATGACGAATTTCAGCTATTACTTCCATCTCGCACTGTGTTACAGAAATAAACATGTATTTTGGCTTGAGTTTCATTCATTTAATCCATATTCTGCTTGTATTTTGTTCCCCTGACAAAACTATTCCCTTTTTCTACAGGCTGTTTCTTAAATATTGATATTTTTCGACTAAGGCTGTGAAAGTCAACGTGTTAGTAACGATTTTAACGTTTACATTTGTTTAATGAAATTAAACACATTTTCGCTGCTCCCTTTTCACTATTCCCTATATTGCACATATTACTGAGCACTATTATGTATATATTAGCATAGGGAACTGACTTGGGCAGGAAAAGATTCTTACTTTGCTTTGCTAATCACTGTGTAACAGCAGATTCCGTCTAGCCACCAACGCACTCGGCTGCTACACACGAGATAACAGCTTGCTGTTTTTAAAATAAAATGACCATCTAGCTTTAAGAAGGTACCGTTCTGGTAATCAGTGTGTTTTTGTGTTCTGAAAGCTTCAGCTTGGTCAGAGAAGTCAAAGTTGTTTTGCTTGCAGTAAACAAGATAAGGCATGATGAAAGTAATGTTGGTGAATTATTAACAAGTAATATTATTAAAATGCATTCTGTTGACGTTTAAATCACGTGCACGGCTGTGTAGTGCTTTTTAATGGAATGGACCATTTCTGGGGTCAAACAGGAGCAAGAGCAAAATGGGAATAACGCAATAAAATGCTTGAATCGTTTGACAGCTTTAATTTATGCATCATCTCAAAGCGGCTTTGCAAAGAGCCAAATCTAGACCCCTGTTACACAGCCTGAGGCAACAACTCTGAGACATTTACATTTACAGCACATAGCAGAGGCCAGACAAAGCCTGATCCAATCTAACAAGGTACAATCCAAGCTATTGTGGGTTAAGAGCAGAGGTCACATGACTGGAACTTGAGTCGACAAAAGCAAAAGCGTTGCGACTCGACTTTGACTCTACCGTCAGTGTTTTGGACTTTGGCTTTATCACTCGAAGGCTTGAGAGCCTTCACAAACTCATTTTTTAACATAACGATTTATTTCCAGGTGCTAAAATAATATTGAATCACACAACTGAGCCTTTTGTATTGCTTGCATGGTGCTGTATCACTGTAAGGAGCTGAGCTGCTCATCTCTGTTTATCCATAACCATGCAAAAAGGGAAATTTGCAGCCAACTGAGGGACATTTCGAGGCAGGTCAGAGGGGACAGATGGTAGGGGATGATCCTTTACTGAAATCTCTCCCTCATTCAGTCACTCAGGCTTGCAAGGCGCCTGACCCAGCCTGAAGGCACCACTGTGAAACCCGCTCACTGCGCTGGTGAGGTAGAACAATGCCACAGTGCAAGCCAAAGGTCCTTGGAGCCATCTTGTGTGATATGAGCTGTTCACTGGCTTCATTGGGTTATGGTTAAATTAAGGGTTTTTGCTTTTCTCAATGGTGATAATTACCTTTCCTACAGAAACAATGACAGTGTTATTAAAAGCCCCAATAAACACAAACCATATCATTTGGCTTTCCTTTGTTTTCAGCCAGTTAGAGCAAAATGAAATCCATTTCTTAAGTCTAAACAGTATTGCATTCCCAATATTGTCCTGGGTCCTTAAAAAACATCACCATTATCGCAATTATTTTTTATTAGCCTGCCATCATATCACAGCCGTCTGTAACCTGAGCAGAAAAAGAGGCTCGGAGGTACAGGCTCACTAATCTTCATCCCAGATTTAATCAAATCAAATGAGATTTCCTCTCTCGGGCGTCTCTTATTGCGCTGTGTATTCGGGTTCAGTCACGGCACCTTTTGTCTTTGTGACTGCTGAAGCTTTTCCCAAATGGAAGACAATGCGTTGTACAGCATGTTAGCTGCTAATGTCAGTCTGTCAGCTGGGTTTAGCTAACATGAGCTAGTTGTGTCTGACTGGAAATAACTGATGGATAGTCCAGTTTAGCTCCGACATCCACAGATTGTCCTGCCATGTCTGACCGTCCTCACAGAGACAATTACCAAACAATTACCAGAGAAAATATCCAAACACTTTTATAGTGTTTGTCTTGAGAACCTTCACAATGTTTATTAAAGAAAGCTTTCGTGAATCTTGGGGCCATTACACAACGAACGTGATTTTTTCATGCAGTTTATTCAGTCGACAGTAAACTAATTCAAAGTCATGTATAACGATGGTATAGTCGTGTTTACAGAGCTCCAGTATGGCCTTGTGTTCCGCCCCATATACCCAAAGGTGTGACTTTCAGCTTATTTGTACAAAGACCTGCTGCATAAGCCATACTCAAGCTATTCTAAACGTTACAGTAGCCATACCTGATGTGATTGATGATGAGGCTGGATGGAGGAATGAAGAAGTCGTCCACCTTATCGAAGCGACGCCCCACCGGCGGAGTGTGGACGCTGTGGTGGGATGTACCACCGCTGGCCTGCTTGATCACCTGAGGCAGTAAGAGACACACATCTTCAGCTTGAATCGTACAGTAATGACATGTTTGTCCTGGCCTGTAATTCTCATCTAGCTTTAGACGTCTGGTTCAGACACCCGCACGGGCGAGATCGCCACTTACAGCCTCGCTCAGAGCTGTAATTTGAAATGCATCTCCTCAGCGGGCTTCCGGTATGGTGATTCAATCGTGTTCCATCGTTTGTGGATGGCCTGAAAATGTCAGCAGAAATCGTTCGGGGACCGGCGGAGGAAGTCTGGGGGAATGCTTTTCCACTTCTGTCTGAGAGCAGACGCTAATGAGATGTGCCGTTCGCTCCAGACTTGCTGAATGACAGCGAGAAGATCTGGGAATTAGGAAGCTCTCAGAGTCGATTCATATCCTTTTACCTTTTAACTGACGCGGCAGGTCCACGTGGGCGGTGGATGACTAGAAAAGAGTAGATACCGACTGAGCGCTCACTATGTGGGTGGTCGAGACTGTATGCTTTCTTTATTACTGGACCATCTTCCATAGGTGCCAACATTTATGGGCTCTGCACCCCAGTGGTCTTTAACAGTCCCGATTTTTATAGAAACCCTTATCCAGAGCTACTTATAACTGTTACAATCCAAGCAATCGACGGCTATGGACCCAACATTGATAACTATGATGTGCTTTGATTTGAACCCTTAACCTCATGGTCAACAGTCCGGTAACTATTATAAATATAATCTGTGAATTCTAACCTGTGTGAACACTGATACAGATACAGGACGAGCTGCTATTGGCATTACCAAATAACACTAACGCCAGCTAGGGGTGTGTCATATGCATCATCTACGAGAACATCTTACTTGCTGCTTTAATAGGGTGTGAGCTGTCACTCACCTTGCAAAAAAGACACCTTAAGAGTTCATGTATTCACTGCATTATGTAGCCAGGTAGGATAGAACTGTGCACCAACACAGACAGAAAGAGTACACAAACCAAGCTAGCGTTTGTCCTAAAACTGCATGACTGCAGTTAAAAATGAGTAAACAAACTGCTCCAGGAGACAAAATACAGACACCCCCAGCCTCACAGTTTAGGTCGGTGGAAGTGGTTTGGCTTGAAAAGACAAGATGCTTGTCAAAAGACGGAGATCTGCAAACTATGTTGGAAATCAGATGCCACTAAAGACAGCTCAACAAGTCACTCATTTCACCAACTGCAAACTAACTAATCACCGTACAGACTATGAAGATTAGGACAAGCTTTGGGAGTCAGCTGGCTCAAACCAGGCAAGGTAGCAGCACAAAAACACACTCAGTAAACCTTGGAATCAATCTACAACAAAGTGCCTTATGAAAGAAAAGCAACAGGTGGCAAGACATAGCAAACGCTGGCACCATTTGCATCATGAGAGACATGGTGCCGATTCAGGGAGTTGAGAGAGATGGGTTCAAACTTTTGAATACTTTAGACCCAAGATGTACACTGCCGAATTATCGTCTACAGTAATATCGTTAGCGATAAAATCCCAGAAGAAAAAAAATACAGTGGTGTGAAAAATGTTTGCCCCCTTAATGATTTTTGTTCATCTTTGTCACACGTAAGTCAACACAAGTAACCTCTAAATGCAGTGTTCATCATTAAGAGAGAAAAAATCCAAACCTACATGGCCCTGTGTGAAAAAGTGATTGCCCCCCCTTGTTAAAACTTAACTATGGTTTATCACACCTGAGGTCACTGTCTCTAGCCACACCCAGGCCTGATTATTGCCACACCTGTTCTCAATCAGGACATAACTTAAATAGGACCTGCCTGACAAAGTGAAGTACACCAAAAAATCCTTAAAAGCTGCACATCATGCCGAGATCCAAAGAAATTCAGGAACAATTGAGAAAGAAATTCATTGAGATCTATCAGTTTGGAAAGGGTTATAAAGCCATTCCTAAAGCTTTGGGACTCCAGCGAACCACAGTGAGAGCCATTATCCACAAATGGTGAAGACATGGAACAGTGGTGAACCTTCTCAGGAGTGGCCAGCTGACCAAAATGACCTCAATGAGGTACGCACAGCGACGACTCATCCAAGAGGTCACAAAAGACCCCACAACAACATCCAAAGAACTGCAGGCCTCACTTGGCGCAGTTAAGGTCAGTGTTCATGCCTCCACCATAAGAAAGAGACTGGGCACAGATGGCCTGCATGGCAGAGTTCTAACACGAAAACCACTGCTGAGCAAAAAGAACATTAAAGCTCGTCTCAATTTTGCCAAAACACATCTTGACGATCCTCAGGACTTTTGGGAAAACATTCTGTGGACTGACTAGACAAAAGCTGAACTCTTTGGAAGGTGTGTGTCCCATTACATCTGGTGTGAAAGTAGCACAGCATTTCAGAAACAGAACATTATAGCAGCAGTAACATATGGTGGTGGTAGTGTGATGGTCTGGGGCTGTTTTGCTGCTTCAGGACCTGGAAGACTTGCTGTGATAAATGGAACTATGAATTCTGCTGTCTACCAAAAAATCCTGAAGAAGAATGTCCGGCCATCTGTTGGTGACCTCAAGCTGAAACGGACTTGGGTTCTGCAGCAGGACAATGATCCAAAACACACCAGCAAGTCCAGCTCTGAATGGCTGAAGAAAAACAAAATGAAGACTCTGGAGTGGCCTAGTCAAAGTCCTGACCTGAATCCTATTGACATGACCTTAAAAAAGCCGTTCATGCTCGTGTGTTACTTGTGTTGTCTTTGGCTAATATTTAAATTGGTTTGATGTTCCGAAACACTTAATTGTGACAAACATGCAAAAAAATCAGGAAATCAGGAAGGGGGCAAACACTTTTTCACAACACATTTGATCAGTTCAAAATAAAGTATCAAAACTCCATGGTAATGTCCGGTTAACGTCCACTTCAGTCAACATCCTTCTTCACAGACTATTAAAACTAATTGTCAGTCCTTCCTTAGTTTTTTCCCGACATGTCAATTATTTATTGACTTACCTGGAGGGTTGGGAAGTTCTTCTCCAGATCGCCCCAGCTCAGAACCCACACTTGGTCGTGAGATTTATCGTAATGGAGCTTCACTGGGACTCGATCAGTACTCACGGTCTGCAAAGAGCAACGCAGATCATCTCTTCACAGGATGTACACATACATTTTTTATGTTTTCACAGTGGGCAACATGCGTTAGGTCAACTGGCGTCTCTAAACTTTAAAGTAACCCCCACAAAGCTAGATCCTTAACTGGATTAAATGGGTATGGCAGTCTTCAGGACAAGCTTGGTATGCTCCAGAATAACAATAAGTTATACAGTAGAATGGAATTATTGAATGTATTATTTGTAATGTGGGGGCACACCTTGTTGGAAGACCCAGCCCCACCCAAGGAGCACTGAGACTCTGGAACTCTCTCTTGGTGGAATACACACTGAGACTGGGGGTGCAACAACCTGGACTTATGATTCCTGTAAGCAGGTGGAGGTGCAATACACAAACCAGAATGGCTCAGCAGGCACAAGTTCCCTATAATGAGCCTTTCTGGTTTGTGTCCCGCCTCCGTAAAGTCCAGTGCTGTCTGGCTCTCTATAGAGAACCTAACGTTTCGATGGGGATGCGAGGGCCCCCCAGTTTCTCGCATCACATAATCCTGATCGGGGTGCCCCTCCGATATACTGTACTATTCATTCTAAATCCATTTTCTATTGACGTACTATTGTTATATGGTATCACACTGTATGATGGTTTTCCATGGACGCATTTCAACTCCAGTATAGAGCCTTTAATATAAAAAACCATGCACTTTTTGAAGATGTGTTTTTTCATTTCACATGTTCAGTTACTAGAACGTTCTGTATTACAGAACTGACAGTCATTTTTTACTCCGTACAAACAGCCACTAACATGTTCTGGAAACATTAATGACTCATTTCTAACTCAGTTCTTTTTTTGCGACTTTCCCACATTACATATTAGTCATTTCACTTGATGCCTCGCATGAAAGGCGTGTACACGGCATAATTTGCCCAAGAATAGCGAGCTGGATAAGAGGCTAGAGGAAGCGTGCTCTTTCTTCTGTGGGATAAAGGTCGACTTTGTGAACCTGGACTTGTCTCGATGTAAGGCAGCGCTGAATATTGAATACTGCGTATCGTCCTTCAGAAAGTTTCGTAGCCAGAAAGGCAACCAAAGGGAATGTTGCATCAGCCAAAACGTTACGATTTCACCACCGAATCCGTGCCTCATGGTCTCCACAGGCTCAGGTGGATAATTACCCCTTGCTAATTTGAGGCGATGAAGCCAAACCTCCAGGTGTGCCAGTAACGAGCTATGACCCTAACAAGAGTCTTCCTGATGCCCCCCTGGGGAGCCCTGGAAGGGAGTGAGAAGCCTTCTGGCACCAATCGGGGCATTAGGAAATACAGAAATCAAGATTTATCCACCCGACAAGTCTGCCAGCTTCCTGCCAGCCGCGATCAGAAACGAGACCCTGATGCCAAAGAGGCTACTGTTTTGACATTCTGGGGTCGACCTACTGCTGCTGTGGTCAATAAAACATCGAGTTTCTGAGTAAAACTCCTGGCCCTCACTGAAAGTCCATCTTCCCCTGGAGTTTGGCCTGTAAACAAGCCACCTGACAGGAAGCACTCCTGCATTCCTGTTTATTTTTGGCCTGATATTAAGATTAACCAAAGGCCTTTAAACTTCAGAAAGGTTTTGCCCTTGGGATCTCAGCGCCTCTTCAGTTCAAGCATCTGACGCTCAAATCCAAAGCCAAGTAAGAGCAGTAAGAGCATTTTCCAGTTTTTTTGCAATTTACTTCATGATGTTTGTCCTGTTGGTCTGAAAGAACCTTGCTCTCAATGCTCTCACAACACAATGGTTGTCTATAAAGCACTTAGACTCTCCCATGGGCAGAAATGGGAGGGGAGGGAAGGGAAAAACAAGGCTTTCTGCAAATAGATCATTCAACCCCCTAGTTTGATGCATTTCTAGCATTTATAAAACACACTTACCCAGGGCAAATCTCAATAAAGCTGAGCAGTTGAAGGGTCTTTTTCAAGAAACCAACAGTGGCAGCTTGGCAGAGCCAGGATTTGAACTGGTTCCTAATTTGAACCGGATTCACAAAATTGTCTTAATGTAGAAAATCTTCTTAAATGTGTGTTTTTTTCTTAATTTCCTTCTTAAGAATCAAGTTACGAAAAATGGTTATTCTTCAAATAACTTAAGGGTTGTCTCATTTGTTTCCTTAACTCTTTTCTTAAGCGGTATTCTTGACAACATTGTTCTTAAATGTCTTGAGACGCTGTGAGAGTTGACAAGTTAGGCATTTACTGAATTACATACCCTGTTATGATTCACATAGATGTCCGAAATAATTCATAGCAACACCCGATATCGGTCCATGAATTATGCAGGTATGTTCTTTCATGTCAATAAACCATGACTCAAAAATATAGACTCTGAGAATCTTTAATAGTTAAATACCTGAACAGCCTTCTGAGTTTGGATATCCACGATCAGCACCCTGTTCAGCATCGGCTGGGCTGCGTAGATGTACTTATCCTTCACATTAACAGCTGAGGTCCACACACACTTCTGGTCCTCTTCACCATCTAGTCTTGGGCAAACTTCCTCCTATGAAAACAGCCCACATCAGCTTTTTTTTGTTAAATAATGACTGTTCTGAGAATAGGAACTCTCTTGTTAAAACATAGCCCCAGAAACATCACTGTGAGACATATCGTTGTCTATTTGTAGTCCTTCATGGCTCCTATGGGCTTAGCTGGGACTTCTGTGAGCTTAGAAGAGGGCAGATGTGCTCATTTGTGGGGGCACTTGCTGAAACGGCAAATATGTTATTTCTGCTGATTCAGCCGACATAAATCAGAATAAATACATAAATCATTCCATCACGCTACTGCTAATGCTATGGAATTGATTCTAATGTCACTTTAGTATGTCCTGTTGCAAGTCCAGTCCAGGCCCGATCTAGACACAGTCCAGACCAGAAGTCATCTTTGGGTGGGCAACAACAAAAATGTTGCTTTTCCTAAATAAGGTACATAAACATGGGGATCATCTAATTTTTGAGTAGTAATACAATTCAAGCATCCAGTGTTTTTTACCTCTTGGAAAAAAATATAATTAAACTTGGATCTACAGAATGCCAAGGGTCAGGCAGCAGTGCCTGTAGGATGAACATTTGTATGATGATCCTGAGTAGTTCTTGCTTTGTGGTGTGTTATTTGCCTAAAGGAATGAATAATAAATTGATCTATAGTATAAGTGACACGTTACAAAAGGCCACACAGTATTTACCTGGCGTTACGCAATCGATATGGTCTACCTGCGCAATAAAGCCGAAAACACAGCATGTAAATGGTTACAAACATTGTTACACTGGCTTGTCCTTGATTGTCCTCTAAGAGCTGCACTACCGTCATAGTATAAGTAACATTAATTAAGTAAACAATAATGCAAAGGGCATGTAGTGTACCTACGTAGGGAGCAGGTAGCCCAATCATAGCATAGCCATCCACAACTAAGATCCAGCGACAGCAGAATTACCCTTCTCCCTTTGTGGAACCATATCTGGGTCAACCATTGATCAGAGCAGTACTGGCCAATCTTGGGAATCAGTGAGCTCTGCTTTATAAAAAGGGGCTTCCAAGTGTTGATCTGTCCAATTTACTGTCATGCCTTTCACCATGGAAGAAGTGGAGAAGGTGCTTCTACATTTTGAATCCGAGGTAGCATCGCTCACTTGGTAGATCCGTTCTTACTGGCATCCTAAAAACAAAAATGGCCTCTCTATATGTACTAGTCTGTGACTGAGTAATTCAAAACGAGGCCTGCTCGAGACCAATTCCCCTTTATAACCCCGTGCTGGCACCCTGTTTTTCGCACGAGTAATCCTCTCTTTTCTCGAGGTCAGATTACTTCCAGTAGTGCTCAGTATGGCTCAACTCCTCAAACTGGCACTTCACCCACCCTCAGGTCCATAATTGATCTGATAAAACAAATAACTCTGCTAAAAAAACAAAGAAACAATAACCCCGACCCAGCGCTGGTCCGGAGAGCCCCGATCAGACAGGGCGACAGAAAGAGACGACCCTATTGAACACTCCTGTAATCGTGTGATCTCGTCGCTTTAGCCGAGGTGCGACTGCTTCAGGTCTAGAAACCACTCAACACCTCCCACTGAGTCTACCACCGTGGAGACTGAGCCACCTGTCAACACTCGAATCAAAGCTGAACTCAAGGGCTTGAAGAGAAGAAGTTTAGATACTAATTAAAAAAGTGCAAGTGCTCTGAAGGATACTCAAGACTCAAGAGGGATTAATAAAAAATATTTGAGAGTATGCTGTGAACTGCTGTACCGTAGATACAGTACTGCTATGGAATGGGAGTTACTATGTAAGTTAGAAGGTAAATCGATTAATAAAAAAGCTCAGCTTAGACCTGAGTACCAGAGGAGCCTTCCACATGATTTGGGAATCTAAAAAGCAAAAAAATCTGCTGCCCAAGATGGGGGCGGGGTTCACCTTCTGTTCTATGACAATGGTCAAGTATTCTTAAATCTAGGTCTGTAAAGATGGTAGTTCTACAAAGTATTAAATAAGGTTCTGATGACCTACCTTTCCAACCCTGGTATTCCAGGTTTTCATTTCTATTAATTTTGAGAATGGCTGGACTTTTTCACGCCAACTTGAATGTTTTAAGCTTTGTGCAAATAAAGCTGAAAAAATACATTTTTCAGTGGATCTTCATTTCACTGTAAAGCAAAAAACAAAATAATTTGCGAGCGCCAAACTTATGAATTTCCATTTAATTACTTTAGACATAGTGCAGGACTTAATCTGTTGTACTTTACAGCTTGTGTGCATAAAGCAAACAAGAACAGAAACAAAAGAGTCAAGCCTTATAAAGAAGGCCCATAAATGCCTCGTACTTCCCCAGACACCCTTAGCGCTAAGCTCTACCAATTTGGTCTGACACATGACTGATGTCCTAATAAAGCCTCAGTGCACCGGGACTCATGCAGATTAGCTCCATGCTAACACTGCTGCCTCATCAAAAAAAGGAGCCCGATCAAAAGCAGTCGCTCTGATCAAATGCTAAAAACAAAGCAAAATGCTCATTTAGGAGCCTGTCTGAATTTTGCAGATGATTCAGAAGGTAGAAACAGAAAGAAATATAACTGAGCTGAAAAAGATCCAGACTTTTGTGAGTTAGCATGCAGTTCAGACTGAGCTAATTAGCTGGAGACATATCAGGCATGGCGGCGGGAAGGTCATGCCATTTTTTGTGTGTAAACTGCAGAAAAAGAGCATTTTTCTCCATAACCTATATAAGTAATACACTGTCTGGTCAAAACAAAACAAATACAAAACAAACACGCTAATATTTCGCTGTCTTTAGCTTTCACGCATTTGCCATTGCATTGTTTCTACAACCTTATGTGACGTCACAGCATTTATTTCTGTCCAGAGCTGCATTCACTTTTAGCTGAGATCTCGTATTGGCGATTGGAGAGACGACTTATGCTGTAAAGTCTTCCTCAGAACATCCCAAAGACTTTCAATGGTGTTAAGGTCAGGACTCCGTGGTGGCCAATTCATGTGTGAAAATGATTCCTCATGCTCCCAGAACCACTCTTTCACAATTTGAGTCCAATCAATCTCAGCCTTGTCGTCCTGGAATATGCCCGTAGCAGCAGGGAAGAAATAAAAATCCACTGATGGGATAACCTGGTCATTTACTACATTGAGCTACTAAGCTGAATTCATTTTATTTCCATATAAGTCTCAACTTCAGACCAGTAGATTTATTGTTTTAACAATGGTATGATGACCATATCTAACACGTTGTTGGAGATTGGACCCAAAACTTGGATTTGTCAATCCATAATACTCTTTTCTACTGATCTTCATCCCAGGCTTTGTGATCTTAGACATTTCACCCAGTTCTGCTTCCAAAAAAGTGGTTTCTTGGTTGCTGTCCTTCAAAAAAGACCATTCCTGATCAAGCTTCTTCAGTATGTAGAAGGGTCAACTTGGCAAGTTTTCAGTTTTTTAATACTGTATAGAAATGTATTGTATTTTCTGGTTGTATTCTAACAAAGAGACTGAGAAATAATGATATATGGTCATTATACCATTGCTAAAACAATGGTATATCTAATCTAATAGTGGGCTAAGACTTTTGCACAGTACTGTATCTTTATATTTGGCCAAAAACCATTGAAAAACTAGCATCTGGCAGACGTTCTCATTCAGAACAGCATCAGTGTGGAAAGAGTGTACCATATATATATAGTCACCTGGTTAATTATATATAATATGCAGTATATGGGTATCTTCTGACTCCAGTGGTGGAATATGAACCCAGGACAGCTGGTACAGTACTAGTTTCTGCTGTGTCTCTCAGGTTCGTATCCCACCACTGGCGAGGGAATGATTATCTCAGATTATGCAATTTCTCCGCTTTCCAATTTTTGGGGTTTAGTTACCGCAAGCAGAAAAGGCCGCTCATGACCTTTCGTACAGGTTCTTTCAAGTCTGTAACTGAAGGACTATTTAATATATTACTTATCGAGCTGTTCTAATGAATTTACCTACATATTAAACATGTGATGCTAACAGGCACGTTAACGCTGCTCACTACACGTCCAACATCACCAGTATCTCAAATCGATATTGCAATAAAAGTCGGTTCATAAAACCTAACCAGTTCTCTATATGTTATTGATTTATTCAGGAGTAATCTTAACAACATGCTTAAGCTGGGGAATTTTAACTGCATTAAATCAATTTATGAATCTTTATTGAGGGCTTACCTGCAGGCCGAGCAGCTTCTCACTGGGTTTGATGTGTCTCTGGATCTCACAGGCCACTGGCTGAATCACTTTGATTCCATCCTCGTAAAAAACGTAGAACATGTTTCCAATCCCGAGACCTTAAGAGACAGCAATATCATGATTTATTTAAGAAGACGGAGTCAAATAAATATACTTCAATTAGTCAGAATTTGTCTAATGTGGACTCATTAAAAGGTACGCAGAGTTAGTGTAGAGGTAAAGGATGTGGGTTTAATCATTTTCTGACAAAGTAATAATGAAATCCAATAACATCACGGCTGCTGGTAATTACTGCTTAATACTAACGAATTTGTTTTGACACCGGGTTCAACTTGAAAGTCAATGGATACAGGTCAGAGTCATACCTTCTTCCCTCCAGAGAATGTTAGCCACTGCAATAGAAAAGAAAAAAGGTTTAGATTAATAAACAGGAAGTTTTGTTTTAGTACAATCTTATCTAAGGTCTATATTTCTGCATAAATATGACCTAAAACATCATCAGATTTTCACACAAGTCCTAAAAGTAGATAAAGAGAACCCAGTTAAACAAATGAGACAAAAATATTATACTTGGTCATTTATTTATTGAGGAAAATGATCCAGGTGTGACCCCCCTGTGCAGCAATAACTGCAGCTAAACGTTTCCTGTAGCTGTTGATCAGTCCTGCACAACCGGCTTGGAGGAATTTTAGCCCATTCCCCCGTACAGAACAGCTTCAGCTCTGGGATGTTGGTGGGTTTTCCTCACATTAGCTGCTCGCTTTCAGGTCCTTCCACACAACATTTCCATTGGATTAAGGTCAGGACTTTGACTTGGCCATTCCAAAACATGAACTTTTCTTCTTCTTTAGCGAAAAAAACCATTCTTTTGGTGGAACGGCTTGTGTGCTTAGGGTCGTTGTCTTGCTGCATGACCCACCTTCTCTTGAGATTCAGTTCATGGACAGATGTCCTGACATTTTCCTTTAGAATTCTCTGATATAATTCAGAATTTCATTGTTCCATCAATGATGGCAAGCCCGTCCTGGTCCAGATGCAGCAAAAAAAAAAACAGGCCAAAACCATGATACTACCAACGCCATGTTTTCACAGATGGGATAAGGTTCTTATGCTTGGAATGCAGTGCTTTCCTTTCTCCAAACATAACGCTTTTCATTTAAGCCAAGAAAGTTATATTTTGGTCTCATCCGTTCACAAAACATTCTTCCAATAAGCCTTCTGGCTCGTCCACGTGATCTTTAGCAGCAAACTGCAGACGAGCAGCAATGTTTCTTTTTTTGGAGAGTGGGGGGGGGGCAGTGGCTTTCCTCCTTGTAACCCTGCCATGCTCACCATTGTTGTTCAGTGTTCTTCTGAAGGTGGACTCATGAACATCAACATTAGCCAATGTGAGAGAGGCCTTCAGTTTGCTTAGAAGTTACCCTGGGGGTCCTTTTGTGACATCATCAACTGTGTTTTTTTTGGGAGACCACTCCCTGGGAGGGTAACAATGGTCCTTGAATTTCCTCCTATTTTGTGTACACAATGTGTCTGCTGTAGATTGGTGGAGTCCAAACTCTTTAGAGATGGTTTTTGTAACCTTTTCCAGCCTGATGAGCATCAACAGCTCTTTTTCTGAGCTCCTCAGAAATCTCCTTTGTTCGTACCATGATACACTTCCACAAACGTGTTGTGAAGAGCAGACTTTGATAGATCCCTGTTCTTTAAATAAAACAGGGTGCCACTCACACCTGATTGTCATCCCATTGATTGAAAACACCTGACTCTAATTTCACCTTCAAATTAACTGCTAATCCTAGAGGTTCACATACTTTTGCCACTCACTAATATGTAATATTGGATCATTTTCCTTTTCCTCAATGCTTAACTGGGTTCTGTTCATCTACTTTTAGGACTTGTGTGAAAATCTGATGATGTTTTAGGTCATATTTATGCAGAAATATAGAAAATTCTAAAGGGTTCACAAACTTCCAAGCACCACTGTATGTATATAAAAGATTGATAAAAAACAAAAACCCTCTCATATTCCCTGTTTGCAATTCCACAGGCCTATCGACCCTCCCCACCACATCAGACTCTCATCATAAAGTCAAAAAATCATAAATCGGACCATTGTAAAACAGCGCCTCTTAGCATGAAAGCAACTAACACTATTAAATAGCATGCCAGGTAATTCCGAACCAACGCTATTGTTTTAACAGTATGTAGCTCGTGATGCAGGCTTTCGTTTATCACAGCCTATACAATAGCGTTCTTATACTGCGACCTATTTTTTCGCCTACACAAAACAACTGTGTTTGATAAAGCAGAGCTCATTATACTCTGCAACCTGAAGATGTATATTAAATGATCAAATCAATGAGCTCCTGTACCGTTTCTCCTGGAGGGTAGATACTTGTGACTGAATCCATCAGTGCACCCACACACACACACCACCACACAATCATACTCATGAGATATCATTATAGACTCCCATGTTTTAATAACTAGATCTGTAAAGCTGATACAGTGGAAAGGCAGGGAACGTGTACAGTCGCAAAGAGGATTTGTGTGCCCACTTGAATTCTGGAGCTCTAAACGGTTCTGTCCTTTTATTCTGTTGTTCGGTGTCACCCAGAGGAGGGCATTCTCCCCATTTCAGTGCTCTCAAGGTTTCCTCCTCATTAGTCGCAGGGAGATTTTGCTTGCTAATGTCAGCACAGGTTGCTCAGCCGGGGCCAAGGCTTTTGTAAAGCTGCTTTGAGATAATGTCTGCAGTTAAAAGCACTATATCAAGAAAATGAATTGAACCAATTCTGAACCAAGTCACGACCAGCACAGTTCAAATCCTTTGTAAAATGAGGACTGTTTTGGGAGCTGTTATTTTGCTCAGTCCACCATCCTGAGGAGTGCAGACCAGTGTTAAGTTTGTTAACGAATAACTTTCGTCGTAGTTTTCGTCAACGACGCTTTTTTTCTAACGAAAATTAATGACGAACGACAAAAACTAGGATGAAATGGATGGACACGTTTGCCAACGAATTAAAAACGAGACGAAAATGTTTGGCAGAGACGACATCCAATCAGATCTGACAAGTTAGGAAAGATCCAATCATAACTTGAGTATATGTGGAAAGGGCGGGATGAGTTGGGTAGCGAACCAATCAGTAACGAGGTAAGACGCAAGTCAAGCTATCAGCACCTAAATAGCGAAAAAAGTAGGGATTAAAATATGTTTTCAGTTCGTGACGTAGATATATTTGAATTTATATAAGTGTTAATATTATATTTAAGGCGTATTTAGGTAACATAACTCCGCTTTATATTGTAATTATGAATAAATGCATATAGAACATGCATATCTGATCTTCTGATCTTATGATTAATAAAACTCATAATATATCATTTATTCTGACTTGATTCTATTCTACACTATCTCATGAGTGTCCACATCGAGTTTGAAGCAGATTTTTGATAGAAATGATGAGTTTTGGTGACCACTTTACTGTGTACAGTTATTATAATGCGTGCATCTAGACCTGAGCTTATATCTTAATTAAATCTTATAATATATCATTCATTCCAACTTGATTCTATTCTAGAATATCTGCTGGATGTCCACACTAAGTGTGAAGCAGATCTGTGAAGACAAAATGAAGACTTTGGAGTGGCCTAGCCAAAGTCCTGACCTGAAGCCTATTGAGATGCTGTGGCATGACCTTAAAAAGGCCGTTCATGCTGGAAAACCCTCCAATGTGGCTGAATTATAACAGTTCTGCAAAGATGAAATAACAGGGGTGGGAGGCTGGGTTTGTGGTCATGTGACACAGACCAATGGTGCCCCCTGTAGCATTAATCTCACAGCTGTGGCAACCACATTAAGAGATCCTGCAAATGTACAATACAGTAGCATGTATTTTGATGATGCCTTGGCGTTTGACCCTTTTTGTCTACACACTTGCCAATGTTTTGCATGGCCAAGGACTGTTTTGACCAATACATATGTCAATGTCTAAATTTTTTTAATAGAACACACTTCTAGGCTGCACCGCTGTAACCTTGAGCACTTCATGCCTCTCTCTGCAAAGCAATTTCCTCCAATTCCTCTCCGATTCTAATCTTACCTAACATGATACTTCAGCCCTTCCTCATCCTGGTACGCTACAGAAAAGAAAAATATATGCTGGCTTATATAACGTTTTCATAAACTGCACATTTACATTTTCTTCGGAATATCTAGTCATGCTGATTTACAGATTTACATGAGAATCCGAGGTAGAACAGGAGATCCTCTGAGTGCGGAAAAGGCAAACAATGCACTCCCTCTTTACAGATAAGATCAGCTTCACTCTACTCTTCTCCACTATACCCTCAGTATTGATGCTATTCATCACCGGGAAGGAGGCTGGAAGAGTTCCGCTCATGTACACACATCTCATATATCAAACGCTGGAGAGCAACAACGAGAGCACCACTTTGCCCTCATCTTCATTTTAAAAAGCACAGCCGCACAACCCCGGAACAGAAGCAGACGATGACAACAGGGACTCCCAAGCAAACTCTTCCTTACATGGTCATGAGGAAAGCAGCGGACTGAGACTGCATATTAGATAGATTCAGACTCTAATTAGTTTGGCAACACTAATGGAAAACTCATCACGACAAAAGCCTCGGGCTTGTCTTTTATTTGTCCCTTGCATACCCAGCCGGTTGTTGAACTTACAAGGCATTGAATGCGACATAGGATGTAGACTGCTGATTCTTCATGTTGAAATTAAACAGAAATAAAATTAGGTATTAACATTGCTTTTAAACATATAACTAGACTTAGGGCTGACTGACTCGTGTCGCTGAATCAGATTTGAGTCGCAAATTTAAGAACTTGAGACTTGCTTGTCTAATTAAAGGCTCAAATTTGAAAAGAATATAAAAATAACACACCAATACGTTGTTGGAATTGAATGAAACCTTAAAAGTGTCAATGTAATAATGATATACGTAAGTGATTACAATATTAGGGCAAAAGGCTCTAGTACCCTGTTAAGCCGCCTCTAGTCTGGATACAATATGAGATACAGTTAGATAATGGATGCATACAGATTCATAGATGTTGTGGCTGGGCCTGTAGATCCTCCAAACTCGTAAACTTCTAAAGCTGGATACCTATAAATGCTTGTTTGCCGATAAATCTGGCAACCATGCAGGCCAAGGAAGTGTTGTAATCTGGTGGAGACAATCCTGGGAAACCCTTGCTGTGCTTGGGTGAGCATTATCCTGCTGAAGGCAGGTTTTGGTAATATCGTGGTTTGGGAATGTTTGGTTGTATCTCAGCCAGTGTGGCTTGCCATCAATGATGGGACAATGAATTATGAAATTATAGCTGCAAATTCCAAATAAAAAGGTCGGGACGTCTGTCTGTGAACTGAATCTCAAGTGAAAAAGGGTCATGCAGCGAGCCAACGACCCAAAGCACACATCAAACAATGGTTACCTAAGAATAAATGTAATGTTTTGAGACAAGTCCCAGTCTTCATCTAATTGCTAAGTTGTGGAAAGCTCGTAGATGCTGGAGGAAATCATAGATGCTGGAGGAAACTTTAGCCTCCTGCCTCATGTGCCCTCACAGATGCCACCTTGTCAGGGTATTTTTATACACACACACACACACACACAGAAAACTTTCCAGTTATTTGAAGGACCATGTCACTGGGCCAGCGGACAACAAAAGGGAACATCCAGCCGGGTTTGGCAGGGGTATAGCAGCGCTGCTGTGCCGGGCTTAGCCTGTAACAGTGTGAAACACCAAACTAAAGTGTGTGAAGAGATAATCCTGACAGTAAACCCAGAGCCACAGAGAAGATCGCAACGAAAACACCAGATAAACTCAGACCATATACGAGTGTTACTGCTGTCTAAGTAAATTAGTAATGAGTAATTCCCCGAGGCACAGGAATTATCAAAGTATAATATGCATCCAGTCTTTTATAGATATTTTGTTTGGGTTTTATTTTTGCATATAGTCTTTTTCTCTGTCTCGTGGGAAGCATTCTTGTTTTGCTATCTTATAATTATCCACAACATCTGCTGTTGTTTGCAGCTTTTAAATAAGTAATGTTTGTCTGACAGCCTAGAACCATTGACTTCTCCGACGAGTCACATCTCACTTTCTTCTTATTAACAGATGAGCGCAAGTGCATCCAAGAAGCATTCATTTCACTTAATTTCAATGTGCTAAGGATTCACAAAACAAATATCTATTACTTTATATGCTTATGTTTGCGCTCTCTCTCTCTCTCTCTCTCTCTCTCTCTCTCTCTCTATATATATATATATAATAGTACTGTGCAAAAGTCTTAGGCCACCATTAGATTTGTTGTTTTATCAATGGTATAATGACCATATATAACAAATTGTTCACAAATCAACTCAAAAAGTACCTACACATAGTAAAACGTAGAAGTAAAAGTAGGGGTCTCTTATTTTTTTCCAGAGCTGTATATATCTACAAGACCAAGTCAGTGCTGCAAATAACAAAGTCCTTGTGGATCCAGTGGTCTACTACTCTAGCCCACTGTTGCAGGGACCTGAGTTCAAATCCCAGAGGTGCCTCCCAGTTTGGGAATCAGTTTGGGAATCATCCCCTAGCACTGCAGCAGCGACCCCTACCCAGCCCTGTGCCCCCTGGGTATAATCACGTGGTTCCACGCGATCCTTAGCAGGAAGAAGAAGGGTTCAAGCATGGCGGGGTATGACTGATGGGAAGCTTCTTCCATCTAAAACTCTCAAAATTCAAACATACACAATCCATCAGTAATAGTCTTACATGAAGGTGGGAAAATGACAGAATAAATAACCTGGCTGGTTTCAGTTGAGCACTAAAAGGCACAGTTCAATCATGGTGTCATTAATTCTGGTGGCAAAAAGGCGTCTGGAGTCAGTGGGCAACGATAGCTGCTGTGTTAATACGGGTGCCAGGTGGAAGAACCAGCTGGACGTCGAATACTTCCATCAAAAGATCAAAGTGCACGAATTAGTAGACTCCAAGCGAGTGTAGAGGCATGGCTTTAATGGAAAGTGCTTCTTCATGTATTATTCATGCAGGAGAAACAGCAGCCGCGTCTCAAGCTGCTGACCCGTGTTAGACCCCTTCTTTCTGTTTGTACAAGCCATTGCCAGACTACTCCAGAGCCCTCACATCCTTCTGAACTACAATTCAGAACTTTCTGAACTCCCAACAGCCGGACCTGCCAGCTTCTTCAAATGGACAGTGAGCTGTCGAGCATCAGATAATACACAAGACTTTTTGGGGTTGCTTGGTGTCCCTGGACAAAACAATTATTCTCCTTGTGTGTTTAAGGTGGTAGTAACTTCAGGCTCCTGCAGATGGCACTGAATGAGGACGAACGGGCTATAAATACTGCAGGGTGTGCGACATAGAATGAGAAGAGGTGGTTTACAGTGCAGTGAGTGTGTCGTTCGATGAGTGGAAAAATGGGTGGCAAAGCGGTGTTAATGAATGGCAAAAAAAAGTGAATGCATTTGGGAGTACCAAAGGCCGTAGTGTGAAGGAAGTAGCGGAATTTGCAAATGTGTGTATATATATATATATATATATATATATATATATATATATATATATATATATATATATATATATATATATATATATAGGTTTTAGTCACAGGTGAATAATATTTTGTCCGATGAGCTTTAAATCCCATGTTCTCAAACTGGGAAATGCCTAATCCCATGGGTACGCCTAATGGTAAATCCAATCTCCAAGCTCCAAGCTCCAGACTACACACTTTCGATTTCAGGCTCGAAGCTGACTCTTGTTTATAATCGTTTGGAAAGACCTTGTTTCCCAAAATGCAATGTGCCAACCGGGTACACCTAATAGCTAAAGTGTTGGAGATAAACACTGGAAATGGTGCATATGAAAAGGTTGAAGAAAATACTTTATACAACCCTTAAAACTACAGGCTCTAGACTCCAAAGCTGCAGGTCCATGAACCAGGTTTCACACTCCAAGTGTCGCTCTCTAGGCTCCACACGCTAGGCTTCATGCTCCTGGCTCTACGCTTCAGGCTCAACACTCCAGGCTGTGCACTCCAGGCTACACGCACCAGGTTTCACACTTCCGGTTTCACACCACACTCTAGGCGTCATGCTGCAGGCACCGGGCTTCAACGTTCCACAGACCGGCTCCACACTTCTGGCTCCACACTCCGTACCACAACTTTTTGTTCAGTAACAGAAGGCAGACTTCTACTTGGGATGGTAAGCGGTCAAATATGGACAGTGCAGCAGTCAAATAGTCAGCTTATTGTCAGATTTCTCTTTTGTCACAACAACAGAAGACAAACACTTATCAGTTACCATCTGTTCTTTGTAGAGAGCAATCGAGTTTTAGTGCAAGGGTTCTGAGAGACTGAGTTCCTCGTACTGTGCTCTTGCCTCCCTCTGCTGGTTGAAAGTGGCGGCTCCGTGCCAGCTAGAACAGCGCATTTTCGCCTCCTGCTGACACTTGGGCCTTCAGGTTTTGCTTTGACGCACTGGAGTTTAATACAAAACGCAGCCTATCGTGAGATTAGCGTTTAGAAAGCTCCGGAACGGCCAAGGTCTTAACAATCATAGTACATGGTAATAGAACATCATAATCTGTCTTTTTACTCCAGATGTTGCAGCCGTACGTTTGCATTGTTATCACATTTGAGGCAGTTTCCCTTAAAATAATAAATGAATTTCCCATTTTTGTGACTTTGGATCTGTAGCTGTTGCTTTGACGTCGCTACCTGGCAAAGCTCTTTCATATCTGTTACATGAACTCAGAACCTGTAATTACTTTCAAGTGGTGTTTCAGTTATTTTGTCCACCCGCTGTACATCTGACGACCACTACCAAACCAAAACAGCGCCGACCTCACCGTGTATGACACACGCCACATAAAAGGGAATATTTGATCACTAGGACCGGGTCCTTGGTCTATTATTACATTTGAGCTTCATGTACTATTAATGCACCGGCAGATAAATAATGCAGCACTCTGGCAAAAGCAAAAGCTCCAAAATAGTGAGTTGGGAAGCAGGTCATGACTTATACATACGTGTCTTGCGGGCTGAGTCCTCCACGAACAGAGACGAGATGTCCTCGTCTACTCCCGCCACGTTGCGGGCGATGCAGGTATACGCGCCGGTGTCCTCAAAGTGAACGTTACTGATGTGCACCTCACTCCCGTTAGCTGAGAGACGCGGAGGGAAGAGAGATGTTAAAAATAAGTGCCTAAAAGCATCATTATAAGGTGTGTAGGAAATGCATTTCTCTTTAAAGACTCCACTTTCACTCTCTTGGAGCCAGCAATTCCATTTCAAGCTGTCTAATGGAAGGCGCGAGCGTGTTTTTGATAGCAGCGGAGAAATTCAGGCTGTTTTCAGCTTGTCACATTGAGTTTGGCTCGAATCGGTGATTTAGCGTTTGTTGATTAGAGCTCCACTGGGAAGAGTCTCGGCTTGAGGAGAAGATATAAATCCCAAAAATGAACGTCACCTATCAACAACCATCAGCCCCGGGGGCATGATAAGTGACTGGAAACACAATGGCTGGCTTTGGGTATGTTCCAGGAGATACTTGTGGAGAAATGGCTTGAGGAATGCGGTGGCTTAGTGGTTAAGGCACACTGTTGGGCTCCCGATGCCCAACATTTTGGCTTTTCCATTGGAGACTCTAAAACACTTAACGTGGCTTAATGTGCTAAAGCAAAGACCTCAATTACTACTGTCGATAAGAAATCTCTACTGCTGAAATGATGAACATGTGGTATAAAGGGGAAGTAATGATTCTTACATCAAGCTTTTTACTTATTAAGGCTTCCAGTGGGAAGAAAAAGCTTAAAAGTTTGTCCAGTGGTAATTCACATTCACTGAGAACACATTCAGGCAACAGACACCCAGTAATGCACAGGCTTTAGCGAGTGTCTATTAGCTCTGTGTTGGAGAAACCTGAAGAAGTTTGACTGATATTTGTACTGAGATGTCTGATCGTTTTAAAAGCTAAAATATTGACTTCCATAAAATGAACGAGTAGTATAGAGACTTTGGGTAACATTACCCTGCAGCATTTTTAATAGGGATATGAGACACCATCACATGCAAATTCATCATCTAGCTTTGTGCTCCATTACTAGACACTGAACCATAAGGTGCTGCTTTCGGTGGGCTGTCCAAATAGCTTATTGATAGCAATTAGCATTACTGACACCCCACAGCTTGAATTGAATTCAGCTGGCATACCCTGCAGTGTGAGCTGTTTAGAGAGTTTGGTGGAGATATCCATGCCATTCTTCAGCCAGGAAAGCTGTGGATCAGGAATGCCCTCGGCGTGGCACCTCAGACTGGCAGTGACCCCGGGTTCTCGCGCCTGACTCTCAGGATAAACCCGGATAACAGGAGGAACTGCGGCAGAATAAAAGACAGCGAATTAACGAAACGTTCAGTTTAACCCGAGAATGTAAGGATAGTTTTGGTGTGGAACAGAGTGGAGACTGACACGGCAATTTACCAGGATGACATTCAATTCCTGGTTACCAAGAGGAGAATCCACAGCAGCTGACACCTTTTTGGGGTAATTCATAAATTAGCACAGTAAACAGGCTGAACCAGACACGAGACACACCACTGGCTGCGAAAATGCAGGAGGTTCTGCTAACAGGGCAGTGGTTGGAATTTCTTGTTCTGTTATTGCTACGGAATGGGCTTGACCAATTTATGAATTAGATCATCCATAAATCAGTTCAAGAATAAGACTTTAGAGAAGGTCCATGGCATAAGAGATGTGTAGGGACTGGCCCCTATACATTTTAAGGGATAACAAATGGTCCATGTACATATTTAGCATATACAGACTGTAGAGACTGGTACAGACTTTCATTTATGCTACAAAGGGTTACATTTATACGCGATTTTACCTGGTTGTTATGGTTTCACTCTTAGCGCCTATTTTAGCGCTTGGCTAATGACAAGCACGAGAACCTAAGAATGTAATTTCCGTTTGCCAATAGTCCCTTCACCTCCTGTTGCTAACCGGCTCACAGTGTTTTGTAATTTGAAAATGAATTACTTCTGGACGCTTTGTCCAGTGGCGACACTGCTGGAACAGCTCTGACAAAAAGTGCTCATTTCCTGCTTCAGAGGGAACAACATGAGGAGAATCAGCGGCCAAATTATCCTAACGTCATCGGTTCTAGAATATAAGACATACCATAAATCAATCCTTTAGTTAACAGTAGTTCCCCTCATCTCCATTTGAAATGATTTAAGTAATTGAATAAATGAATATCAATACATTACTGTGCAAAAGTATTGGGCCACCAACAGATTTGTTGTTTTAGCAGTAGCATTTATTTAATAGCATTTAATAGCATAAACTTCCTGTATTGTTGTATTGGTTGTATTGTAATAAAAAAACTGATATGGTCATTACACCATTGCTAAAACAATAGTATATCTAACCTAAAGGTGCCCTAAGACATTTGCATGATACCTACTGTATATAACTTGCATTGGTTTAGAGCACAGTTAAGTTTCTGGACTATGACTGTAAAGTTGTGGGTTTAGCAGCCATTACTGGGCCCTTGGGGATGGCACTGGACCTTCTGATGGCTGCAACAGAGAATTACGCAAAGCTGGAACGGTTCTCCTAATGATAACCCAGTACTGCCCAAGATTTGAGGGTGAAAGGAGTCAGATTGAGTTTTCCAGTAGGAGACATTAAGCCTTTATGCAGTTGCCATCTCCTGACCTTGTGGTCTGGAATGGAATGAGCAAGAGCACCTCCTTGTTCTACTAAACGCCGGTTTCATTTGCAATTCCCATCTCGCAGGAGCACGAGCTCATTGACATGGTAAAGGCTTTCAGCATCCTGGCAGCCACCAACAAATGAGCCAGATAAATAGAGAAGAGGACTTGTGGAAGAGCCATCGATTTTTAAAAGGAATGGCATTGATTTTTTTTAACAAACATTTTTTTTTCAGTTAAGGGAAGTACACCTGAGTAAGCAGAACTGTTGTGTATTTTATTCCCTGTATTCAGGCAGCATTTATCCTGCAGTTCACTTCTGAAAGAAAGACAGAGCACTGTGGAGTGTGGTCCTTGGAGTGGCTTGGTATCTATTTAATGGCATGGCATACTCATTGTGCCACCGAGCCAATGGTGAATCATGGTGACTCAATGTTACTAGAAATAGAGATTTCGTGGTAGAATACAGAAGTAGCTCAGTAGGACTTTCTTCCACACAGTTTGCGTTTGTGTTGATGCCATTTGCACTGAGATGTGAGTTTGGTCTTTGCCAGTGGAAATTATGGCATGTTTTTTTCCATGGTGTCATTAAAGATGCTATACTACTGGTGCTATACAGCTTTAGATTCCTTAGCTGTGTTGATTTGCATGTTCTCCCCATATCTAAATGAATTTTATACAGCTACACCACATTCATCCCAAATTAGTTGGTCTGTTTTTTACCTACATCAACTCCCAACTGGGGTTTAATTAAATTGTTCTTAGAGGTCTGGGTTCAAGCTTCATCTTCATGGGCTTCCATTGGGAACTCACTCAATACATGCCAGAAGAGGGAACGGCTTCTCTAATGGACTGTCTCTCATTTGGGACGGAATCCTGCTTTTCACCAAAGTAGAATCCATAGCCAGTAAGCGGTGTAAAGTGGCTCTTCTTAATGGATCAGGATTTGTTGACTCGCAAAATCAAACACTCCTGGGTTAGATTTGGAGAAAGCACCAATGTCACCTATGATAAGACGTATGATATCACAGATATTGAGGGTGATGTGTAATGTTAGCTCTGTGAGGACAGAAGGCCAGTCAGAAGGAAACCATGACAGATTGATGCATTGAGGACATTTGGAGGGGAGTGTGGTTCTCCTTCTCTATCTGTGTGTGTCTGTGTGTGTTAGGCCAGGGCAGTAGGGGGTGAGTACATCCTGCACCATCTGTTCATACTTATTGTCTCTAGCACAGGTGAAGGTGTGTACGAGAAAAAGATGCGACGAGAATAAGAGCAAGATGGATATGGAGGCTGTCATAACTGAGACAAAGCTTCTTTTGGACTTTTACTGCTTTGAAGGAGTGCAGAAATGTTTGTGTCTTTGCAGAGAAAATCAATAATTTGTCCTGCTCTGGTGTACACGGCCCTGAACGACGATCCTGGGAACGTTTCAAACAAATAGGGCAATGCGTTTTCTTCCAAATTTGCGATCCAAACGAAACCACGCCGGATTTCTGACAAATTAAACTCACACTTTGTTTACCCACAAGCCTGATGACAGCAAACTACTCCTATAAATAGCCTCATTAGTTCAGGTTTTAAGTGGGAGAAAGGAAATCAGGTGCTGTTCTTGATAGGATTTTACACTATTCAACCATCACATTAAAACCACCTGCCTAATTTTGTGTAGATCCCCCTCGTGCCACCTAGGATCTCACTCGTCGAGGCATGGACCTAGAGTATCTGGCACCAAGACTGCATTACCGCATTACTGAAATGGAGGTTCACTGGACGTTACCATGGTCACACAGTAGTTTAGGTACTTTGTCTTAGATAAAGTGTCGTCATTCTCTTCTTTGTAGCTTCTATAAATTCAAAAACAAAAACAAAATGAGCATGAGCCTCACGATGTTGTTTTCTGCCTTCAAGACTGCGATTTTCTTTTCTGTCATTCAGACGTGAATTAGATGCATATAAAACAGACTATTATTTTCTCGAACATTAAAGCGAACAGATGTTGGCTAAACGGTGCACACCTGTATAGCTTTTTTGTTTGATGTAGATAGACAGCATTTACGTATATGAAGGTATATTCACTAATTAACTAAACCCAGTACTGCCCAAGATGAAGCATCACTAACACAAAGCTTATTTTATAATAAACTGTTGGAAAATCAAATGTAAATTAGTGGGTAATGCAGGAAAGCAGGAGCAACACTTAGTCTATTGATGAACTCCGGGTGGTAGCATACTGTGTTCTGTTTTGCTTTCGGTTGGCTCTTATAAACTAACCTTTTTAGGACCCACGGAGACTAATTTGCACTGAGAACACAGTACAGTAGAGTAAAAATAAAGAAAAAACACAATAAATTAGCGGAGATCTTCTCTGATGGCTATTATGAACCTGAATCACTGTGTACTGAATCGTGACTTGTGAATCATGAATCGTGAATCGAGTTTAGCCAAGTGTGCCGAGCGCCGAGCGAATGATGAGAACCGAGACAAATTTTTCTAGTCAAAATGGGTCGAGAACCAAACTTGACCAGTTCTGAGGTGACACCACTGTACATTGTTTTTATTTAAGACTGGCGACACTGGCTGGTATTGTACAGACACAGCTTCAGACTGTTTTCTAACACCATAACACGCCAAAATGTGAAGTACTGGCACTTATCATATTCTTACATGAACACGAGTGCAGATTTGTGCTTTAATAATCTGAACTGGAAAAAGTCTTCAACACAGGTCATTAAAATTTCTCTCCATGCCAAAAAAGCAGCGTGGTTTTAATCACGAATTAGATATGACTTCATAAAGCAGATTTATGCTTTGTTGTGGATTAGCTTCATGGAAAGCAAAGCTCTAAACCCAGCAGGATACACAGAAGCTACATACACTCTGGTGGCACCCAGGCTATGAGCTAATGTGATGCTAGCTAATGTCTTTCCAATTAACAAGCAGCAGGCTAAACTTTATTAGGACATGCAGGCAGTTAGATTTTGTGTGGAGTGTAAATGAAAACTTGTGCTACCATGCAACACATACTAGCATGATACACGCACTGACAGGACACTAGCCTGGCTAATAAGTTAGCTCACATGACCCGACTTAAACCCTGCTACAGAATAGCTATACAGGGTAGCTGAAGCTCTATAGCTAGCAACAGAAATCCTGAATGACATCACATTTACCACATGGTGCATAAATATTCCCAGTTTAAGTCCTCAGTAAGGTTTCTAACTCATGTCTTGTTCCTCTGAACTTTTCCTTGCCGCTTTCCCCTCTGCCTGATCATTTTGAGTCTAGACTTGAGTGTCTATTGTCTCTTGCACTATATAGATCAAACTGAATTCAGGTCCACACGCCTCTAGCATTTGAGCTGATCGAAGTCTGGTCTCGTATGACTGAGCATTGTTCAGGAGTTGGTCAAGAACGTTGCATTCTTGTGAACGTCTAAATAAAATTCTTCATGTCTAAGCACCGATTCAGGTCCTCTAATGCGGATTTAATCACTTCCTTTTCACGAATTAGTTGCTAAGTGACCGTGCTCAGTCTCAGCGCTACAATGAACCCACGATGAGTTTGTGAACCCTCATGAGTGTAAAAGTACAGTGAAGTGAAATGGAGTGTGGAGAGTAAACAGAAAGCAATGGAAAGCTGGTAGGAAAAAAGCGCAAGGACAAATTATATATATTGTGTATGCTGTAATAATAATACCAATAAATAAAGAGCCTGGCAAAAACATATTACAAAAAGCAGAAGAAACTAAAGTACTAGCTGTTAACATACAGAACTATAGACCAGAAGGTCCAGGGTTCAAATCCCACCTGTGCTAAGCCGCCACTGTTGGGTCCTTGAGCAAGGCCCTTAACCCACAATGGCTTGGATTGTAAGACTGTACCAATTGTAAGCCGCTCTGGATAAGGGCGTCTGCTAAATGCTGTAAATGTAAATATATATATATATATATCAGGCTCACATTATGAAGGCAAGGTATAAATGAAGGAAGAGGACGAACAAAAGCAAGCCAGAGACAGCATGTTTCTTATCTGACCTTAATGATGGCACCATGTTGTTTTTAGTTCACATTAATATTGATTGCACTTTATAATGTTCAGTCACTCTTCTCCTGCGGTGCTTATATTTCCCTTCAGCGCCTATGTATTTTGTGTCATTGCATCCCGCTGTGTGTCCAGCCTTCATAAGACTAATTTGTTCCATCATAAGGCATTGGTGTAGAACCTGATTATGCTGATGCTGCACCCAGAGACAGTGCTTTCGTCTACTAGTCATTTTATGCATGCATTAATATTGACTGGCTTTCTAATTTCTGCCATGTCTGGAACAAATGAGCAGATGCACCACAGTGAACTCTTGGCTGATTATTATATGATTGGACAGGTCAGAATTCACCAGGCATGTTTTTGCATAGCGTTTGCATTTGGTTACAAATGATCTCTTACCCATCTGTTTGCAAACTGGACACTTTGCTACCATAGGGTGCCTTTAGACCTGCCTTAATTTTTCATGGCACAGAATCAACAGGGTGACAAGGTTCATTTGACCTCCTCCAAACCACGCCTATGGTTGTAGATAACTCTAACTTGGGAGGTGTGCCTAATGTAATGGATCTCATTCCATTTCTACAGAAAGTGGCACTTCATTACATGGCACTAACGTTGTGATTTGTGCTTGGTTTCGACTTTCGGAGGTGTTTTGTGACGGGTAGAACGTCACCCTAACGTAGCACGGCTATCAGGGCAAAACGGAACGCCATAAAACCGGTAATTGTGTCAATAGCTTAAAGTAATTCTGGCACATAGACCAGCTGCTATGCCTTATTTAACACTAGAAAGCTATTTCTCGAAACAACGATTCTCTGCAATGCACCGGCGAGCAAAAGTACACACTTATTCACAATATTGTACAGTTCCTCGTTGTCATGGTGCATTATTTATTGCCAGGCCGACAGGAGACCACGGCTCCCTTCCTGGCTCTCAGCGCGAGCCAGGGCCAACACGTGTCACCCTAATTAACTTTTCCTTTCCTGTGTCCAAAAACAAGGGCCTGACGACAGCCTCGTGAGGACAGCTAATTTGTTTTGCAGCCAATTATAACTGGATCCTATTGTCAAGCTTGCTTTGGGTTCTGGTCATTAATAGTGAAAGGTTGAAGCGGGAGATCATGCAGATCAGCACTGGAGAGATTTAGCAAAATTATGCTTTGGGAAGCTGCAGGAAAGTCTGCCTTAGACAAACGCTATAGTTTGTGGTGGTCCACCCGGTAAGTGCAGATACTCTGGCCCTTTGGTTCTTCTTATTAGGATCCCTAGTCCCACATACTGTTTCTAACAGTCCCTCATTTTGTCGTTCGCCAGATTGTTTGGGTGATGACCCTGCATATTCTTCCTCCTGGGCCGATTAGCACCTTCTTTATTAGATCCTTTCCCGTTAGCAAAGCTGTACTTTAAATTGGATGTCGGCTGCAGCTGCGTGAACAGACTAACCTGACAATTTAATTTATCCACTACAAGTCCAGGCGCTGCGCGGTGTGACAACACTACAGATTCCATCCATGCATGCGGCTGAACATTTCTGCTCCGCTGGATTGGAGAAAAATTCCTTTCCCAAGCAGAGTTTGACACTGGTAAGCATTTCGGATTTGCAATCAGAAAATGTGTACAAATTGGTCCAGAGTATCAGGATTTTATCTGGATAGGGCTAAGCGGCATAAAAATGTGCATGGAAATTAGTGTTGTCACGATACCAGAATTAGGACCTCGATACGATACCTGCCTAAAGTATCTCGATACCGATACTGAAACGATACCACGGCACCTAAACACCTAAACTATCAGGAAGGTCATGGAGTAAGAGATGAAAGAACATGGACTTATTATCAATAAAAAACCCAGAAAGAATTTTTGACAATGAATAGGTAACTTGTATAGAAATAATTATTGACAAAAATGCACATGCCATAATTACCAATACCAATACTGCCGAGTCTCTTGAGTTTAAACTGATTATTACATTTATGATAAATTCAACATGCCATATGTTATAAATACTAGGACTTTAATTGGTGTGACGGCAGTAGCTATAGAATATAATATAATCATACCTCTTTGAAATAGGCACTAGTTTTTACATACAGCCTGAAATGAAAACCAACTCAAACAGAAATCTTTAAGGATTTATTTATAGATTTTGCATCATGACATTCAGGCCACGAAGAAAAAGTTCTGAAATTAATAAAAAAAATGAGAAAACCAGAATAACAGGGTTGAAGAGTGATCCTTGAGGAGTGACCTTTTCCTTTAATTACAGCCATCCGTCGCTTTGGGTATGTTTCTACCAGCTTTGCACACCTAGACCGGGGAACATATGCTCATTCTTCCTGGCAGAATTTTCAAACTAATTTAATTGTGAGCAACAACAGTCCACCCATATATCTAGTAGAGGGCTACAGGTTTTCCTAAAGAATTCAGATGTACTTGGAGGTATCAGTTTTCCCTCTGGTCCTAACCAATCGGCCAAACTCCGCTGAAGAAAACACCCCCACAGTAAAACGTTGACACGGCCATACTTCACAGCAGGTATGGTATATTATTGGTGGTCGCCAAACACAGTGATGTATTTCAGTCCACAAAATCAATCTTGGTCTCACACCGGACCATAAAACTGTTTGCCACATGGCATCAGAAGCAAGGCACTTTTTTAGAACAGACTTCTTTCTTGGCACTGCCATGCCATGCAGGACAACCTGGTGTAAACTTAATGGGATTTATTATCACACCCATAGATCTCTGATCAAGAATACCTGTGTGTAAATGAAACAGTGGAACAGTCAGGCTACATGGATCAGTGGTCACAAAGGTCTAGGAGTTCAGGTACTTGGGATCAACTGTCCAAGGAAATGGGGAGTGTGGAAAGGAGGTAAAGAAGAGAGTACAGGCAGGATGGAGTGGGTGGAGAAGAGTGTCAGGAGTGCTGTGTGACAAAAGGGTCACAGCAAAAGTGAAAGGAAAGATTTATAAGAGGAGTAGTGAGACCAGCCTTGTTGTATGGCTAGAGACAGTGGCACTGACAAGAGAAAGGAAGCAGAGGCTGGAGGTGGCAGAACTCAAGATGTTGAGGTCTTCTTTAGGGAGGCTAGGGTGGACAGGATTAGGAAATGAGATCATCAGAGGGACAGCACAGGTTGGAAAATTGGGAGACAAAATTCGAGAGGGAAGACTGAGATGGTTTGGACATGTGCAGAGGAGGGATAGTGGATATATTGGTAGGAGGATGTTGGAGATGGAGCTGCCAGGCAAGAGACGGAGAGGAAGACCAAAGAGGAGTTATTTGGTTGTGGTGAATGAAGATATGCAGGGAGTTGGAGTGAGAGTAGAGGACGTGGAGGACAGGGTGAGGTGGAAACGTTTAACTCGCTGTGGTGACCCCTGATAAAGGGAGAAGCCGAAAGAAGAAGAAGAAGAAGATCTCTGATTACTTATCCAAACCAGGTATTTTACTAAAATATTTTACTAATTACATTTTAATTCTTAAACAATTCATAAAAACCTACAGTGACTCCATACTGGACTAAACAATGCTGATTTGCACATTACTTAGTCGGCCACTGATTGTGCAAGTTCTCCTACTTAGAAAGATGAGAGAGGTCTGTAATTTCCATCATAGGTACACTTCAACAATGAGAGACAAAATGAGAAAAAAAACATCCAGGAAATCACATTGTAGGATTTTTAAAGAATTTAATTTTAAATTATGGTGGAAAATAAGTATTTGGTCAATAACAAAATTCAACTCAATACTTTGTAACATAACCTTTGTTGGCAATGACAGAGGTTAAACGTTTCCTGTAAGCCTTCACCAGATGAAGCTGGTATTTTGGCCCATTCCTCCATGCAGATCTCCACTAGAGCAGTGATGTTTTGGGGCAACACAGACTCCAAAACACAACTCCCTCCACAAATTTCCTATGGGGTTGAGGTCTGGAGACTGGCTAGGCCTGGCTTGAACTTTGATCCCATCCAAATCCCTGTACTGTCTGTATCACATGCATGTTTGACCTACCGTTCACTTGCAGGCTGTGCGTTTGGAAGAGCTGCTCATAGCCGTCAGCGTGGCAGGTATAGTTTCCCATGTGAGTGGTAGTCACTTTAGTGATGTACAGACTTCCGTCATCTCCGAAATCCTGAGAAAAACAAGATGGCCATCTTCGTTAAATAAAAACGAAGAACGGAAACGGCACGCCGGCCCGACACGGCAACGCAATCAGGCAAATTGAATTAATAAGATGAATTTTAAAAAGGCCACATGCAACTGCATCATTCTGCAACAAGAACTGAACTTTGGCAAGCATCCTAAATCTGTGATGGGTGGATAATGAGATCGAGTGGATGTTGCATTGTGTAACTTTTCAAAGGTAGAGCGAGTCGGAGAGAGACAGCCATGTGGAAAAAGCAATCAATCAAAGGCAGACTGGATTTGCATCAGCTCTTTTGTTAGCTACTATTAAATGATGAGCTCCTCTGAGCCGAAATGATATTTGGTGTTGTGAAATCAATTTCTCTCCTGATAGACGAACAAAGCCACCATCATTTGCCAAACGGCTTTGTGCAACCAGAAGATTGTATGTAAATGGCACAAAAAAAAGAGTCGCACTGATCCCTTAAATGGCAAAAAGCAACGAGAGACGATGACGGCGACTGAAAGTTAAAGTAATCCAAAATAAAAATGCAGCATGCAGGCCAAGACCGAAAAGACTGAAAGAGAATGCAAAATCCGTCCAAAAGCCCCAAAGCTGATGAATTCATGTGTGTCTTATAATAACGATCAGCGATGCAGGTCTGCAGAGGCCTTCAGCCATTTCTCTGAACTATTTTTCCATTCCCTTTTATTTCTGATTAAATCTGAATTTCATTAGGCTTCGTGACCTGGAGGAAACAAGCAAGGAACTGTGAGAGGGAAAATCATTTGACTGTTTGTTCTAATGGTAATTTACTCGCTGGTGTGGTTAATTGGTCAATTACAGGAAGGTAGAGGCTGTTATAGGTTTATATATGTGCACGGTAATGCCGCATATATTCACTCTCCACAGAACAGATCTCTCTCCAACTCAGTTTCTCCTGTTGAGCTTAGAATAGATGTGAAGAACATTATACTAAGACACTACCCTAATTACAACATTTGTTCTACACTGTTGGTCTATTAGTGCGTTCAGGACATAGTCCGGCTAATTAAAGCACAAACTATGATTCCTCTAACCTCCATAAGTATGAGAGAGGAAAAAATAAACCCACTAAGCTAACTAAAGTGACCAACAAAAACCCACACTACACAGATGAGATCCATTGTTTGCCAATTATACAGTTATAAAAGTTTAAAACATAGGTTTTGATGGTAGAAATGTGGTGTAGTGATTTTCTCCAGAGACCTTGGATCACTGCCTGTGTGGAGTTTGCATGTTCTCCAAGGCTTCCTCTCACATTCCAAACAAACACATCACGTCAGTTGGCATTTCTGAAGTGTCCCAGTCCCAGTGTGTCTGTGTGTGCCTGTGCTGGCTAGGCCCTGGACCTCAACAACCAATGAACAAACTGGCTTAGATGCGTACTTTTAGTGTAACATCAGACAACTAACAGACTACTCAAGAAGCCAAACAGTGAGAGCCAAGTCCCAAAAATAACCCAGAGCACATCTATGACCCATTTACAACAAACACTGTCCTGAAAGTTTTGCAATGCTGGGAATTCATGGCAGGGCTGGCACAAAAAAGCTTTACCAGTGGGTGCAGTGATGTGGCTGGTTAACATTTACACCTGCATTGAGGCAAAACTTTTTTCAAACTTTCTCCTTCAGGACAGGATAGTTTTTGTCTACGCACCCATTATTTGAGCTTTTCTTTTGCTCCAGATCAGAACTCCCCAGGTTTTATTATATTATGATTTATTAGACCAGTCTTTGGAAAATTATGAGAAGTTCCCTGGACCTACATGGTGACGACGTTGACGCATGAACCAGCGGCCAATGCGGGTATATTATGCTAGGTATATTCTGTCTATATGCCATCTTCCATTCAAGTGAACAGGCTTTTCAGAAAGGCAGATTTTATTTACACCAGATGTAGCCCTGCTTAAGCATAACTAAAACTATCAAACTATGGAAATGAGGGAAACCAGGTGGAAATTGGATCAGTCGATTGGAGTCGCAACTGATTTGCATTATATTTAGAGTAGCTTAATTGCAGTAAAATGCCATTTATCACTGACTGCCTATATAGGATGTGAATGAAGGCCCTTTTTGAAGCTATAGTCCATCTACACAGAGATGAACTTCAGACAAGTATACTTATGGACAATAATCTCTCTGATAACCAGAATTCACCCCGGCCGCCCTCTCTCTCTGTCTTTCCCTCTTCAGCTCACCTTAATGGTGCTGCAAAAAAAGTAATCATCTCCTCAGATAGAACTTTATCAGCTCAGAAGGTGACGAGAAACACCACAGGCATCTACCCTGACCTGTAATGACCCCAAACGCTGGATATATCCCAGTGGTTTAACACAATGTCAGATCAGCTTTAAAGCTTAGGGAGGAATGGCGCCATGCAGAGAGGTGAAGAACCTACCTGGGATGGAATCTGGAGGGAGGAAATCGGCACAGAAGATCAAATCAGATTCATTGGAGTAAATCATTTCACTTGTGTATATATATATGGAGATACCTACAGGCAATAACGCAGTCTGTGTAAAAAACTGTTGCAGTTTAGTTTTGTCCAGGGAACTTACTTCGTATACACTTTATCAAACATGTTGTCTAGAAGCTGTCCAGATGAAGCCTTCAAAAGTCTTGAAGACCTGACAGATGCAGTTGCTCTCAGTGATGCAACACCCCGCAAGCCTTCAGTTTCAACTTCTTAAGGTGCTATGCAACTCGGAGACCGAGTTCTTCTGCTTTTGTTTCGGCCTCTACTTCCACACACTTTACCTGATAAAGACCGCTGTGGCAACACCCTGAGAAGGTCAGCCTAGACTCCTCCATCATTGGCCATGGATTCCAGGTCCTCCCGGAGCATGCCCAGACTCCCAAGCCTACTGTTATATATATGTTTGCAAGTATGTCTGATAAATGACTGGAGCAGAAGCAGGAAGTTTGGAGTGCAGCCTCCGAGACCACATAAAGCACCTGTGACAACATGAACTGCTGGAGTAAGCAACAAACTTCACTGGCGTCAAGAAGTTTCTCCTCAGGCACTTTGGAGGCTGTACTTTCAACCAGTTTAGATTAGTTTCCATCCAATGTTCCTTGTGAGCGTCATAGCGGCAACAGTACGAGAAGGTCCCAGATTTCTCTATCCTTGGCCACAGATTCCAGCTCTTATAATCCCACCAGCAGGTCCTATTAAATATTAGTTTAATTCTTACATAAAACATCTAAGCCACCCGAGGAGGTTGAGTCCCTTTTTGAGTCTTGGTCCTCCCAAGGTTTATTCCTTATAACGTTTAGGGGTTTTTTCTTGCCACTGTCATCTTAGGCTTGCTCAGTTTCTTCTTGGGCTTAGATATTAGAAGGTAACAGAACATTGCAAAGCTGCTTTGAGACAATGCTCCATTGTAAATAGTGCTATGGAAATAAATCTGACTTTGACTTCAAGTCAAAGGCCATTGTTCTGTTTTCATATCTAAGCGTTTGGTTTTGTAGGACGATTCCGTAGCGACCTCAGGTGTGAGAACAGCGCTATAAAAATTACATTTGGATGTAATTTATTTAAACTTGGCCCGGTTGAGGCTGCGTTCACAAGTTGCGGATGATGGATCGCCTGCTCTGCGTTCATATTAACATATAGAGACCGAATAGCATGACATAATGAGTGATCCATCATCTGGTGCCGTTTGGATAGCATGTCATGCATGGCAAATTTGCCAAAAGAAGGGAGATTTTTCTTGCCATCGGAAAACCTTGTACATAAAATACAAGTTTGCAAGAATGTCTAGTAAATGAGTCTGGAGCAGAAGCAGGGTGAATGGAGTGCGGCCTTCCAGACGACCATAAAGCATCCATGACATTGCGGAGTACTGGAGAAAGCTACAAACTCCACGAACATCAGAAACATCAGAAGATCCCGGACCTTTAAAATCAAGATTGCAGGTTTGGCCTTCACTGACGTAGATGTCGATTATTTATAACCAGAAATCCCACAGGTGGACATCAGTGTCAGAGGGCCCAGCTAGGTGCTATACTTGGAGTGTGTATAAGGTCAGTGTGTATACTGCATTTGTTTGGAGGAATGGCTGTGAGAATCCTCTGAAACTCCTGTGTGTGCATGGTGCAATACCAATGTAAATGTCTCAAATTGCACATCCCTCTACTTGCACTGCCTGCTGCAGTGAATCATCTCACCTGGACACCAGAGCCATTTGAGAACTGCAAGCTGTTCATGTAATTGGATGACTTTGGATTCAAGTGTGCAGCAAAATGACCCTTTATGCATGTGCGAGTGTGTGGGGAAGGGGAGCGAGCAAGGGTTGATTAGGAAGGCATCACAATAATAGAGGACCAGGGTGTATATGTGTGATTGGGGACGTGACAGGCTCTCAGTGAGAAGGACGGCGGCGAGAACAGGGGATCTTGCTTATGCCAGACATTTGCTCTATAACTCGGGCACTGAGCACCACAAGCGTCTGGCAGCTCGTCTGACAACAAACACTGAGAGCCCCAAGATGTTCTGTTTAGTTTTCTGTTGACTTTCTTACCTTGTTTGGTCTTCTCTTTTCTTTTTATTCTTTCCAGCTTAGGACACACACAAATCCAAACAATTCCCTGGCATACCATACCTGCTCCTCCTCTGCAAAGGTGCAGCAATGAACTAAGCCACAGGCTTGGATTGCTGAAGGCCATATGGTGTGATCATGAACGAGCGCAAACCTCACACTGGGCAGAAGCAGTGAAGGTCAGTGTTGGTGGCAAATGACCACATCTCAGTGACAACAACACCAACACAAACACTAACTGCGTGGAAGAAAGGCCTGGCGATCTACTCCCATATACTTCATTGCATGTTATCGATTCTGATTCTGATCAATTCCAAGTTTCGATGAAAAAATGTGCCAGAAATTTAGATATAAAGAATATCTTTAATATATAGAATATTAAAATACAATGTCTTTTCTATTTCAACTTCAAAAGTATCATTTTTATGCTTTCTTCTTCCCATTTACACCATTTATAAATAAAAAGCTTTAAACAGAATGAGTCATTTGTGGTACTATTTTAGAGAAATCGTATTATATGTATTATTAAGATTCGTACGAGTCGTTCCAAAGGGTTCACAAAATTTCTTATCACAGCGCAGTAGATCTGAGGACGAATGCGGCTCGCGTGGTAGTTTTCACTTGAGCGTTGCTTCAAAACATTAATTTTTTCGTCCCCTTTTTCCTTCAAGTGGCTCTTCAGTTCTAATGACGGCTTTGGCAGAGTAAGTAAACCACAAGCTGCCAAAACCTCTTCGTTCTGCTAAAGCGCTTTGTGTTCATTTCCTAACATTGTTGTACTTTACTCAGACTGAGCAACATACTTACAGCAATAATAAGCTCCCTGGACAAAACCTATGCCAGACCTGACTGAAGATTTACAGTAAAAGAGTGGCTTAACAGGAACTACTGCCACTTGCAAAAGTTTGGCACCCCTGGTCAAAAATATTTTTTCTTAAAAGCTGCTTTTTCTGGTCAATGTCATAAGGACTCCAGTGCCTTTTCCTGGAGAACAATGGGCAGTCTACTGCACAGAAAAGGCTGTGGTACTGGGAGAAGATCCCCTCTCTCAGACATAGCCGGCGTGTGATGTCTGACCCAGTGAGAAGGCAATTCGAACCATCGTATGATATATTTTTGGAAATTTGTACAGTTTTTCCAGATAATCCACTGCTGCGTCTTACATTACTCACATTAATTGGATAAAACTAATGTGGATTCAAGGTTTGTTGGTTGCATACAAAGACCTACTTGGACTACCACAGACCCCATCCCCTGGACTTCACAGAACTCTGATGGAATGCTCCTGATGAGGGCAACGCAGGCAGGGAGGCAATCCTCTTACACAAACACAAACCTCAAATTTCTGAGGTTGTGAGACAATCACTCCCTCGAAAGAGACAGGATACAACCCAGGGAGACTCAGCACTCTAGCAGTGCTCCAAGCGGATCAAGAAAGTGAGTGAACGAATGAATATGAAAGGGTTACTTCATAGCTATCCTGGTAGCCCCGGAAGCTAACTTCAGACCAAACATATTGATTGATTACTGTTGTGCTAAGGGGAATGCAGTGTAAGATTTATATTCATCTAAGCATATAATGTTTGGTCTATAAATCTGTAGGCGAGTTTGCTCGTGTTGTGTGATTTCCTGCTCCTTTGTGTGTCTAGCCTCAGGCAGAGTGAAATGGTGATATATTCTGTAGGCTATAATCCATAGTGTATCTTAAATCAATATGTCCAAAATGTAACCTTTAAAATGTGACGCCAAGTTTCTGATTTATAAAACCAGCGTAATATGGCCAGGGGTGCACAAACATTTGCACAGGACTATATATTGAATGTAGTGATTCATTAGCATTGATAGCGAACGTTAGAAGCACGCGCATCATCGTGTTTATCACATTGTGAACACATAAGGCTTCACATGTCTGAATAAAGAAATGGTGTGTGATCTCAATGCTAACACAGAGACAGAGAGTGTGTGTGTGTGTGTGTGTGTGTGTGTGTGTGTGTGTGAGAGAGACAAAGCGCGTCACTCACACTGATATCCTCCAGCTGCAGCATGTTGAGTGCGTGATTATTGCGTCTCCAGATGATTGGCGGCCGCCTCTCAGCCGTGATGGCGCACGTTAGCACCACGCTCTGGCCCACAGTGACTGTGGTGATGCTTAGCCTTTTGTCTTCAGCCAGGTTTAGCTGATACACATCTGTGGGAAGCAGAATAAAACATGTCAGAGTATGAATATTCATAGATACGAACGTTGGAACCGTTGCACATCCTCCTGTTAGCTGGACTGGCTAGCTAAGCGCTAATAAGCTATGCTAGCTTTGCACGCTGATCTCAGTGTCTCACTCCTTTTATATTATCTGTATATTATTCATTTTACTCAATCCTGGATTCATACTGTACATATTTAGACAAACAAATGTCTATTAATTTGTCCCAAAATGCAAACCTAGTATTTAATTAGCTCACTGCTAGTGTAATTTTTTCCTATTTGGACATACCAAGCATGCTATTTAGGACACGACCGATAGGATTTTAGTATCAATCAGTCACGATATATCATCCACAATGTCTTTATTAGCTAAGCAAGCTAACTAGCTTGAGCTAGCATGCTAAACGCTGCTAAAAGGCAAAGATGCCTCCAGCTACATCGTGTCGAGTGCGTGATTATTGCGTCCCCAGGCGACTGGCGACCTCTATGTAAATGTTTTTTTCCCCCTTAATTTCCCTTGAATTATTTAAGTCATTATACACACTTAGACAAAATGAAGCATCTACATGCATGCACTGATAATAATAGTATACATTAAAGTGGTGATTACTCAATTTCCATCATAGATCTGCTTCAAACGTGGTGTGGACATTCAGCAGATAGTCTAGAATAGAATCAAGTTGGAATGGATGATATATTATAAGATCTAATTAAGATATAAGCTCAGGTCTATATGCACGCATTGATAATAACAGTACACAGTAAAGTGGACACCAAAATTCACAATTTACACCAATCTGCTTCTAACTCGGTGTGAACACAGGAGATGTTGTAGAATAGAATCAAATTAGAATAAATTATATATTACGAGCTTTATTAAACATATAAGATCAGAAGATCGGTATGTGTGCATGTTCTATATGCATTTATTCATAATTACAGTATAAATCGGAGTTATGTTATCCGCATACTCCTTAAAGACAGTATGAACACCTTTTAGGCAAAGTAAAATATCCACGACGCGGACTGGAAACATATTTCAATCCCTACTTTATTCGCTGAGATATTGGCTTTAACATAATGGACTTCCAGCGAACTAGTGCGTTTGCAACGTACTACCGTAATACTGGTAAAATAGGAGCTCGCTCCATTTAGGTTCCGTTTCAGGATGACACACCTGCAGATGTCGTTTCAACTGTGTGTTATTTTTACCGGACAGAGTTTACAAAGGGTCTTATTTTCCTTGACATCGAATGAGAAATGTGCCAATATATCGACTTTCCTTCTCCCATGTGATGACATTGTCGAGTTGGTATCCTGAGAAACAGTACAGAGGCTACTTGTACGGTCTTCCCGGGGTTAGATCAAATGTGTGCATCTTACAGCATTGCTGATTGTATCGCTACCCAACTGCCTTTCCACAAAACTTAATCAGATGTGATTGCATGTCGTCTCTGCCAAACAGTTTTGTCTCGTTTTTATTCGTTGACAAAAGTGTCAATTCATTTCCTCCTAGTTTTTGTCATTTTTCATCAATTTTAATTTAGTCATCGTCTCATTTTCTTTAGAAAAAAAGGGTCGTTGATGAAAACTCGAATCCGTCAACGAAATTAACACTGCTCTGTGGGATGCAAAATAAAACATGTCAGAGTGTGAATATTCATGATTACAAAAGTCTGGAACAGTTGCACATCCTCCTGGTAGTTAGACTGGCTAGCTAAGAACTAATAAGCTATGCTAGCTTGCGCTCTGATCTCAGTGTCTCACTCCTTTTATATTAACTGTTTATTAACAATGTTACTCAATCCTGTCATCATACTGTACATATTTAGTCTAGCAAATGTCTATTGATTTGTCCCAAAATGCAAACCTAGTAGTTAACTAGCACAGTAACAATGCATACTGCTTTCTTTCCTATTTGGACATACCAAGCATTTATTATCCAAGATTTTTGTATCATTCAGTAACGTTATATCCTCAGAAATGTGTTTAATAGCTAAGCAAGCTAACATGCTCGAGCTAGTGCTGCTAAAAGGATGGCGTACGTTAGTGGCACGCTCTGGCCCACAGTGACTGTGCTGATGCTTAGCTTTTTGTCTTCAGTGACATTTGTGGGAGGCAAAATAAAACATATGAATATGTGAATGTTCATAAATGCAAGCATTGGAACAGTTGCACATCCTCCTGTTAGCTAGACCAGCTAGCTAAGAGCTAATAAGCGATGTTAGCTTGAGCTCTGTTTTCAGTGTCTCACTCCTGTACTCCTGTCATCATACTGTAGGCTAACAAATGTCTATTAATTTGTCCCAAAATGCAAATCTAGTATTTATTTAGCACACTAACAATGTATTTTCCCTTTTTCCTATTCTCAAGCATGTGATTTAGGACACGACCGGCGGCATCAGTCACATTATATACTCAAAAATGTACTTAATAGCATAAGCGAGCTAACAGGCTTCAGCTAGTAGGCCAAACTGAACGATGCTAAAAGGCAAAGACACCCTTTGAGCCGAGTACCTCAAACATAAGGCGAGTCGTGGTTGTTCAGGCTTTCATGTTCACCTGGAATCATTAGCCTTGTAGCAAAAAGCTAAAGAAGCACACAGCACACACCTGGCTGATGGATTACATTTGGGCGATGGTGCACAATTACAGAACCCTCATTTTTTTCCCCATTCCTTCGAGTTTTCTTCTATGACATTCCAACCTGCTGCCACCTGTTTACTTTTTGGAAAATGTAATTAATTTTCTGGCATTGTCGTGGGCGAAGATACAAAGCACTTCTGTGTGTATGTTTGTTTTTGTGTTCAGTGTGTGTGTGTGTGTGTGATGTGATGCGTGTGCATGCACAGGCTTAAAGTCATTTGCTAATCAAGCTCTAGCTCAATTAGTCGCTATTGAATAGCGGAGGCATGAGGCGGCCATCGTTTGTGACAGAACCATTGTAGAAATGTCTGTCATAATAGGAACTAATGAATACACAGTCAATTAAAGCCAACATCAATCAACAATCAGGGCAGACTATACAAACAAATCACACATTTCACTCAGATTGCTGTGACTCACGTTCTGTTTGGAGATCTGTTAATCGCACGAATACACAAAGAGACACGACGTGATACGCTACGCCCTTATTGTGTGATGCTAAGCAGAAACTCAAACAGCTCTGCCTTTTCCCGGCTTTAGGGCTCATTGGGGGTTGTACCATTATAGAAGGTTTTGTTTTTCCTCATAAACCCTAAACTGATTTCGGCGTCTTGTTTTTCCATCCTTAATGCAGAAAGCAATGTGACAATCTCAACTATTCACACAGGTGCCTCCTAAGACGAACAGATACACAGGACACACCTTTATTTGAAACACACCTGTACGCCTTTTCCTCTTTATAAATCACTATCTTTTTCAAAATATGCTTAGGTAAACAAGCCTCTTGCTCCACCTCCTTTCCTCAATAAATAAATTTAGTCTCATTTGTGTAACTGGGTTCTCTTTATCTACTTTTAGGACTTGTGTGAAAAATCTGATGATGTTTTAGATCATATTTATACAAAAATATAGAAAATTCTAAAGGGTTCACAAACTTTCAAGCACCACTATAAATAGAGCATGTCCCCTTCATTTCTGATTGAGGTGGTGGTGGTGACAACAGAGGAAAACGCAAGTTTGTTGAGTGGCAACATGTAGTGTTAATTCCAGAAGCTGCACTGTTGCCGAAAAAAAAGAGGTCAGACCTCCAGTTATTCACAACTGACATAACACGTCCTCATGCAGTTGTCTAGAGAAATTACTGTCAATACATAAAATCAGGCTAATGAACTGGTATACTCTAATAAATCAATAAACAAAACAATGCTTAGGCATGATTTTTGACTTAGTGGCCATAATTGAGCTTATTTGATATGAATATTCTTGGTTTGCACATTTAGCTGCAATTCTTAGTATTACCAGTGTGTGTCGCGAATTCCCGCTCTCTCCAAAATGTGCGTTTGGCTGTAGGCACCGGTAAAAGCTTGTGCAGATACACACCCGTTTTCCCGCCAAGAATTTCTGTTTAAATCCCGGTTTCTGCTTGAGATGTTGCGTACGCACATTTCAGACCAATTTTTGTAGGCAACATTTATAAATGAGGCCCCATGTCCTAAAAGAATTCACCAGTTTGTTATGGATTAAGGCTACATAAATAAATATTGTCATCCATTGTATTATAAACCCATTAAGGCAGAAATGTGATAAAGGACCAATCCTAAATGGCGGCTGTCTAACCCAACACAAATTACAGTCTGCATTCAATTATTACGGAAACAATTGGGCTTTTGTTGTAAGATTAGGTATTTCTTCACTTCGCCTACTCTGGCGATTCATGTAGTAAATGGATTTGTCCGCATGACAAAGATAAATTATAATTGAGCTTCCATTCAGGAAGCCAAATCTGCTTTAATTTGCTGACTTTAGGCTTTTTTGTTACGATGTTTTACGAGTGAATTAACATTTATTTCAGTGGAATCTGCTGATTCACAGTTTCACATCGCAAATTCTGATACGAGTGCATTTAGGCTGCATTCACACAGCAGGCAAAGTGGCCTAAACCCGATCTTCTCAGCAAATCTGATTTTTAAAAAGGATGTTCACATTTTCTTTTTGATGTGACCTGTATCGGACCTCTGTCTGAATGGGCCATGCGCTGAAACTGTCCCACATGTGCAAAAGAGCACCGCTTCCTGGAATCACACGAAATACTTGCCGCTGTAGCCCACAGTGGTGTGAAAAAGTGTTTGCCCCCTTCTGGATTTCCTATTTTTTTGCATGTTTGTTACACTTAAGTGTTTCGGAACATCAAATCAATCACATCAAAGACAACACAAGTAAACACAAAATGCAGTTTTTAAATGAAGGTGTTTATTATTAAGGAAGAAAAAAATCCAAACCTACATGGCCCTGTGTGAAAAAGTGAGTGCACCTTTTGTTAAAACATAACTTAAATATGGTTTATCACACCTGAGTTCACTGTCTCTAGCCACACCCAGGCCTGATTATTGCCACACCTGTTCTCATTCAGGACATCACTTAAACAGGACCTGCCTGACAAAGTGAAGTACACCAAAAGATCCTTAAAAGCTACACATCATGCCGAGATCCAAAGAATTTCAATAACAATTGAGAAAGAAAGTCATTGAGATCCATCAGTCTGGAAAGGGTTATAAATCCATTTCTAAAGCTTTGGGACTCCAGCGAACCACAGTGAGAGCCATTATCCACAAATGGAGAAGACATGGAACAGTGGTGAACCTTCCCAGAAGTGGCCGGCCGACCAAAAAATTACCCCAAAGAGAAGCGACAAACTCATCCAAGAGGTCACAAAAGACCCCACAACAACATCCAAAGTACTGCAGGGCCTCACTTGGCTCAGTTAGTTAAAGTCAGTGTTCATGCCTCCACCATAAGAAGGAGACTGGGCAAAAATGGCCTGCATGGCAGAGTTCCAAGACGAATACCACTGCTGAGCAAAAAGAACATTAAAGCTCGTCTCAATTTTTCCAGAACACATCTTGATGATCCCCAAGACTTTTGGGAAAACATTCTGTGGACTGACAAGACAAAAGTAGAACTCTTTGTAAGGTGTGTCCCATTACATCTGGTGTAAAAGTAGCACAGCATTTCAGAAACAGAACATTATAGCAGCAGTAACATATGGGGGTGGTAGTGTGATGGTCTGGGGCTGTTTTGCTGCTTCAGGACCTGGAAGACTTGCTGTGATAAATGGAACTATGGATTCTGCTGTCTACCAAAAAAATACTGAAGGAGAATGTCCGGCCATCTGTGGTGACCTCAAGCTGAAACGGACTTGGGTTCTGCAGCAGGACAATGATCCAAAACACACCAGCAGGTCCACCTCTGAATGGCTGAAGAAAACAAAATGAAGACTTTGAAGTGGCCTAGTCCTGACCTGAATCCTATTGAGATGCTGTGGTATGACCTTAAAAAGGCCGTTCATGCTGGAAAACCCTCAAATGTGGCTGAATTACAACAATTCTGCAAAGATGAGTGGCCAGAATTCCTCCACAATGCTGTAAAAGACTCACTGCAAGTCATCACAAACGCTTGGTTGCAGTTGTTGCTGCTAAGGGCGGCCCAACCAGTTATTAGGTTTAGGGGGCAATCACTTTTTCACACAGGGCCATGTAGGGTTGGAGTTTTTTCTCCCTTAATAATTACAACATTGCTAAAACAATGGTATATCGAATCTAATGGTGGTCTAAGACTTGCTTTCTTTGGCACGTTTCAGAAATTTGTAACAAACAATGACAACATGCGTGAAATCCAGCATTAAATATGACAAGCATACTGCAAACAGTGTAGATACCAAAGAAACCGGACACAAATAAAGCTCTGTTTACACAATGGACCAGTTAGAACGAACATACCTTGTAGAACCACAATGGCCCTGAAGCACGCATTTTTATGATAAAATGCAGAAAACCTAATGGCTTGCACCGCAGACGCTTTATCCCATAAACATCCAGCATCATTACCATTACCATTACCAAATCGATGCAATACATAACGCATCTCTCAGGTGTAATTAACTTTCCACACATACATAACAATCATTGAAGCTGTGGAGGGGGCAAATGCATTCGAGGGCATCTTGAATGATTACCCAGCTACAGAGAGACTGGAAATTATAACGAGTCCATCCCGACACAAACAAGCCTCTGTTCTACAGGGAGCACTTTGCATTTCTTCATCACAACCTCATTAAAAGTTATTGGAATTGATTAGCCCGTTCGGTTTCCTTTACACCTTGGCTTCAGCTCAGTGTGAATAATAGGCGCAGCACTCCCAGTACCTGAGATTTCACACCAGTCACTCCAGCAGCATCGTGTCTGATCGGCAGAGGATGGATGACTGACAGGCCAGCAGGAGGAAAGTACCAAGAAAAGAGGATGTGAGTACTCCCAGGGGAGCTGTACGAAGGTACAGAAGAAGCAGCTCCCACATAAAGAGCATTTCCAATGCGCTCCAGGAGGAAGACTGTGTACTGAGGAAGGAAGTGCCACGTTCACCTTAAGAGTATCATTTTACCATAATAAGAAACAGACTGAGCTGGGTGTGAAGCTGGGACTGTGGCTTCTGTGTCACCTGTATTTAAACTACAGTAAAACAAGAAGTCGTGAATGTCTCCTAACGCTATAGATGAAAACATGCTCAGTGCTCAGGGAACAAATGCTCAGGTACCTGTTCTTATGATATTAATCAGTTAAAGGTTTTTATTTTTGAATAAGGATTTGTTCCAAAAACAAACTTCAAGTCAAGTCAAGTCAGATTTATTTATATAGCGCTTTTTACTATGGAGCATTGTCTCAAAGCAACTTTACAAGTTTAGATTATCTCCTAACATCTACGTCCAATCCCAAAATGAGCAAGCCTAGGGCGACAGTGGCAAGGAAAAACTCCCTGAGTGTTATGAGGAAGAAACCTTGGGAAGACCAAGACTCAAAAAGGGACCCAACCTGCTTAGATCTTTCTCATACTTTCATTATTTTAAAAATAATTATCAATATGTATTTTTCCAGTCTCATCTTCCATTAATGCTACAGAGGAGCCTGTGGTGCTATTTAAAGATAAACTCTTTCTTTATTGTTAAGCAAAGCAATAAAAAAAATGAGCAAACAAGAAAATTAACCATGATTAAATACAGGGGAAAAAAACCCTGAGACTAACACGATTAAATATTGAAACGCGTGATCTTTAAATGTGACTAATTGCAATTAAAGGCAGGAAAAAACAAGAGATTAACATGATTAAATATTTAAATTGTGCGATTTTTAAATGCGACTAATCATGATTAAATACAGAAAAATCATGAGATTAACACGATTATATTTAACTGCAATTTTAAATGCGACTAATCCTCTTTAAACACAGAAAAATCATGAGTTTAACACGATTAAATAGTTTAATTGTGCCATTTTTAAATGTCATTAATCACAATTAAATGCTGGAAAAAAACACGAGATTAACACAATTAATATTTAAATCGTGCCATTTTTAAATGTGATTAATCACCATTAAATGCAGACAAAACAAATTAAAACAATTAAATATTTTAGTCATGTGATTTTTAAATGCAATTAATCATCGTTAAACAGAAAAATATTTTGATTGTGTGATTATGATTAAAACAATTAAATATTTGAATCACGTAACATTTAAATGTCATTGATTTTGATTAAATGCAGTAAACTTATGAGATTAACAAAACTAAACATTTTAATCGTGTGATTTTTAAATGCGATTAATCGCGAATAAATGCAGAAACATGTGGGATTAACCCTATTAAATATTTTAATTGTGCAATTTTTAAATGTGATTAATCTGGATTAGACAGAAAAATCACAAGATCACACAATTAAATATTTTTAAATTAATTGCTATTAAATGCAGAAAAAAGGTGAGATTAACACTATCGAATATTTTAATAATCCGACAGCACTAATATATACTCTGACCCAATCACGTCATCTATAACAATAAAAAAATTGCCTTTCATTCTTATTTTTATAATTTTGATTACTGTAATGTATGTTTTAATAAATGATTAGCAAGCCGCTGAGGTTTTGAGACCCGACAAAAGCACTCGTGAGCTGTCGGAAGTTTATTTTTCCAATATCTTTCCAGTTTTCCAATGTAAACAGCATTCTGTGTTGGCTTCCACTGACATAGAAAAGCAGATTCCATAGCATTTGACCCTGGGTGCCCAAACTTAGCTTGAGACTACAGCCTGATTTGACACCTGTTAGAACAGCTCACTGTAGTCAGTGATATCAGTTTTGCTGATATGCCTTATTCACTTTTCTGGGATAAAGATCTAAAGAAGCTGCCAAACATAAAACAGCGTCTGACACAGAACTCATAAATTCCTAAGCCTCTTTGATGTTCCATGACTCTCTGAATAAAACCTTTGCTCAGATCCGATCGATGTGATAAATGTGAAGACGGAACACTGATTTTACAGACTCGGGCTGTTCCACTGATCTTCACCAGACCTCTCAGAAGATCCTCCAGAGACTCCTGCAGATTAGCATGCTAGCGCCATGCGCAGAGGCGTAATGGATCCCGGAGGAGATCTCAGCGGAGGATTTGAACGTAGCATGATAGTAACATTCAGGATTTATTTATTGAGACATCACTTAACTTGAGGTCACGATGACTAATCTGGAGTGAATTTTTTTTGCACGGTTTAACCCCATCTTTTTCTGGTCCCTATTTTTTCCAGAAGCTTCTCCTCCCTCAGGCAGTCAACAGCCGGAACTAGGATCTGGATCCCCCCGGACAATAAATATATTGATTTAAAAAATATGCTTTCCAAACGATATTGTCATGCTCCTTGTCCTCAGTGAAATCACTGAGACCTAAATATAACTGAATAATTATGCAAAGCATTAGCAACAGTTTTCCAGTGCTGAGGAATTCCTGCTGGGTTTGCATTTGGCGCAATCTGAGTCTGATATAACACGAGAAGTCATTAATTGGCACCGTGCTGTCAATTATAAATAATTCAAAGCACCATGGCCTTATTCATAGTCAACAGAGCAAGGAGTCCCTCAAACTCTGGTCACCCAGAGGTGGGGGACTCGGCGTCACCTTCATGAGACCATCAAGGCACTGTATGGAGCTACAGTGGTACAGAGATACAGCATAAAGCTACTATAGTAGATGATACAGTGTATGGAGCTCCTATAGTACTTCGTATGACTGGTGGAGTTTCATTCTCCAGGCTGGCCCATTTCTTATTCTCATGGGCCGTCACTCTCTGAAATCAATACTTCCAACCGCGACTTAGAACAGGAGTCTGCTCTCCACCAACCAGCGGCACCCCGATCCATTCAATAACACAACCCCAACCTAATTAATCCGTATCAGCGACGCCTATTCCACCAGATGTTCATTTCATCTGCACGTTGCTCTATCAACTCCCATTAAACACACAATCAATATGAGGTGTGAAGCCACGACTCTGGGGTCTTCACATCGCATCTGCATTGATCCTTCTGGAAAATATGCTTGTCAAAAAGAAAAATGAGCATCTTTCTGAACATATTACGTGGTGCCATATACATGACACAATTAAAATGCAATCAGGTCCAGACAGAGTTTTTTTTCCCCTTTACAGCACTCTACTGGGAAAACTAATTGTAGAAAGATGGATTTAATGTCGTCGGAGGGAGTGAAAGGATGAATTATTCATGGGCACAATGACAAACAGTGCAGCTGAAGCTTGAATATTTAACAAAATCAGGAAAATTCAGGGTACAGACAGCATTGTTGGTTATGCAAAACACATGCAGGTACGGGCGGCCTCTTTTTAACGTAGTTAACGTGTATTAAAAAACATTTGCATAAATGGTCTGCGTCTGGGCTTTGCTTGTGGAGATGTGGAGATGCTTTCTGGAGATCCGATGAAAAGCGGAATTCCATGGAGAACACAGACAGAATTGGGAAGACACCCAGTAGCATTGAATGCTTACAAGTTGTGACCCTGCATAATTAAATCCAGGTTTTGTCCCGGCTTCTGGGTCTCAACCTTTGTCCTCGTTGCCAAGTGATTCCGCATTACTTCAAGTCTCCGGAGTTCTTTGAGACTCAAACAAGGTCAGCCAAATCAGACAGACATTGATGATCCAGGATGGGACCCAGGGCCAGGGACAGGGGTAGAAACCAAGTGAAGGCGAAAAGAGCCTCATAGAATGGGATGGAACCAGCAAGGAATACAACTACAAATCTGGAGATGAAGTGAACTCACAACCTCTGGTAACAACGAGGGATGAAGGGGCACATCGTCCCCTCAAAACCAAGGGTGTCCCTGCGAGACAGCTGGCAAAACCAGTTTGCACTCATCATGAAATGCCTGACTTTGAAGACACAAGTAAAGTCTTTATCTTCATCCTTTCTTTAGTTCTATATTTTGGGGAGGGGGACCAGAGAAAAACTGAATTAAGATTTAAAAGTAGATTTTCTTGTCTGAATTTTTAAAACACTCCATTGCCATGATGGAGGCTGGAAACACGTGCACATGCACAGGATCCTATTATTCGCCACAGTACTTGAAACCGATGTCCGTTCCGTATTTCCCATCTTTCCTCCTCTTTCCACTCACCACCTTGCTCTGCTCTTATTAGAACATATCAGCTCTGTGGAAGTGTCGGTGGATACTGAGTGAAGTGTGAATTGAAAATGTCAGAGGAGAACGAGACTAAAAAAGGAAATGAGAGGATAATTCAGGGGATATCAGAGAGATGGAGCACATGGCTGTCCTCATCCACTCACTCATCTCATAATATTTGCTCTGTATTGAAGAAAAAACGGCAGACATCTTCACGAGGAACCCCAAACTCACCGGTAAGGATCCAGCCATTGCGATAAATTATTCACTCCTCTTCATTTTTCAATAAAACTCAAAATGTCAGAGTTACCATATGTACTGGAAGGAAAGTAAAAGCCTGAGAGAGAATCACATTTATTTCTCTTATTTTTGTTTTGTTGCCTTTGTTGTTGTTCCAATCAGGATTATATGATGGAGGTTTAGGGACATTGATCAAAAATAATGTTATATATTTTTTTTATTCAGTGACCCCAAAACGCTGCCGCCGGATTACTATTTCAAAATCCGTATACAATTACATTGTAAAAATACCTAGTGGCCAAGAGGTGCCACATTACTGATCTGTAGAATTACAGTGGAACCACTTAATTGGTTCCAGAAGGCCGTTCAAACTTTGTTCAATCAAATTTCCACATAAGAAGTGACGCAAATAGGATTAATCCGTTCTGAACCCCAAAATAGTTGCTTTTTCACCTATGTTTGTATGTAATTAATGATTACAAGAATGACTAAAGCAAAGGAATGTAGGACAATAATGATAATGATCAATGAATACATGAAATAAGAGAATAAAGTGAACGTCTTATCACTGGAATAGTGGCTTAGAGACTGAGGGTATGCCTGAAACCCCACCCATAGACTGACATATACATATACATAATATAATGTAACATAATATACCTAATATGCCTATGATCGCACCCTAGTTCTTCTTCTTCTTTTCTTCTTCTGGTGAGTGGCATTAGTGCATTATCGCCACCGACTGGTTTGGATTCCTGTACAGGTATTGCGGTTGGAAGATCGCGCCATAGAGTGTTTTTTCAGGGTGTTCAAAATGAGAATTTTTGTCCGAATTTGGAAGCAAAAACTTTCAACCAAAGCGCTCGATGTCCGAACTGCTCGAGTGAAGAGGAGTTCGAATTCTGAGGTTCCACTGTACTGTATATCAGTAATATTAGATTGTAAATGTCTGCTGTGTTCTGGCTGGAATTATATTAGAAGTATTTAATCTAATTTTAGAGACATTAGAAACACGATGCCCCACCCAAACCACAAATAGCTGGCAGGCAAAAAGCCACTGCACCACTATTTTACACTACCATCATTATGTCAGTCAGAGTTTGGAATATAGAGGAAGCAGGGTCAGAAATCATGGGTATTGGGCTCCTGTTATTTAAACATCCATTATTTGAACCAGTTTCTGGAATGAAGTACGTTCAAATAACAGGGCGTAGACAGTACCGTTCATTTCTTTGCTCTGTCTACACTCCGATCTGAGACAGTAACATTCTCTGCATTGGTCCATTTTAAAACTCATAGATCTTTCAGAAATATCCCATAGATGCAGAGTCCCATATCCCAGACCTCCTTAGACCAAACCTGTCCATCAGGTGAACGACATCTCAAGCATAGGAAGAAAAAAGTGAAGGAACCAAGAACTGGGGGTTCATACTTTTCCTTCATAAGAGTTATGTCTCTGGTGGAGGTCTGAGAAATAGCAGTCCATTTGAGATCAGGGCTTTTTGAAGTCAGAGATTTGCCTAGAGCAACAACAGAGGCTCTACGCAATCAGACACAGTAAACAAGATTCCAGGGAAAAAAAATGGCATGTGCCTCATTCATAACAGCAAGCGAGCCGCTTCTGAAGCAATATCACGAGTTGAATTTCTAAGGTATTTAAATGTTAACATTTATTCCAGAGGGTCCAATGCGCTGAGAGTGGAAATGAGCTTCAGCAAAGATCTCGACATTCAATTCCATACTCACTGAAGGCATAGAAGAACTCGTCCTCGTTCAGATGCTCGTCGGCGTCTTCATCGTTATATTTGAGCAGGTCGAACAGGGTGCACTCCGACGATGTTTTGGTTAAACCCTCTTGCTTGATGACCTGAAGGACAGCCACAGGAAGAGCAGCTCATTAACCCTAATTAGTAAACGACATACTAACTCATTAACAAATGCCGAGCTCTGAAGTGATGTACCTCCCGCGGATCAGCGCTAATATTACAGAAAGAATACAAAAGCACGAACAGCACCTTAGGAAGCTTCGGTGGGGGGTCGAAAGTCTGAGCGCACTAGTGAAAAGGCTTGTTTGCGTCTCTCTTTGTGGATAAGGATTCATACTGCAGCAGAACCCAAAATGCACCTCAAAGCTTTCCTGCAACTACTTAAAGAGCAAAGATCGAGGAGTGCTGACTGTCATGGACCTTCACTCATAGTCACCTGACCTAAACGCCACTTAAGACAGAGAATGCTGAGCACTCAGTGACATCGCTAGATGTTTTGGAATGTTGTGAAATCATGCTAAAAACATGGATCAACAGATTTTATACTTGATGTGGGTCCAGCCAAGAACCCAGACCAGGCTTGTGAGCTCTCTATCACTGGAAGTACGATTTGTCACACTACACACTGTGTCCACTTATTTCTGTGTGACACTTAGAAATATTAAAAGACTTCACTTCTTTTTTACTTTGCTGGCAGTAACTGACAGCAATATTTCATTTGAATATTTTTAAAGTGGGTCAAGTCTAAAACCCACCAATCTGTTTCATTTTCTATCTATATTTTGTCTCCATTACTTTGAGCAACACTCGATATGAAGAACGTAATTGCGAATGCATCCCCATACGCAGACACAGTCCTGCCATGAGAATAATGCATTGGATGCTAATGGGCAGAGTGGAGAAACACATTTTGAGCAGTTTATGCGAAAGCATATCAATGAAGCGCTCTCGTGTTGTTTTGGTTCTCCCTCGGGATAAACTGACCCCAGAACGGTGGGTGCATGAAGCAGACAGTCTTGTTTACTCACACTGGAATCCAAATGAATGCAAAACAGTGGATTCTCGCTGGGGATTTATTTGAGATTGTATACTCGCTTTCAACCGCTGGAGCATTTTCATTAATAACTCAGATCTCCAGGTCTGCCTTTGCGTTCTGCTTTGAAGGGCAGTTTCTGTGACCCGCCCGATGTTTTGTTAGTCTGAAGAGATGGCTTTTATTCAGTTATTTAATCTAGTCAGAGCTACACACGGTTCTCACCTTTTAACACCGAAGGAGTATGAAAAGGTCACTCGCTACTCGCTGCTCTGTCACCTTGATTTAAACAGACTGTAAAATTGGCCGAATCAGCAGCCGGCACATAACGCAGCAAGGTGAAGGGCAGCGGGATCGCTCCGCGCCACATTCACCTAGCATACGAGGGGAATAACGCGGATTAGCAAAGATGCTCGCAAATCCATAGGACTACAGTAACAACAACGAATAAACAAATTATGACAGAAAAAATGTATAAACAAATCATAACTCCATGTGACAACCAAGCAGACCCAGCCCCCACCCAGAGGAGCGCTGAGACCTAGATACGGACCTGGAACCACACTTCTAGCCATACAGAAGTCCGTCAGCCTGATTTCACATGGAAACAACAAACAATTCCAGTATTAAAACGTAACACAACTTTAACTTGATACGCAACTCAAACCTTAACTTGCCAGAGGCGGGATATGAATCAGGGGGGCTCGTTTGGTAGAGCGCTGGCTTATAGTGCTCCACTACTTCAAATTTGGGTTGAATTTCCAGTTACATTTTAATGTCATGTCCGCTTATGGATGCTGTGCTTTGCATGTAACACCAAATTTTGAACTCTCCATCACTGGAAGTACGATTTGTCTCTCTGCACTCTGTTCCCAGATATTTCTGTGTGTTATTTTCAAGCCCCACTGGGGAAAGGTTGAGGCTCCACATTTCTCAGGTCGGGGCTAGTTTGTGATCTTTTAGTATCGGACAAATCATAAGTGTTCGATTAATAACATTTTGAAAGGCTGCTCATGAGGCCGATATTCAAAAATAGTGGAGAAAATCCAGAGAAACTTTCTTTTTTTTTCTTGCATTACAACTTGTAGCTCATAAACAGGGACTACTGAGTCACAAAACAAATAGATGAGAGAGAACATTCAGTCAGAGTGGGGCCATTTATGAGAAGATGAAAACAGTTTCCAGCGTTACAACTTGCTGCTCTTAAGTGGGACTGGGATTAACAAGAAAAAGATGCTGCTACCATGTGCACTGCAAGTATTTATGCATCTTCGCTTTTTCCCCAGAAACAAGATGCTGATGTTCTGTTAATAATTAAGTGCAATACAACGTTCTTTTTAAAAATGAATTTCTTTATTTATAAAAGAAGACAGAACATTTAGACCTTCAATAAATGTTCACTTTGTGCAGCAAATTTGTCATGTAGTTTTATCATGATATCAAAAAAGCGATATCAGCATTATCTATCAGCATCGGCCATTAACAAATCCAAATCAAGCAACCAATATAAATCATATGATATTACTGCATCCGTATCATAAGGTAGACATTGTGGTAACAGCACTGACCTCAACAGACCCAAAACAACTGGACCGCACACAGGAACCTGATTTGAAGAACAATCAACATCACCTCAGGACAGAAACGTACGCAATCCCAGCGTGAGAACGCTGAGATTGCAGCTTGATGGCCATATAACCAAAATGGAGAGGGCACGTGGGCACAGCTCACGGAACAAAGGGACTACCCACAAACAAGGTCAAGTTCAAGTGCTCACACTCTCGACATGGCACACACACAACCTGCAGAAGATTGACAGGAGCGCCAACGTACACAGAAATGGTGTAACGCCACCGAGCAGAATAAACCCTGAGCCAAGATCCCGACGCTGAACTATGTCATGCACTGAGTACAGGAACCTGACGCCTAATAAGGTGACTACTAACGGGTGGAAATCTGATTCAGCTGTCAAAACTCATCCAGTCAGAACGTCGCCTTGGCTTCAGAAGACCAGATGGCACCTGAGAAGCGACTGGGAAATGGATGATGTGACAGTAGTAGTGCTTGTGGTAGGTGCTGGTGTGGCAGTAGTATTAGTGCTATTAGTGGTGGTGAGAATATAGTAAGTAGTTTTAGTCATATAATTAGTAGCAATAGCAGTAGTAGTAGTGGAATTGGTACTTGTATTACTAGCAGTCATAGCAGAAGCCTATCCCGGTCATGTAAACTCAAAAATCGTGTGTATTGTTACACCCCTAGTAATAACAATAATGGTAGTGCTAATAGAGTTAATAGAAGTTGTAATATTAGAAGTTGTAGTACTAACAGAAATAGCAATATTAGTAGTAGTAATAGGTGTAGTAGTAATAGTTCCAGTAGTAATAGTAGTAGTAGTAACAGCAGAGGTCGTTACTAAGCCATCATCTTTGGCTGGGCATTTGAATTATTTAAGTGGACAACAACAGCCATGTTGCCTTTCCTAAATAATACATGTAAACAAGAGTGTAGTTTCATCATTAAGATTTTATGATGAGCATTTGTATGATGAACTGGTGAGGAATTACGAAACACGCAGCCTGCAAAATGTACAAACTCAACTCTGACACTATAAAAAACGACTAACATAACTTAGAGAAACCGGAGAAAAACATAAACAAGAATCAAAGGTATTACGACTTTTAATTTGAATTCTGAAAGCAGCTAGCTACAAACAGCGCATGTGTTTACAAGTGCAAAGGTTTGGCGATAACGAGAAGGAGAAGCATTAACTAAAGTCATCCACGATGGCCATTAGGAAAGCTGTGAGAAGCTATGAACGCTCAGAGAATGGCTGTAATGGTGATTTTTCAGTTTCAGTGGTGGCCAGATGATTCCTCTGGGAGGCCAATGGCCACTCCAGCCCACCCGCAGAATGCTCTAGCGTAATGTAGTCGTAAGAGCAGTAATAATAATAGCTGTAATATTAGTAACAGTACTAATATTAGTAGCGGAAAAAGTTGATATAATACAGTAGTAGTAGTAGTAATAATAGTGATTTGGGATATCACAGTATATGGGATGCAGTATCTTGTTAATAATTGATGCTCACCTGTGAAATCTCGTTGCTGTCCACTCGTCCATTCCAATCGGCATCGAATCGTTTAAACATCCGATCCACCACATGCTTCCTGGATTCCATATCTTTGTCGTAGCTGTCCTGCAGACCTGGTGCCAGGTAACGATGAGCATAAAGCTCTAGCACCTTGGCCTTCAGTTTCTTATAGTCGCCCAGGTGACAGTCGTCATCTGTACGGGAGAGAAATGAAGATAATATCTTCATTATAATCTTCAGAAATGAGGATAATAAAGTCTGACCTGGAGACTCCCTAATCATACTGTGTGTAAATCCAGTTCTGAGTTTTCTCGGTTCTCCTCGTTAATTCATTCCAGTAGGTTTGTTGAGAACTGAAAATGACAAGTACCAAGCAACATTTTCCCATAAGGAATAATGTAAATTGCTTTAATCTGTCCCAGACCCCCAGAAAATCCACACTGTATAAGGCATTATTTGCATTAATGGAGTTGTATTGTCCAGGTGCTCCCTGATTTAAGATGGGGATACGTTCAGACAAATCCATCATAAGTTAAATGTATCATGAACCAAGGAGTTTAATATAGTCTGTACTGTATCATAGCGGAGCCGACCTTATTGTTCAAAACACTTACATTAAGCTACAGTTGGCCAAAATCATGAACACAAAGCTTATGTTATAATGAAGTGTTGAAAAAGCTCATGCCATTTAGTGAGTAATGGATTGAAAGTGAAAATAGCTGCTATGCTAACTGCAGCATGATTGTTCTGTTTTCCATTCGGTTGGCTGTCATTACTAACCTTTTCAGAACCCATGAGGATTTATTCGTACTACGAATACAGTGCTGTAGATGTAAAAATAAAGAAAAGCATGATAAACACAGTGCTCTTTAATGAGCAAGGGCTATTGTGAATCAGAGTCACTGTGTACTGAATCATGATTCGTGAATCGAGTTTTGCCTGGAACAAGTTGCGTGGCTCGACTCGCACAAGTTTAAGCAAGTGCGCCGAGTACTGAGCAAACGACAAGAACTATGACAAATTTTTGTAGTCAAAATGCATCGAGAACCGAATTTGACAAGTTCCGAAGTGGTCGAGAAAATGTTAAAATATGAATTGCATACATTTATTGGGGCATTTATCACGTTGATTGGGTCCCGGTTAGCGTAGTGATACGACTCACCCAGCCCCCACCCATCACCCAAGGAATGATGAGACTCTGGCTAGTGAGGTCACGAGCGTGAACTTGAGGATTCAAGTTCAGAAGCTGAATTGTAAGCAATAAGAACTGTCAGATTTCTCTCCAGACATGTAAACATAGCCTTCAATCAACACACCTATCACGTAGGATCAAACGGCTGCATCGACGTCAAGGAGGCGCTGATGATGAGCCGGAGTGTCGCTCAATGTCGCTTCAAGAGTAAGCAACAAACAGGAAGAGTAATTCTAACAGCGACTTGTCAAAAGCAGCCTCGGTAAAGGTGATAGGTCCTTCAAGCTACAACTCAAAAACAGACTGAAACGACTTGTCAAGCGCTTCATAGTCTGCAGCATTTTCATCTTTACCTCAAGCTCTTCTGACACAAGCTTGAGTTTGGAAAGTCGACGCCGCCTCCTAACAGGCCAAAGATTAGAGGGATGGAACGCAGGATTGAAAAAGGAAGTACAAGCGGGTTTGTTTGGGTTGTTTGAGTGGTTTCACTGACACATGTCAGGTCTGTTAGCGTTCAGCACCGTAGGACTGCTTTATCTGCTCCATGTTTGCTCATTAATTTACCAAGAGCAGGGAAGGGATTGCGAGCGTAAGCCAACTCTATGATCCCAATAGTGGCCCAGTGGTTAAGGCTCTGGGCTAATAACCAGAAGGTTGTGAGTTCAAATCCAAGCTGCCACTGTTGGGCTCTTAAGTTAGACCTTAACACCTCAACTTTGACAGCACTGCAAGCAGCCAGTAGCAACAAACTGTTTTAGCTTTCCCTCCCTCATACATGAACACCTGTATCCTAAGAGCACTCATCGGTGGGTGAAGGACCAAGGTACAACATGGTGTGATTAGGTCTCAACGTCACTGCTCAGTCACTCCTGACTATAATGAACCATTAAATTAATGATGCCTTTGCAGATTCGTGCAAATTGGAGTGATTCAGAAATGAAAAGCGCTGTTGGCTATCTGTACTGAGGATAACATTCGTTAATTGAACGGCACAGCATGAGATGCGTCATTAATGAGCTAATCAACTGCAAATTACTGAGTAGACGCAGGCGACAAACAAACCCAAGGGTCTGAGGCATGAACGCTAGCAGATCCACTGCGGGAGGTATTTGTTATGCGTCAAATTGTCTGTAGTGTCACTTTAATGGCAAATGTATGATCAGGTGAGACTGTGTGCAAATCAAAGACCCAACACTGGCCATTTGGCAAAGGTGGGGTTTGAATCCTGGACCTTGTGGTCTAGAGTCCAGTACCTTAAACGCTAGGCTCCCATAGTCCCAAGTACCGAGGTACCACTGTATTTCTGAAAATATTTAAAGGACAGAAGTGGAGGACAGAAGAGCTTCTTAAAGAAGATGTTAGAAGATGTTAGAGTTAGAGCCAGAAAAGTGACCAAATACTTATTTTCCACCATAATTTACAATTAAATTCTTTAAAAATCCTACAATGTGATTTCCTCGATTTTTTTTTCTCATTTTGTCTCTCATAGTTGAAGTGTAGCTATGATGAAAATTACAGACCTCTCTCATCTTTCTAAGTAGGAAAACTTGCACAATCAGTGGCTGACTAAATACTTTTTTGCCCCAATGTAATAAATAGACAAAATCTGTCATTTTAAAAGGGGTGCCCAAACTTTTGCATGAGACCGCAGGCTTTCTAAGAACCGACATATGTTCATTTCTTTAGAGTGTAAATGTGAAGGATTCAACACTCCAAACGGCTTCTCAAATCGAGGAGCTTTTAAACACACCAGCAGATTTACTCATTTACTGCTATTCAGAAAATAACCTTCCAGCCTTTATGAGTCCTGAATGAGTTTCGTACGACTAGTTCCCATGCTCCGCACCAACCGCTAATCCCTTAACGCCTGCGAGAGAGAGAACTGTGAATCTTCTCTCGCTTCAATCAGAATGCAGGAGAGAGTGTCGGCCCTGTTAGGACTGACACGGTGTCCGACGACAACCCTGATTCACCCCGAATTGTGTTCCTGCATAATTGAAGATGTGTGACAGCACCGTCTGCAGCATCTGTGAGCGGCAGTCCGGGGTGACCTGCCATTCACTGATGGGCTATTGGGAATTTTGCTGGTCTCATTTCTTGCCGAGGTGTGATGACCTTGCTGTGGTGAACAAGTCTAGGTATAAAGGCAGTTTCTCTGCTAGGATTTCTCCAGGCTAGCAGGAAATAGGGCTATCAGATGCACTGTAGCTTAATTTAAAGCCGCATGTGCTGGTAGCTATTCCACCCTCAGCTGTACTGCACACTAACAACAAACAACTGCAACCTCGGCAGTCAAATATTATATCATTTTGTCTAGTTTGAGAGACTAGAATGACATAATTCCAACTAAAAGTGAGGGACACAGATGATAAAACCCGTATCAGCACCTCCCTGACACCCAACATGAACCCTGTCCTGTCCACTGTCCTCACACTCCTGGACGAAATGTCCAGGAACTCAAACCCCAAATCAAACCTGAGTCATGTAGTGGGAGAACTTGGTCAGTTACTGGCTAGGCTAAGTTTCTGTGCGATTTATTTATCTTATATGTGATGTTTCATATGTGGGACTTGGTAAATACTGTATATTCAAACTGATAGAATTTACTACTTCTAAAGGAAGCTGTGATATGAACTCTTCGGTATGCACAACTCTTAACCTTGAGAGTCCGTACATCCACTGCACCAATGCAGTTTAGTGTTGGTTTGGAACACTGGTTATAACCTTGGTATTATTTTTCTCATCAATGGCTACAATCTGACTTTGGCAAACATGAAGAAATAAAGATAATGGTCAAAGGTTGTTTTTTGTACTTTTATTTAGGAATTACAAAGAATATAATCTTGGGTACGGCAGAGTACTTATGCCATAACTAGTGCTGCAGTCAAGATCGCTAGAGCTGAGTTCAAGTCAAAGACCAAAACTTGGATAAATCAGGTCATCATTCAAGAATAAAAAGAAGAAAATGGAAAAAAATAAATGAGTTTGTAATTCACTTTGCATTCATTATCATTATGAATATATGACATACGTTAATAAATAATATTATATTTCATCATATATTTTGTAAACTACAACATTTTAATATTACAGTGGTGCTTGAGGTTTGTGAACCCTTTAGAATTTTCTATATTTCTGCATAAATATGACCTAAAGCAACATCAGATTTTCACACGAGATAAAGAACCCAGTTAAACAAATTAGACAAAATATTATACTTGTTCATTTATTTATTGAGGAAAATGATCCAATATTACATATTAGTGAGTGGCAAAAGTATGTGAGCCTTTGCTTTCAGTATCTGGTGTGACCCCCCTGTGCAGCAATAACTGCAGCTAAACGTTTCCTGTAGCTGTTGATCAGTCCTGCACACCAGCTTGGAGGAATTTTAGCCCATTCCTCCGTACAGAACAGCTTCAGCTCTGGGATGTTGGTGGGTTTCCTCACATTAGCTGCTCGCTTAGGTCCTTCCACAAATTTCAATTGGATTAAGGTCAGGGCTTTGACTTGGCCATTTCAAAACATGAACTTTATTCTTCTGTAACCATTCTTTGGTAGAACGGCTTGTGTGCTTAGGGTCGTTGTCTTGCTGCATGACCCACCTTCTCTTGAGATTCAGTTCATGGACAGATGTCCTGACATTTTCCTTCAGAATTCTCAATGATGGCAAGCCATCCTGGCCCAGATGCAGCAAAACAGGCCCAAACCATGATACTACCACCACCATGTTTCACAGATGGGATAAGGTTCTTATGATGGAATGCAGTGTTTTCCTTTCTCCAAACATAATGCTTTTCTTTTAAACCAAAAAGTTATTTTGGTCTCATCCATCCACAAAACATTCTTCCAATAGCCTTCTGGCTCGTCCACGTGATCTTTAGCAAACTGCAGATGAGCAGCAATGTTCTTTTTGGAGAGCAGTGGCTTTCTCCTTGCAACCCTGCAAACCATTGTTTTTCAGTGTTCTTCTGGTGGTGGACTCATGAACATTAACATGAGTCAATGTGAGAGAGGCCTTCAGTTGCTTAGAAGTTTCCCTGGGGTCCTTTGTGACCTCGCCAACTATTACACGCCTTGCTCTTGGAGTGATCTTTGTTGGTTGACCACTCCTGGGGAGGGTAACAATGGTCTTGAATTTCCTCCATTTGTACACAATCTGCCTGACTGTGGATTGGTGGAGTCCAAACCCTTTAGAGATGGTTTTGTAACCCTTTCTTCTTCTCTCAAACTTAAATCAGAAGCACCACATAAAGTCACCTAAATATAACCAAAAACATCCATACCTAATAATACCATTTCAATCTGCCCTCAAACAAAAATGATTCTAAACTATAAAATTGCACACTTGCAATCTTAACGTCAGACTATTCGAAATAAAACGTGTTCATTGATTGGATAGTGAACGAGGAGAAAAGTTGTTTTTTTATTTAGGCATGTAGAGAAAGGATTGTTTTTTCTGGTTGAATAGATTGCTGATATTAGAAACTAGAAAAGGTTTGGTTTATAATTAACGTTACCTCAGACAGACCCATTGAACACATTGGCTGGTTTCGACAACAATTTCCGAGTCTGCCTTAGCTCGAGACCGAGACAAGACCGAGTCCAAATGAGGTTGACACCGAGATGTACCGGAGTTCTGCATCACTAGGCATAACCTCAGGTCAAGTGCCTCATCAGGACCATGGCCTTTTCTGTCAGATGAATAGAGATGCCAACTGGAAACCCTCCAAAGCTGCATCACGTTAGCAACTCTTTCTGGAAACCCTTCAGGTCTTGAACAGGATGAAGTATGCATAGCCAGTGGTACTTCTCTTGGTTTCGTCTCTCCTTCATCCTCCATCTTTTATCCTCTGCATTTTTCATAGCACCCCACCATTGAGTTGGTTACATCTGAAATGCAGCCATGTTTTATTTATGTGGCGTTTGCTGGCGTTGGCCCACAAAGTCTCCTTCTATCTGTAACATCTAGCAGCTCTGCAGTGCATGGAGAGTCTCATGGGGACGATGCTGTAGGCTCAATAACGGGTTCACCTTCTGGGGCACGTGTTCTCCAAGGGTCCTTCTCCAGCTTCTCCTCTGAGTAATTATTCAGGTTCTCGTTGTGCTGAGCTCCTGGAAGATGTTGCTTCTGGCGTTTAGCCTGAAGTCAGGTCACTTTAGTGATGCTGTTTATCCCCATTCAGTCGCTTTCAATCTCTCATGGAGTGCGTTCAGTCCACCAGCGTATACTCTCCCACCTGCATCTGCAAACCTACCACATGTTTCACATGTCACGGGATATTTTTTGTCCCTTTATTCATCAGCTCCCTGGTGAGAAGTGTATTGTCTGTCTGGCTCAAGAATGCTCTTCACTTCACTAACATGTAAACAGACTCTAATTGTCTTTCTCTAATTTCTGTTCTTCTTGGAGACATGACTGCTCTTATGATCTGACTCCAAGGTCCACCACTGGTGAGACAGAATGACTTTACTGAACCCTGCTACCTGAACTATCGAGAGTGCATGGAGATGGCATGGTTCTCGACAACCCTTCTGGAACGAATGAATGTTGAGAGGCGAGGAACCAATATATATTAAACCGCTTGGTACAACAGAATACACTTTCCTGTGGCAATATTTGGGTTTGTGTCCCAATACTTTTTGCCACATACGAGTTTGTGTCTGAATACTTTTGGTCACACATGGGTTTGTGTCTCAATACTTTTGGTCACACATGGGTTTGTGTCTCAATACTTTTGGTCACACATGGGTTTGTGTCTCAATACTTTTGGCAACACATGGGTTTGTGTCCCAATACTTTTGGCCACATGCGGGGTTGTGTCCCAATACTTTTGGCCAAGGAACCAATATATATTAAACCGCTTGGTACAACAGAATACAATTTCTTGTGTACGATAGAACTCCATTAATACATAAGACCTTATACAGTGTGAATTTTCTGGGGGTCTAGAACAGATGAATTCAATGTCTATGATTCCTTATGGAATGTTCTTGGTACTTGTAGTTTTAGTGCCTTCTGGAACAAATTGACGATGAGTACCAAGGTATCATTGTATATCTTTTTATTGTGTTCCAAAACACGCCCCTTGAAGTCTTGGCACTCTCAAGGTTTCCCTCCTGATGTTTAGGCAACTTACTACAGTCGCCAAGGTTTGCTCATTAGTGGTTTTGGACCTGGATTTCTGTGCAGCTGCTTTGGAACTGTGTCCAGAGAACACACCATGAGTCTGTGTGTTTTACCCTGTCACAATTTTAGATGTTTGTTTGTTAGGGTGAGTTTGACTAAATGTAATCCACAGTGGATATCGCTGTTTGGTGTTTATATGATAAAAGAAAATGATAATTGCTTGCTAACCCTCTGGGCCTTGAGCCATTTCTGGACATTTTTACTGCCTTTATAATTTAGCTCACAACGGACCAATTCATAGCTTTGGTAAATAAGCGGCAAACGTCTAGGAAGTCAGCAGAACATAACGCAGGGAAAATTTATGATCATGGACGTTTCACATTTCAACACATAAAGGGCGGTAACGTGTGTAAATGTAGGAGTTGTAAGCATAATAAAACCTTTAATGATGTGCAAGCTAGCCTTAAGAGAGAGAACATTTAGTCCATGAATTCAGCGTAGGAATGCCACTGAAACAAAGTGGAGAGTTTACTTTAAAGCAATTCATATAAATCTTACACAGGCAATGGTGTCCTCTTGGTTTCCAGAGGTTTAACATGGTAAGAAGTTGTGTAAAGCTAGTTTAGGCCTCACTTACTGGGAATTTACTGGCCATTTTACATAAAACCCTTGGTAAGCAGTTCAAATTTAGAAAGTATTAGAAACTATGATAAAAGTGACTCTGGGTTCAGATAATAAAACTACATCTGCATTTACTGAAGGAACTACAACAGTGCTTGAAATGTGGCAAGTACCTTGGGTCACATATGTGTGTCCCAAAACTTTAGGCAACGTATGGGTTTGTGTCTCAATACTTTTGGCCACATATGGGGTTTTGTCCCAATACTTTTGGCCACATATGGAGTTGTGTCCCAATACTTTTGGCCACATGCGGAGGTGCGTTCTAATACTTTTGGCCACATGTGAGGTTGTGTCCCAATACTTTTAGCCACATGCGGAGGTGTGTTCTAATACTTTTGGCCACATGTGGGGTTGTGTCCCAGTACTTTTGGCCACACATGGATTTGTGTCCTAATAATTTTGGCCACACATGGGTTTGTGACCCAATACTTTTGGAAACATATGGGGTTGTGTCCCAATACTTTTGGCCATATGTGGGGTTGTGTCCCAATACTTTTGGCCACATTTGGGGTTGTGTCCCAGTACATTTGGCCACATGTGGGGTTGTGTCCCAGTACATTTGGCCACATGTGGCTGTATGTCCCAATACTTTTGGCCACATGTGGGGTTGTGTCCCAATACTTTTGGCCACATGTGGGGTTGTGTCCCAGTACTTTTGGCCACACATGGGTTTGTGACCCAATACTTTTGGAAACATATGGGATTGTGTCCCAATACCTTTGGCCATATGTGGGGTTGTGTCCCAATACTTTTGGCCACATGTGGGGTTGTGTCCCAGTACTTTTGGCCACACATGGATTTGTGTCCTAATAATTTTGGCCACACATGGGTTTGTGACCCAATACTTTTGGAAACATATGGGGTTGTGTCCCAATACTTTTAGCCACATGCGGAGGTGTGTTCTAGTACTTTTGGCCACATGTGGGGTTGTGTCCCACTACTTTTGGCCATATGTGGGGTTGTGTCCCAATACTTTTGGCCACATGTGGGGTCTGATTTTAACGCATCCGACCACAAAATGCAGTTTTTAAATTAAGGTGTTTATTATTAAGGGAGAACAAAATCCAAACCTACATGGCCCTGTGTGAAAAAGTGATTGCCTCCTTAACCTAATAACTGGTTGGGCCACCCTTAGCAGCAACAACTGCAACCAAGCATTTGTGATAACTTGCAGTGAGTCTTTTACAGCGCTGTGGAGGAATTTTGGCCACTCATCTTTGTAGAATTGTTGTAATTCAGCCACACTGGAGGGTTTCCCAGCATGAACGAACTTTTTAAGGTCATCCCACAGCATCTCAATAGGATTCAGCTCAGGACTTTGACTAGGCCACTCCAAAGTCTTCATTTTGTTTTTCTTCAGCCATTCAGACCTGGACTTGCTGGTGTGTTTTGGATCATAGTCCTGCAGCAGAACCCAAGTTCGTTTCAGCTTGAGGTCACGCACAGATGGCCGAACATTCTCCTTCAGGATTTTTTGGTAGACAGCAGAATCCATAGTTCCATTTATCACAGCAAGTCTTCCAGGTCCTGAAGCAGCAAAACAGCCCCAGACCATCACACTACCACCTCCATATCTTACTGTTGCTATAATGTTCTGTTTCTGAAATGCTGTGTTACTTTTACACCAGATGTAATGGGACACACACCTTCCAAAGAGTTCAACTTTTGTCTCATCAGTCCACAGAATGTTTTCCCAAAAGTCTTGGGGACCATCAAGATGTGTTCTGGAAAAAATGTGACGAGCTTTAATGTTATTTTTGCTCAGCAGTGGTTTTCATCTTGGAAATCTGCCATGCAGGCCATTTTTGCCAAGTCTCTTTCTGATGGTGGAGGCATGAACACCGACATTAACTGAGACAAGTGAGGCCTGCAGTTCTTTGGATGTTGTTGTGGGGTCTTTTCTGACCTCTTGGATGAGTCATCTCTGCGCTCTTGGGGTAATTTTGGTCGGCCGGCCACTCCTGGGAAGGGTCACCACTGTTCCATGTCTTCTCCATTTGTGGATAACGGCTCTCACTGTGGTTCGCTGGAGTCCCAAAGCTTTAGAAATGGCTTTATAACCCTTTCCAGACTGATGGATCTCAATGACTTTCTTTCTCAATTGTTCCTGAATTTTGTTGGATCTCAGCATGATGTGTAGCTTTTAAGGATCTTTTGGTGTGCTTCACTTTGTCAGGCAGGTCCTATTTAAGTGATGTCCTGATTGAAAACAGGTCTGGGTGTGGCTAGAGACAGTGAACTCTGGTGTGATAGACCATATGTTTTAACAAGGGGCAATCACTTTTTCACACAGTGCCATGTAGGTTTGATTTTTTCTCCCTTAATGATGAACACCTTCATTTAAAAAGTGCATTTTGAGTTTACTTGTGTTGTCTTTGACTAATATTTAAATTGGTTTGATGCTCCCAAACACATAATCCCCTATAACGGAAATGCACCTGTTAGCTGAACCCAATAAGCTGGCAGCTGAAGCATACATTATCAAAGCGCCTTGTTAGCGTATGCATGTGACCTGCCTTCCTACGCTCCCGTGTTGCTTTCCTAGCGCATGCATTGTTTAAATGTCACCGCGCACAGCAGGTGAGCTTTTACATCAAGCTTTAATGACTGGCCTAACCTGCTGTTGCGCTTTCTCAGACACATACGATTTGCTTACTTATATCTGCTTCTAATAACGTGAGTTGAAGCGAATATTAAAGATGTATTCACTCGTCCTTTCCTCCCCTGCGCTGATGAATAAATGTTTCCTGTTTATGAGCTCTTTAATCGTCAGTCACCATTCTTGTTTTCTTTGAAAGGTAAGCCTTGAGGGTTTCATGTCCATTTGTCAGACACAGTCTGAGTCTGATCGTAGTGGAATTACAGAAGCTTAAACACAGTCTCCACAGGCCTGTAGCGCCGCCTGGTAACGGAAAACACAATGGAGTCAGCCATAACAAAGACCAAACAATTCACTGTATAAATATAAATATTCAAGGATGGGGGATCATACACAGTAAATGTTTCTTTCCTTCTCCTAAAACGTCATTGTGACCTTTTTACAGACGCCTTTGACTCTTTTGTTCATGTTAACATGTAGTGAATTCAGACACATAATAACAAGGATGGAAAAGAGATTCACAATTATGAAGCCTGCTGTGGAGAACTGCCAGAATGCAAGGATCCAGGAGTGGTGGGTCCGCTTTCCAGACACTCTGTTAATCAAAATTAATAAGTTCCTTATACGTTTATAAGCTGCTTAAAGTATTAACGTTGCAAAGTTTAGAAGCTCAAGCACTAAATCTGGACTATTTTGCTACAAAGATGTCTCCAGATGTGTGTAGTTTAGCTTTTGGAGACACAAAACTGGCCCATATTCCACGGCCTGCCCTCTATTAATACTAAAACACAGGGATGGAGTAAATCTTAATAAGAAGCCCTGCTTTTAGGTTGACCCACATTTTTAAATTGAACACTATGTTGTCTTATCCCTTCCATGAAAGTCTACAAGGGAAGACCCATTATTTCCCTCACACTGTTGCATTCCAGTATAAAAAGTATGTTGTGTATACTTAAACAGAACGACACGACATCTTTGCCATCTCTATAAATAGCTCTATCAACCGAGTGGAAGCATTCCTTCTTAGAAGATCAAGCTCAGAGCAGAGTGCAATGCATCACTTCTTTATTTTCCCTCTGCAGACACAAAAGACCCTGCTGTCACGTCGAGAGAAAAATCCACTCTTTTGATGAGCAGTTAGACTTCACACCCAGCGCCGGCTCTTTGTTTGATGAAAAAGGAAGCGGTTGGTGGCATCAACCCAGCACGTGCAACTCGTGATGAGGGCAAGCACAGTGGATGCAATGATACGCGGTTTTGCATCCGAGTTCTTTATTTTCCATTTAAGAAAATATATTAAAGAGGTTTACTTTAGTTCAATTAAACATGCTGGATAACAGCGTGGAATGATTTCATGTCTGAAACCTCGTGAAGTCAAAAGAGGGCCAATGCTCCGTTCACACTGCAGGTAAAAGTGAACCAATTCATGCCATTCGTGGTTTCTTTCATGGCACTTCAATTCCGATCTGAGCCACTTTCATAAGCGGTACTGAAATCCAATAAGGACCTGATTTGCGGCAAAGTGAGTAATGTCTACACTTCCAGCACACCATGGGTTTTGCCACCTGCTTGGGCTAACCTGATGTAGTCAGGCATGAGAACATAATGAACAGCCTTGCAAAACTTACGGATAAACAAACAAACTGAAAACGATGCCAAATTTCCAGCATGTGGTATCCAGCTCGAGTTACCAGCCAGTACAATCCAGCTACTTTCTCCTTTTTTTAGCGATATGTGCCACCTCATATTAGTGTAATTAGTGTAAGGGCGTTTTCATGTACTCAAGTGCTTTTAAAGTGAACCTGAAAGCAAACCAACTGCAACTGATCTTTCTGGTCCTCTTTAGCACTGATGAGATCTCAGACCACAACTTGTGTAACGCTGAAGTACGGTTTGTGTATTCATATATTCATGTTGCTCTTTTATGAAGAAATTGAGAACCCATGTTGAGAACCCATGATTTGAAATATGATAAAATAACAAACCTTAATATAAAAACTGAAAAATTTACGAACACACTTCATGAAGAAATCTAGAACAGAACAGAATAGAGCAGTTGTTTTTCAGAATGGAAAGTAATGGTTTACAGCTTATTTCTTTTATTAACTATCGTTTATATCAAGGGTTCAGACAAAAATTACATGTTAAAAAAGAATATTTTTTCATTTTTAAAAAGAAAATTGGGTTTCAGCAGTAACTCTGAATTGGCCCGACTGAGTGGCTAAGATACTAGACCCAGAAGGTCCAGGGATCAAATCCGACTTGTACCACACTGCCACTGTTGGGCCTTTGAACAAGGCCCTCAACCCACAATTGCTCTATCAGCTGCAAGTCTCCCTGGAAAAGGGCATCTGCAGAGTGACCAAATGTAAATTTCGAGCACATTATTATTACTTATGTTTCACCCTGATAAAGGATCCTACTAACAAATGGTAGCAGATTTTCTTTTAAATCTTTGAGGAATTATGGGACATCCTGTAGTGATTAATACACTGGCAAATCAGAGTGTAGAGTCTTTTCTCTTCCAGGTCTTCACAGCAGAGTATTGGAAGGTGGTCTACAAAGAAAGCCTGGATGTATCTGAACTTCTTCATTCTAACATTTTAGCTGCTACACTCTGTTTTTTGTGAACCACAATGAAAAGTTGAAATGTAAAATGCTTGCAGGCAGCAATCGTTAAAAAGGACAGCTGCAGTTAAAACCTGCTGTTTGCTTTAAACCTCCTCTTCAGAACTGATCACGGCCTCTGGCTTCATACCATTCTGTCCAAATCCAGAGTGATAGAGAACCACATGAGACCAGCCCAGAGCTTCAATTTACTTTGTTTACCTCCAACCTCTTTTGGATAGTGCAGTGTTTAAATTACTGTCAAATCTGTTGCTTGCTTAATTATCTGACTCTGCACACAGCTAGCGTAATGGCTTTTGCAGAAACAAATCCCCTCCACGGTGCATGCATATCAGGGCATTTCATTTACAGTTCAGTTAGCAGCAGAAAGTGGCTAAAGCAAACAAATAGGAGAGCGATTCAGAATCGCTAGGCGAGATATCAAGCATCATTAGAGCCGCGAAATCCGAACCTAAGCTTACCTGAATATATCGGGAGTTATCATTATAGGACAACACCTTGAGGCTATTTTCATATGATGATAAGGTACTGCACTATGCGATCGATCAGTGACTGGGGCTCTCAGAGTACGCAAGGTATCAGACAGAGACATAGATCTGATTTGTGATATCAGCTTCTGAAAACGAATGACAAAACTCTCAATGTCTGCCAATTTATATTTCAAAAACAACATCCTTTGGCTCTGATGTGAGAGCCAGCTGCAGTTCCCTAGCAATTCCTGAGGACATGGGTTCCTGTGCTGGGCCTGCAAAATGAAAGTGGGAGGTCCAGGGTGTATCTCTTCCCATGGCCAGTGAATTCTTGGATAGACTCCTTGTGACCCTGACCAGGAGATGTAGGGGTGAAACAGGATGTTCTGCTTTGTATTCCTGTTTGATTGATTGTGAGACCCCTTGTCACTGATTGATCGTGCAGCCGGCTGCAGTGCTTGTATCAGCATGGTGTTTAGGGTTACAGTTCTTTTATTGCCCACACCACTAGAGCCTGCATGCCTGTGACATGACTTGGTGGCAGTATGGTGCCAAGACCACAGAGAACTGTAATAGTGAAGGCAGAAGAACTACAGTGGAGATGTAACTCCTGATACCAGTGGCAGCTCAACCATACATTAACCATTCATTAACCATTCAGCCACCACTGTCCTCATAAATATGCTCCAGAGTTCAACAGTGGAGGCTTGCTGGTACTTGAACCATTAATAATGCAGAACATTAAACGATGAATTTCAGCTCCCCACTCAATTTGTTCTGTAATCACTCCGTTCCCACTCCCACACTTTTTTTTGTTCTGAAAAAACGTTCCCAATTCACTCTGTTCCCATTCCGAGTTTTCTATTTCCCGATCAGTTCTTGCTGTACAGCTCAGCAGTACAGTGTGGCTTTGGAACAGACTATGGAACAGAAGGTCCAGCGTTCAAATCCCACCTCTGGGAAGCTGCCACTGTTGGGTCCTTCAGCAAGGCCTTTAACCCACAATTGCTTGGATTGTAAGACTGTATTAGTTGTAAATCGCTCTGGATAAGGGCGCCTGCTAAATATAAATGCACTTTAGAAGTATTGTCTAAATTTGGTTATTGACAAAGTCCCAGAAAATATCAAGATATCACTGTTTTGTCAATATCGCACACCCCTATTTCCAGCTACAAGCTCTACAGTGACCCTTTGGCAGTGCTGGGAATTTGAACATTTACTACTTCAGAATCGCATTTTCGAAGCTCTCACTGCAAAGATGTTTTCCTGAATTGCTTCTGAGCTCATCTGACTTCTACTCCACCACATGGTTCTTAAGCCAGGTCTCTGACAAGATGAAAAGATAGATGAGTCCATTCTGGATTTCAATTTCCTTTATGATACCTATTCTGTCCAAAATGGGCCGTTGCTTTCCCCTCCAAGCTGCGAAATACATCGCGGCACCACTTTGACTAAATCTGCTGAATTTGTCTTCATTCCATTGCAATAACAAGTTCTGAGTGGCCCATTCATCCAGCGATATGCGAATGTACGTCTGTCGTTACGCGACGTCAAATGCATGGGGCAGTTAATAAAATGAGAAGGGGAGGGGTGGGGTCTAAAATTGAAAAGGGCACCTCCATCAAGAAAATGGGTCAATTATCTCATGTTATGGCTCCACCGTGTCAATCATCCTTCATGTCCTGCTTCTGTCTTTGGTTAAGCGGAGAGTTTATGACCGTTATGGGTTTCCTTTTAGGGTCTTCAGCACTATCTTACTGTTCTAATACAGCTGTGATAAAGACTCTCTACTAGATATCCAATATAGCAATATAACGTTGAATTAGTACTCAGGGAGCCGTTTAGTTAAAGCACTTATGTTCTTAAATAGACTGAAGCATTCAGTATAATATAGAGATAGAATGAATGTGTTCTATGTATTGTGTTAAGCTAATCGTTTTTTTTAATGCCTGCTATGTCTTGGTGCATTTTCAATAGCTACAAATGGAAACAGAAATCTCCAGAAGAATTAGAACAAGGAAAATGTAATAGGTCGAAAAATACTTGAGCAGGCCCCAAGTCTTTCAAACAGCTACAGCACCTGCAAACTCAACACTCGACCTTGAAAATCCAGCATCCAGTCTGATGAACTTGATGACACCACCGGTATCCTTGGAGATGCTTGTAGGACGTAACATTGACACTTATGTATGATGCAATCGGAAAGTCTTCAGACACTTTCACTTTTTTCACATTTTGTTATTTTGCAGTCTTGTCCTAAAAAAAAGGTTTCCCCATTGTTCTGCACTCAATAGAGACAGTATTGTGTGGAGGCACAGATCTGGAGAAGGCTACAAGAATTTCTGCTGCACTGAAAGATCCCAAGAGCAAAGTGACCTCCATAATTCTTAAATGGATACCATGTGGAACAACCAGAACTCTTCCTAGAGCTGGCCGCCCCACCAAACTAAGTAATTGGGGGAGAAGGGCCGTGGTAAGAGAAGTGATCAAGCTGAGAGTCTTTTAGATGCTTTTCTACAAACTCCAGACAGGCTTTCTTGTGTCTTTCACTAAGGAGAAGCTTCTGTCTGGCCACTCTGCCATAAAGCCCATATTGGTGGAGTGCTGGAGTGATGGTTGACCTTCTGCACATTTCTCCCATGTGAACATCTGAGTGGCCAATGGGTTCTTGGACACCTTACCAAGACCCTTCTCTCTTGATTACTTCTTTTGGTGGGAAGAGTCCTGTTTGTTCCAGACTTCTTCCATTTAAGAATAATGGAGGCCACTGTGTTCTTGGGAACTTTCAGTGCAGTAGAATATCTGTGTCTCCACACAATCCCATCTCTGAGCTCTACAGGCAGTTCTTTCCTCCTCATGACTTGTATTAGAAGACCTTACAGTCGCATGAAAAAGTTTGGGCACCCCTGATAATTTTCATGATTTTAGTTTATAAATCATTGGTTGTTCAGATCAGCAACTTGAGTTAAATATATCATATAGCAGATGAACACAGTGATATTTGAGAAGTGAAATGAAGTTTATAGGATTTACAGAAAGTGTGCAGTAATTATTCAAACAAAATTAGGCTAAACGCTAAACGCTTCCTACAGCTTCCAGTCTGGATTCTGGTTGAAGGTGCTTTGGAACATTTCTTCTTTAGAAACATCTTTCAGTTCAGTCAGGTTTGATGGTTTTCCGTGCATGGACAGCCCACATTTTCAGTAGTATTTTCATGTTATGGGGATTGAGATGGCCATTCCAGAACGTTGTAACTGGTTCCTTTCTGCATGAATGCCTTAGTAGATTTTGAGCAGGGTTTGGGGTCGTTGGCCTCGGTGCAACTTTGTCACTGATTCTTGAACATTGTTTCTCAAGAATCTGGAGATATTAACTGACCCTCAACTTTAACAAGATTCCTAGTACCTGCACTGGCCACACAGTCCCACAGCATGATGGAACCGCCACCAAATTTTTTACTGTGGGTAGCAAGTGTTTGTCTTGGGAATGCTGTGTTCTTTTTTCCGCTCCTTGTTATGTCCAAATAACTCAATTTTAGTTTCATCAGTACACAGCACTTTATTCCAAAATGAAGCTGGATTGTCCAAATGTGCTGTAGCACACCTCAAGTGACTCTGTTTTGTGGCGTGTCTGCAGAAAAAGGCTTCTTCTGCATTACTCTCCCATACAGCCTCTCCTTGTGCAAAGTGCGCTGTATAGTTGAACGATGAACAGTGACTCCATCTGCAGCAAGATGAGGTTGTAGGTCTTAGGAGGTGGTCTGTGGCTTGGACTATGACTGTTTCTCACCATCCTTTCGCCTCTGCCTATCTGAGATTTTTCTTGGTCTGCGCCACTTCGGGAGTTCCAACTAGAACTGTGCCTGTGGTCTTCCATTGCCTCACTATGTTCCTCACAGTGGAAACTGACAGCTGAAATCTCTGAGAGAGCTTTTCCCTTTCCCTGAACCATGATGTTGAACAGCCTTTGTTTTCAGGCCATTTGAGAGTTGTTTTGAGGCTCCCATGTTGCCACTCTTCAGAGAAGATACAAAGAGGAGAAAAACTTCCAATTGGCCACCTTAACACTTTCTCATAGTTGGATTCACTTGTGTATGTAGATCAAGGGTCAATGAGCTTACAAAACAAATTTTGTGTTCTCATAATTAGTGCTAAAGGTATTCAAATGACAAGGGTGCCCAAATTTATGCACCTGCCTAATTTAGTTTGAATAATTACTGCACACTTTCTGTAAACCTATAAACTTAATTTCACTTCTCAAATATCACGGTGTTCATCTGCTATATGATATATTTACCTGAAATTGCTGAGCTGGACAACCAATGATTTATAAAGAAAAATCATGAAAATTATCAGGGGTGCCCAAACTTTTTCATACCACTGTATATAGACAGGTGTGTGTCTTTCCAAATCATGTCCAGTCAACTGAATTTACCACAGGTAGACTCCGATCATGGTGGAGAAACATGTCAAAGATCATCAAGAGAAATAGGAGGAAACCAGAGCTAAATTTCAAGTGTCATCGCAAAGGGTCTGAATACTTCTCTCCATGCAAAATTTTAGTTTTTCCGTTTTATAAAATTTTTAAAATGTCTAAAATTCTATTTTCACGTTTCATTATGGAGTATTGAGTCCAGAAATTATTTCATTTTATTTTAGCAGAAGGCCTCAACATAACAAAATGCGAAAAAGTGAAAGGGACTGAAGACTTTCCTAATGCGTTGTACGTAAAATCAACAAAAAAAAAGCGCGTGGGAACGTGCTAATATTTGTGCTCATTATAACGAAACGACTCAGATTTGGGGCTGAGACTGAGCTGTTTGCTGATATGTCCCTGAAGCACAGCTTCACACTTCTGGATTTCAAATACAACCTGTTAATTAACACTAAAACTATTCCCTTTGCATCAAGAATTCTAAGAGAGTCTGTGTTTTCAACCACATATCTGAAAAACAGATACCGAGCCTGTCTCAACCTACATGATTTGTGACTCTTCTTTAACCTAAAAATCGCAGGGACAACTCTGTCCTTCAGTGCATCGCCAAATATCCCATGAAGCTGGTCGAGCTGTCAGTTTGGTTCTTTTCTTAGACCTGTCTACACTCACAGGCCACTTTTTTATTCTGCTGTCCACTTCCAGAACACGTTACTGGTTTGACACATACAGTGAGGACCAGAAATCTGAGACCACTTCTGAAAATGCTTGCTCATGGAGAAGGATTCATACTACAGCAGGATAATGAAGCAAAGCTGAGGACTATTTGAAAGCGGAAGTGGATTTTGGCTCCTTCAGTTATGGACTACACTTCCCAGCAAATGGCATTACCATTTTCCAGCTGTTTTACAATATAATCAAGCCTTTGAATTGGCTCTCTGCATTCGCTTCCAATTTCTGCCTGACATTCATAAATAAATCATGTCATTTCAAATTGATTGATTTTCACTCAAATTGACAGGCTAATTATATTATTTGAAATAAAAAACCCTGTATTCAATTTGCGGAAAATAATGGCAAATTGAAGCATTTTCACCAGTGTCCTCAGAGTTTTGGCCCCAACTGTATGTGAGCTTAAAATTGACTGGAAAAAAGAGTGCACAAACACTTGTGCTATCATTCTCACGATGATGAAATGACTCAGTTTTGGGATTACTTTCCTAAAAACATCACAGAGACTGAGCTTTCCGCTGATATGTCCCTGAAGCAGAGCTCCACAGAGAGGTCTTTAGCATTCTAATACATCCTGAATTTTCAACAGTTATCTACTGCTAAAAATCTTCTACTTTCTATATCAGTATTTTCTGTGAAGATATTGGGTTTTCAGCCCATATACCTGGAAAACAGATAAAAGACCATGTCCATGTTTCAGCTCTTCCTTAATTCTACTAAACCATGCAGGAACCAACTCCAACCAACCATCCATCCATACCATCTATCTATCATCAGTCTAAATATCTCCCCATCTATCCATCCATCCATCCATCCATATCCATGCATTTCATCCATCTATATCCATCCGTCCATCCATCCATCTATCCATATCCTCTGCATCCATATCCATCTGTCCATCTGTCCATATTAATCCACATCCATCCATCCATATTAAACCACATCCATCCATCTATATCCATCCATCCATATCTATCTATCAAATAAGTAAAAGCCCATTTCTGTCCCATTTACATTGGCCTTCATACCACAGCCATTGTCGTGAAATGATGCCGATGGCTTCAACCACATCTGGCCACTACTCGGCCAGAACTGCTCCTGTCAGGGTACATTTGGCTCAAAATGCAAACCCTGCACATGCCTATGGTAGATTATATGTGGGTCACATGTGGCCCAGAGTCTGGATACTGTGATGAACCTTTACTGCGGCTGGCAACAGCTGGGCCAAATTTGGCCCACAATGCATTTGCCATTGCCATAACTAGGCCATAAGTGGATAAAGTGAGCCCAGAACTGTCTGCTGCCTGAAATGTGAGAACGAACATGTTTATCGTTTAACTGCGTCTGGTTTAAGCTTTTCATCTTGAGGAATTCTCCCATGAATAAGTTTCTCCCATGAGTGAAGACCTGTACTGAAAGACTTTGCTTAGGTCTTTCTACACTCCGGTTACCGCATGTGGATTATAAGGATATGGATTATAAGAGTATGAACCCAGTTAGTATAGCCGTGAGAGGGAGAGGGAACTCTGTGATTCATAATTCAAAAAACATGCAATTAGGAATAGTTCTTGGTACTCAATAGATAGATAATCATGTACAGCAAAAGCGTTTCTCTTGCACTAGTGGGTTTTTTGTTTGGGGTTTGAATCATTTTGCTACTGCTAACTGCTAACTGGTAATATTTACCCAGACTAAAGCTTTTCTTCCAGAAACACTTCAGCACTGCAGAATCACAGCACAAGAAAAACACTCCTGCTGGCTGTAAGCCGCAGCTGGCATTGGCAAATTACAAAAACTTCTCCTGATGAGTGTGAAACTACAACAGAAGTCACTAATGTGCGAGTTCATGGCAGGGTTACAAAAAACAGCGAGCTGCAATAACCACAGAGCGTCAGCACGTCCACTTTACTCTCGCTTTGAAGGTGTTATCGCTCTCTCTCACTAGGTAGGGGAGTTTAATTAGACGTGTAAAGCCATAATCATTGCAGATAAAGAACCATGAAAATAGCGTGCTACGCTGTAAGTCGGACACTAGTCACAAATGGAGAAATGCATAGTCGTCACAGAACATCAGCACGCACTAAGAAAGCATTCAAAACACTGTATCTGCATCCACAGAGTTGATTTGTTTTACTAGTTTCCCGTAGCATCCATACGAAAACGCATGTGCAGAAAGTAGGTTCAGAGGCAGAACGAGGCTCCTGTGAAGCTCAAATAAATGTGATAGAAGTGAAGAATCCAGCTCTGAAACAACAGTTACTGCTGGTGTGCCTCATGGCTCCCTTCTGGGTCCGCTTCAAAAGAGTCCGATTCAAATGCCGTGTGGATTAGAGAAACACTATTCAACATCCCTGGTGGAATTACATAGACTGGCACAGTGAAGAAATGAAAGTGGACTACAGAATCAGATAATCTCTCTCATTTAAAATGTCTCACTATTGTTTCTACTTATTACTGCTACTAGGGTGCATGTAAACACAACTCGGAAACACGAAACACCACTTCTGTGATTCGATAACACAGCCTTGTTTACCTTTGTAGAAGCATTCTTCGCTGTGTACGATGGTGATCCTCTGGCCGATGAGACACGAGGCCCGGTGCAGCTCACAGTGATTCTGGTAGAGCTTCCCGTCAGATCCACACACAGGTTTGTAGTGGGGCTTGCAGTGCTCCAGACACTGGCACTCTCCCTGACCGGTCCTGTGGTCCACCACGCAGTGCTTCCCCAGACCGCAGTACTTATGCTCACAAGAGTTTTGGACGTTGGTATGCCCGTATAAACCTGACGAGAAAAAATCAAAACAGTTTTATGTTTTTCATAAATAGGCAAAGAGTTTATATACTCTATACTACGTATGCTATGTAGATGTGCTGAGGATCTGACGTCTGATTAAATCGGACATGGAAATGGCAATCTCCATTCTGCATTATGTTGCACTCTCCAATGGAAACATAAAACACTAAGCTCTATTGCTCAATCTTGTGAGTGATTCTTTTATTTGTGTTTTTCATTACTGGCAACTGAGTAGCTAGGGGAATTGCACTTGCACTTTCTTCACGGATTGTAGCTGCAATAGTTCAGCTTTTTTGTTGTTAAACCTGTTTAAGCAGCAGCTTCTATACAGTGTAATGGCAACACAACAGCAGAAGCAAACTGTTGGTAAAGATGTTTTTGAGAGAGCAAATGTGAAGCAGCAATCATTTAAAAATATAAAGTGGTGGGGCAGTGGGCTGCTAATCAGAAGCCTGTGAGTTCACCAAGCTGCCACTGTCGGGTTCTGAGCAAAATCTTCAACATTTAGCTGCTCAGTTCAGTTGAGGACATCTCTAAATGCTAAAGAATGTTCAACTAGCATCTGACTTGGCATCTGCAGGTATCATCTCACGTAATGTCTGTAAGAACTGGAGCTTGCTGTTCAAGTCAAAACATTCAATCCATGGTAGCTGTGCACGACTCCAGTCCTGATTGGCTGAAGTCCAAGTTTGGTGAGTTTTAAACCTTAAGACATCTTATACGACTTACCAGCTAATTTCGTAGGCGTGTTAGTGTAGAAAAATCAAGCCATACGCTATGTGGTATTTCTAGCAGAAGGCGGGAGAGGCGTGAGCCTCAAGCTGCCAAGTTCATCCATGGGAACTCAGTTTCCTAGAATCCTTATCTTCTATTACCTCCATTACCTGCACCTGCCTGACAGTCTATATAATTGGTACGGTATACCTGGACATGGTTTGTCCACCTACATTTGGGGCCAACCCTCGCTGTTCCATTACTCCTACACAGAGAGCTTCTTTCATCACCTGTGCAGTCAGTTCTGCAAGTACTTCATTCGGCAATTATTTTCAGAATGAGTTATGAGGGTTTTACTTTTCCAAGCGCAGAAATGCTTTACAGTACCGATCAAGAGAATAAAACATCAAAACAGACACCAAAAGCACACAAGCACACTGATGTACAACAAGAGAGCCAAGAGAGAAAACATTGAAGCAAAACATAATACAAAGTCCAATTATTTTTTGCTACGGGTTCAAAATAAGAAGAGTAAAGCAAGCTTAGGTTCTGCGAGAATGATGAAAGGTCTGAAGGAACTCGTCACCAAAAGCCCTGCAACAACCATACAGTCCAGAACAATGGCCAAGTAGCATCATGATACGATATGAGGACCAGGAACAAAGAAAGGCAGTTTGAAAAGTCTATGAACTCATGAGCACCCAGTAGCAACTCTGAAAAGCACCAAAAAGATTCAACAGAACACTAGTCTGAACTGATCCATGGCGTATGAAATGGGGTTCAAAGCAGCACTGCAACTTCTGGTGCTGTGTAGCAAGAGAAGCCCGAAAAAAACAGCAAAATGTGTTAAACACTAAAGGTCCGTCCACAGAAAGGCACCACAAAACTGTGGTTTAAATAGATATACAGCATCAGTGAAGCTTCATAATTGCCCATCAGAACCACAACCACGAGCAAACAACTGCTCAATGTTGCAGACAGTTTTCAAATTCTGAACACAAACCCACAGGTAGGTCCTGGTTAAAAGTTGCGCTTTCATCAGTTCAAAGGCCTAATGCGTCCAAAGTGGCCAAAGCTCCCAAGCAGATAATGCCTCTGTTCGATCATCTTAGCCTTATCTGTGTGCCTTTAGTCTGGGTGGGTTTGTCTGCCTTTCAGAAGGAAGAAAATCTAAAGGCCCACTGTGGTGGAAGCATCAGACTTGATGAGTCATAAACAGATGTGACAGGCAGGGAAATACACTGGCTCTGAGATCAGTGAACCGCGGAAAAAAAAACAGGCAGCGGAGTGCCACTGAATGGTGGCCACCTCAGCCAAAGATCAGCAGCCAATCAGCTCGGTTGCCCTTTCGAGTCGCCAAGAAGGACGAGGCTCAAAAGGTTTCACACTCGGCTCCAAACCCCAGCGCTCTCTCCCCGTGTTAGCCCAGCGAGGCAGGAGGCTTTGAAAGCCACAGCTGGTTAAAGTTTTGAAGGTAAAGGCCATGCTGATCCAGGCAGAATGTTAATATCCGCGAGTCTTCTCGCCTCAAAGGCTTTAGCACTTCCAGACACGTTTCTTTAACCAAACAGGTTCTAGTAGTATGAGAGAAATCCCTTTATTCATCAGAACACCCCACTGAGATCTGAGGATCTGCTCGACGCTGGAGACAGAGCCAGCTATAAGGGTGACAGGAAAACAGCATCTTCAAGAATGTGGATGGAATTAATGGGAATGCAGGCAGTGTAGAGGCAGTCAGACAGAAAGAGAGACATTAGAATATTGAATATCTGTGTAACACAGGTCTTCACTGAGCTGGGGATTGTGCACTCGTAGATTGAGATGACAGTTTAATCCTTATTAGCTGTGTTGTAGTTTTTTTTGAGCTAATCCATTTTTTAAACTATACACATGCAGAATGCAATGCTTTATACATGAAGTGTAATTTGCTGTGCTGAGCGTATTAAACTACACCTAATATGGTATAATTGTCTGTCTTTCAGTGAACCAAACTCAGCTCTTTTAAAGTGAACCAACTGCAACTCATCTCAGTTCTTCTTTTGTGTTCACATTGTAAGAACACTTAAAGAGGGCTCGCTTCTCTTTCTGGTCAGCTCAGGAGATCTCAGACCACTTGTTGTTCACACCACAACTCCCTTGTAACACTGAATCGTGTACACTCATGTTTTCATGTTGCTGTTTAACAAAGCAAATGGAAAGACAGAAAATATCAAAATTGAAAGACCAAAACTGTCAAGCAGAGAAAAGCACGAGAGAGGAATGATATGTATGGTAATAATTTACATGTCAAAACGTGACATGAAGAAGGAAGACTTTATGAATACAGTGCTTAGAGAAATCTAGAAGAGAACAGAATAGAATAGAACTGTTTTTCAGAATAGAAAATAATAGTTTATAGCTTATTTCTTTTATCAACAAAACTTGTCATTTCTGTCAAGGACTCAGGCAAACAAGCAGTGGTAGGAAGGAATAACTCGTTATTTCAAAAGCAATGATAAAAACTCATTAAGGCTTTTAGAAGAGGTTATTAAACCAGAAACTGAACTCTTATAACCAGCTGTACTGATGTGAGATGGAGAGCCGTTTTGTATGAAGGACAGTCGTTAACAGCTCCGTTTGGCAAAACTCAGCTGTTCCGCTACTGATACTGTGAACAAAATGCTAAATTTACGACACACGTTTGCGGAAGTGTATCATGTCACGAACAAAGGAGATTTCTGAGGACCTCAGAAAAAGGAGTTGGACTCCACCATTCCACAGTCAGACAGATTGTGTACAAATGGAGGAAATTCAAGACCATTGTTACCCTCCCCAGGAGTGGCCGACCAACAAAGATCACTCCAAGAGCAAGTTGTGTAATAGTTGGTGAGATCACAAAAGACCCCAGGGTAACTTCTAAGCAACTGAAGGCCTCTCTCACATTGGCTAATGTTAATGTTTCCTGATTCCACCAATCAGAAGAACACTGAAACAACAATGGTGTGCATGGCAGGGTTGCAAGGAGAAAGCCACTGCTCTCCAAAAAGAACCATTGCTGCTCGTCTGCAGTTTTGCTAAAGGTCACGTGGACGAGCCATAAGGTTATGGTTATTGAAGAATGTTTTTGTGGACGGATGAGAACCAAAATAGAATGGTTTTGTTTGGATTAAAAAGAACAGCATTATGTTTTGGAGAAAGGAAAACATAAGAACCTTTATCCCATCTGTGAAACATGGTGGTGGTAGATCATGGATTGGGCCTGTTTTGCTGCATCTGGGCCAGGACGGCTTGTCATCATTGATGGAACAATGAATTCTGAATGATATCAGAGAATTCTAAAGGAAATATCAGGACATCTGTCCATGAACTGAATCTCAAGAGAAGGTGGGTCATGCAGCAAGACAACGACCCTAAGCACACAAGCCGTTCTACCAAAGAATGGTTACAGAAGAATAAAGTTAATGTTTTGGAATGGCTAAGTCAAAGTCCTGACCTTAATCCAATGGAAATGGAAGGACCAATGGAAGGACCTGAAGCGAGCAGCTAATGTGAGGAAACCCACCAACATCCCAGAGCTGAAGCTGTTCTGTATGGAGGAATGGGCTAAAATTCCTCCAAGCCGGTGTGCAGGACTGATCAACAGCTACAGGAAACGTTTTTAGCTGCAGTTATTACTGCACAGGGGGGGCACAGCAGATACTGAAAGCCAAGGTTCACATACTTTTGCCACTCACTAATATGTAATATTGGATCATTTTCCTCAAAAAATAAATGACCAAGTATAATGTTTTTGTCTCATTTGTTTAACTGGGTTCTCTTTATCTACTTTTAGGACTTGTGTGAAAATCTGATGATGTTTTAGGTCATACTTATGCAGAAATTTCTATTAGGGTTCACAAACTTTCAAGCACCACTGTATATTCATATTTTCATGTTGCTCTTACAGGTGGAGCAGACTGGGTCCTTTCTGGGGGTAGTCTGCATGTCCTCTCCGTGTCTGCGTGGGTTTACTCCAAGTGCTCCAATTTCTTCCCACAGTTCAAAGACATGCTTTAGGTTAAATGATTACACTAAAGTGACTGCCTTGAGCTCTGTACTTCCAGCTAGGCACCAGCTCTCCCCATCCAGACATAAGGACATAAGTAAGTGAATGAATGAATGAATGAATGAATGAATGCATGTTTCTGGGTTTATCACAGTATCCACTGTAAGGAAAGATCACTATCATGGAGTCATACTGGTGTTCATTGGACTGGGCAGTGTTTGCTGTTGCAGAGCCAGGGGATCACCCCCAACCGACCTCACATCCCACAGCCAATTGTGTCTGTATGTGACACACGACCCAGGCGGACATGAGGTGGTAAGCTAGTATATTAGATGGCCTCACCAACCCAGCACCAGCAATACTGCCTCTCAGTCTGTGAGCCTGGGTCCTGAACCGCAACTGTGCTATTAAATTCCCACTACGCACATGTAACTGAACTCTGAAAACATCCTCGAGTGAGCAGAAAGGTCTGGTTTCTGCCTGACAGTCCAGCAAAACATCCAAAAAAGTCTTTGCTTTCAGAGGATTTGCTTTGAGCTGTGATGATAATTCTGCGGTGCTGGTGTGGAATTTGGAAATGATGAGCAGCAGCAGGAAGCCTGCAGACAATGTTCTCACTGCGTCAATGACATGCTAAGCAAGCGAGCTTCAGATGAAATATGCATGACTTTAACAGAGGTCCAGGTGCTATCTACTCACTCCCTCTTTACACGCTGGAGAGAATTTGAGCACCCCGCACTCCTGATCCTTTAAGGAGTGACTCATGATTTGAAAAGCAGTCGTTTGGTGCTCGCAGCTATTCGGGTCAGTTATTGTTTACTTGTGTGCGGAATAAATGAATGCAAGCAGTTTCTCGGTACCTATCAGGGAAATTGATTCGGTCTCAGGCCGAGCAAGAAAAGAACTAAACACTATGACTCGTTAAAAATCCCACTTCTGTCATTTATTTTGTAAGAGTCTGCTGTCATGCATTCTTGTGCTTAAAGCCGTCTGCTTGTACCGCTACTTATCTTTCTTTCTGGATGAATGGTTTATTTTATAGAAGTCACAGTCAGCTGGCTTGCGGCATTAAACGCATTCCGCTTCTTTCTTCCGCTTTATCATCGTACACACTTTCAGGCGACACTTCAACACTTGCTCGCGTTATCGTTTAAAGTTGGCTTCGCTTCAGCACTGCTGCCTACGCAGATCTGGTGCAGGCTTTATGAAGAGCGGCAAAGGCCACCATTAAAATGCATGAAGTGTCACCTTGTAACCAAGCGACAGCAAAGACAAATGACTAATTTAGTCCCAATGATTTGTTATTGATGGCCCGACCCCGCAGGTTCAAAAGACAGCCGACTGTTTGCCGAGAGAGGTGGGAGTTCAGAGAATACGTATGTACACAGATGTACCGAGGCATTGTGACCATCTGCATAATATTCTATGGAGGCTCTTTTGTTTTAGCACAGTCCACAGATGCTCGGTCTAAGAGTGCAGGCCAACACCTTCAACGAAGAACTCTTCATCATGTTCCTCAAACCATTCCCAAACAGCAACTTTTCTGCTGAATGACGCCATCAAGGGTACATGTCTTCCACAACGAGTTTAGGTAGGTGGCCACACTGATGTCCGCATGAATTCCACCCAAACAATGAAGATTGTCCACAGCATCACACTGCCTCCTGCAGCTTGTCTTCTTCTTTAGCAACTGAGGTCTCAACAATTATAATAAATTGTTAAGGATATCAACTCTACAGGTAGTTTAACTGCCATTTGTCACGTACATAATAATTAGCTCGTCCTCTAGGAAGTTTAAATTGCCTTTGTCATTACACAGTAACCAGTTCTTTCTGGTTTGGCACACTCAGAGGTTAAATGTGAACGTTAACTTGACCTCTCTTTCACACTGTGCAACCTTCTTAATACCCACATCCTCACTCCATTACACACATTCCCCGACCTCTTCACACGCTATGCCACGCTATGGCTAATAAAGACTTAGAAGACCTTGGACCTTGGTGTGCTCTGCCTTCTCCCAAGCTTGGTCTGGACCTGAGAGGCTCATTTCTTGGTAGCAAATTTCGAATAAATCTAACAATTATAATAGGAAAAAAAATCTGTCTTTTAACTCCGAACCTCAATAGCCAATCAACACTCCAAATCCACGTTCAGAGGCAGGAGTTTAAGCGCAGGAAGTCTATCATTCATGTGTAAGTGTGTATGTATGTAAGTAACTACCTTACCTGTTGTAGCTCACGTTTGGAGACTTTTCTGTCTAAGTTACTCGTGTTTGTGTTTATGAATTTCCGTTACTTATTTGTAACAAGCTGTAAATGGAGTATGTAAGGGTTTGTGCCTGTCCTATTGTAAGTAGTACTCCTTTGTTTGTTCTCCACTACCTGTATATTCTCTCTAACCTATACCTATATAAACTGGTTCCCATTCACTCGTTGAGGCTCTGGTTCATCTGGCTGATCTTCCGTGTTGTTCCTAATACTGTCTATCAATGAATCTTTGGCTTCCATCAAACAGGTCTATTATTACATTATTGTATTTTCTATAACTACTGTGAATTTCCTTAAATTACAAAAGTATGTGTATCATGGTTTATGCTTGTGTTTTCAGCAGTTTATCGTTTGCACGCACTTTTCTTGTGAAAATACCCTTGTTATTTATATTAGAGTAGCATAAAAAGACTATGCAACTATGGTAATGTCTGTTCAATGCCCATTTCGGTCAACGACCTTTTACACAGCACATGTTAAACACTGCATACCTGTACAGGTAACCCAACCATCCATGTGATGTAAAAGAAATTAGGATACATCAGGCCAGGTGACCCTTTTCCACTCCACCGTTCATCCAACTGTTCGCTCACTGTCAGATATACAGTGGTGCTTTTAAGTTCTGCATAAATATGACCTAAAACATCATCAGATCTTCACACTAGTCCAAAATGTAGATAAAGAGAAACTAGTTAAACAAATGAGACGAAAATATTATACTTGGTCATTTATTTATTGAGGAAAATGATCCAATATTACATATTAGTGAATGGCAAAAATATGTGAATCTTTGCTTTTAGTATCTGGTGTGACCCCCCTGTGCAGCAATAACTGCAGCTAAACGTTTCTATGGAGGAATTTTAGCCCATTCCTCCGTACAGAACAGCTTCAGCTCTGGGATGTTGGTGGGTTTTCTCACATTAGCTGCTCACTTCAGGTCCTTCCACAACATTTATATTGGATTAAGGGCAGGACTTAGACTTAGCCATTCCAAAACATCATTCTTTGGTGGAACGGCTTGTGTGCTTAGGGTCGTTGTCTTGCTGCATGAGCCACCTTCTCTTGAGATTCAGTTCATGGACAGATGTCCTGACATTTTCCTTTAGAATTCTCTTATATAATTCAGAATTCATTGTTCCATCAATGATGGCAAGCCGTCCTGGCCCTGATGCAGCAAAACAGACCCAAACCATGATACTACCACCACCATGTTTCACAGATGGGATAAGATTCCTATGCTGGAATGTAGTGCTTTCCTTTCTCCAAACAAAACGCTTTTCTTTTAAACCAAAAAGTTATATTTGGGTCTCCTCTGTCCACAACACATTCTTCCAATAGCCTTCTGGCTCATCCACATGATCTTTAGCAAACTGCAGATGAACAGCCATGTTCTTTTTGGAGAGCAGTGGCTTTCTCCTTGCAACCCTGCCATGCACACTATTGTTGTTCAGTGTTCTTCTGATGGTGGACTCATGAACATTAACATTAGCCAATGTGAGAGAGGCCTTCAGTTGCTTAGAAGTTACCCTGGGGTCCTTTGTGACCTCACCAACTATTACACACCTTGCTCTTGGAGTGATCTTTGTTGGTCGACCACTCCTGGGGAGGGTAACAATGGTCTTGGATTTCCTCCATTTGTACACAATCTGTCTGACTGTGGATTGGTGGAGTCCAAACTCTTTAGAGATGGTTTTGTAACCTTTTCCAGGCTGATGAGCATCAACAACTCTTTTTCTGAGCTCCTCAGAAATCTCCTTTGTTCATACCATGATACACTTCCACAAACATGTGCTGTGAAGAGCAGACTTATAGATCCCTGTTCTTTAAATAAAACCGGGTGCCCACTCACACCTGATTGTCATCCCATTGATTGAAAACACCTGACTCTAATTTCACCTTCAAATTAACTGCTAATCGTAGGGGTTCACATACTTTTCCCACTCACTAATATGTAATATTGGATCATTTTCCTCAAAAAACAAATGACCAAGTATAATATTTTTGTCTCATTTGTTTAACTGGGTTTTCTTTATCTACATTTAGGACTTGTGTGAAAATCTGATGATGTTTTAAGTTTCTGTTTTACGCAGAAATATAGACAATTCAAAATGGTTCACAAACTTTCTAGCACCGCTGTAGATACTTCAGGAACAGCTATGAGTATTCAGACTATGTGTTATGGTTTTCTTTTAACCCTTTGGAATCCAGAGAAAAAAATCTATCTGCTGTATTTACAGCTCTTGAGTCTTGTATCTCAGTAAACATGACTTGTAATATTTTTATGTTTTTTAATAATAGTTTTTAATTAATTAATGTTAATGACTCTATGGAACTGATAAAACGGACAGTGAGTGCAGAGACAAGGAGCTGTACCTTATAAAGTTATTGGTGAATGTATGCACTTATTGTTTGATAATAATGGTCCATGTTGTGTCTAAATGTCAGTTGCGATTCTTCAGCGTCCCTGAAAGTTGTTTGGGACATGTCCTTACTATCTTTACCTCAGTTCAGATCTGTGCTTTAATCACTGTCAGGGCAGCTGAACTTCTAATTAAAGCACAGCCTCGAGAGTAAATGAGGACATCATGAACTGGATGAGCTCTGATACTTCATAAGATCCTATTAATCATATTAATCTACATTAATCAGTTCAAACGATTTGTGTAGGCTGTGTAATTTAGTTTCTGGCTGTGCTCATGTCTTTTGATGATAAATTCATCACGGTTTCAAGCGATATGGCAGTGAAGTCGTGAACTTAGACACTTGAGATGGAGACGGGTCTTCAGGAAGAGCTTTATAGAAGAAACACTAGCACATTTCCATCTTTACTGGGCTTTTAGAGAGAAAAAGCCTGTTTGTACGGATGTGAAATAATAAAGTGTAACCGTGTAAGTGCTCTTAGCTCTCAAACGCAGCCCTAAAACCATTTTAAAGTCTATCCATCAACACAAAGCATTGCTTCTTCTCATTCACACCCCACTCCTGCTCCTCCCGAGATGCGAATCTCAGACCATCTGATGTTTTCCAAGAGCGCAGCCCTTTGGGACTATGGGTAATGTAGTAAGTAGCATTCTGCAGCTTCTAGGTCTGCTCGCCGCCGCATGATAAAAGGCCCCAGAAGACGTCGGCCGCTAGCAGCAATGGAAAACAAATCCGGATAAACACCTGGCAAACAATGCTTTACATACCTCATGAAAGGCAAAACGGCGACACCCATCCTCTTCTCAGAAATACACTCACCAATGTGTATCCCAATATCTCAGTGCCATATTGTACTAACAATATATGTTGTTCTATTGTACTGCCCTTAAAAGTAGTCACTTAAAAGCTGTTGGATCAGACCAGAAGCCTTAAGGTTAATGACTGTCTGTGGTTTATGTGTCTCTTCAACAATCACAGTTGGAGTTTTCCCCAAAGTCTAAAAATCTACAATTAGTTTCCGCCTTCTGCTGTCTGGATAGTCCCAGAAGAATGCTTCATCTAGCTACAAAGATAAGCACTTGAGACAAAAATAAAGCTTGTTGGCAACAAACTGTTATGGAGAGTGGAGGACTTGTAATCTTGTGGCTGTGTTTAGACCGCAAGAGCCGTGTTCAAGTCAAGATCAAGACCAGGAGTGGTCAAGACCAGATTGAATGTTTTTCATCACACAAGAATAAATAGAAGAAAATGGGAAAAAATCAAAGCTATCAAAAACAAAAAAACAAACAAATGTAGGAGAATAGTTGGCCGCTAATGCAAGGGGATGAAGAACTAGAAGAAGCAAGGGCTCAAAACCAGTAGAAAAGAACAAAGGAGCACTGCTGAATGACGGCGAAACCGAGGTTGCCTCAATGAGGTCGGTAACCTGGAAGGCCAGCATGAGATCGAGCCAGAAGCTCAGGAGCTAATGGGCAAGACAAACAGCACAAAGGACAAAGCGGTAAAGGAAGCCACCAGGGAAGCTGCTTCTCGAGGTGGCACAAGGGCACAATGAAAGCCTAACAGAGCATAATGCCACAGTGACTGTGTACAACACAAGTGATGTAATGCAAACTGAGACGCTGAGTTAAGACGTCGACTCACTGATACGATGTGAAGCACCTGCTCAGAATTCTGACCACAACAGTGACAAAGCACAGCAAATACCAGTACATTTTACATGAGAATCTGGTTATCTGTTCCAGTCCACACCTTTATCTGCTCACATCTTTTTTAACGTGACTCAGTGTTTGTAAAAAACTCACCAGCGGAACGGACGAGTACACTTTCATTATGAGCATTTGTTAGACATGATTAAGTCTTAGCAGCAGCCGGAGTTCAGGTGTCTGCTGTGTACTGCCGGCCGTCTGACACGTATATTTGTAAAAATGAAATGAGTCGGACACGGACAATGGAAGATGGAGCTGTAGTTTGGCGTTTTTGGCAGCAAGAGTTGATCAGGCGCTGTGGGACTTTGCTTTTATTACTTTGGCTAGAGCACTCAAGGACTCTCCTTCCCCTCTCCTTCCGTAAAAGAGCAGAAAATGATCAACTTGCATTTCATGATCAAATGCATTACAGAAAACTGAGCGATACAGATCGGACAAGTCATAGATATGAGAGGAATGGTTCTATGCTGCATTCCTTTTTCATATTTGTGTATGTTGCAATGCACTTAATTTCTGTTGCATTCCTTTATCTTTCTACTTACGTCCCAAAAATATAGTCCCTGACTAACGTAACACCATCTTAAGAAAGTGCGTACTCAATGTTATTAGTAAAACTCGGCCATATGTGAATACTTTCAGTGAAACTCTCTGTGGATGTGGGGGTCGGTGTGTTCTTACCAAGAAGCTAAGCACTAAGCAATTCACAGCAAAGGGGGGTGGGCCATTGAGCGGGCTTTTTATCTTATGAAAAATGTAGTGCGTTAGCCATTTTAGTGTTAAAAAGAAGAATATAACAAACTACGGAAGCAAGGTAAGTTACCTTAGGTTAAGTATTAATTGCTGCTTTCTGCACATTTCTCTCTATATTTACTGACCTAACTTCCATCATATTTGTCTTCTATACATGGATCATTACATTTGTTTTTGCATTTTATTTGACAAGTATGGAAATCCTGAAATAACCTCATTTTAGTGCATTTTTGCATGTCAATTACTGGCGGCTGGTGGTTTTAAATATATGACGCACACGTTCCATAGCATAGCCATAGCACAGGGATTCTTATATCCCTCCTGTGGAGCTGCAGTTAGCTGCATTGCTTAATACAAAGCTGTTTTACATTCCGTTAGTTAGTTGTTTGGATTTGATGCCTTGAATGCCCATGAGCCGGAATGGCGGGAATGGTTATGGAGAGCATTGAAATAAAAGGGGAGCAGAGTATGAGTCATCTTATAGGGAGGTTACATCTGTTGGCCGTATGGTGGTTACATTTGGTTGTTTGTTTTTTTTAGATACATTATAGACAGTAATTGGAGCAGCCTCTCAGCTTAGGTGTTGTTAAAATACCCACTATGGTAGGAGCGATGGATAACTGTAGTCTTTCTTTTCTGTAGGCAATGCATTTTGTTAATATATGTTTTATGGTGAGTTGCAATTGGCATGAAGCTTAGAGTGGGGCTGCAAGATCACAAGTAGTCTGGTGAATCATGAGTTCACCCTCTTAAGCCATTTTACAAAAGAACATCTTGTTGTTTTATATTTTGTATTACTGTTATTATTGATTCCCGATTTACTTTAAGATGTCGGGCAATCATTATAAGAGAAACTGTGCCTCAGTGTGGAATAAACACAAAAGTACACTGTCAAAAAATTGCCATGGTGGGTTTTTGTATGTGTGTGTGTGAGTGCAATACACTCCAATCACTGCCAGTGAAGCCCTGTGGTTCAAAATGATGATGATGCACATTTGTTCCATAGACTGCCAGAGCCACACGAGCTTTAATGAGTGTCTATTAAGCCTGTGTCTGGGATTTCAAAGCAGATTTTGCATACTGCACTAAACTGTTCATTGGACTAGTCTGAGTTTAATAAAGAAACAGTATAATACTGCAGTGAGACATCTGATCAACAGATCAACTAAAATATTGAATAATTGAACATAATTGAACATTTGAGTCCATACAACGTCGCAAACAAAAAAATAAACTTTATATTATACACTTGCTCGAGATGTCAGCTTTAACACCTCAGTTGTAAGAAGTGATTCTGAATCATGATTCGGTAACTTCCAAGTACAGACATGTGGTTAAAGGAAAGCAAAGCATATACAGCCCGGTTTTAGGCTATTTTGCATAATAGCCATTACCAGAGGGTTTGGCATCCTACACAATATGAAAAGAGCATGCTTTCAGGGATCACTCTTTCTTTCCAAAACAGATACTGTTGGATTTGTGCCTTGATTTTAGCTTCTAAATGGAAAAGGAAACAATCCACATGAATGCTGTTCCACTACACATTCAATAGTTTTCACTGTAGCATTTTTATCCGCTGGCCAATTTCATCTCATAAACAGTTTAATTGAGAATTTCGCATCTAGAAACAGCTCCAGAATGATTAGCGCCCTTGTAAACGATGGGTAAGTTATTAAAATGTCAGGGGGCATGATTAGCTTAATATGTAAGTATGAATAAAATGTATGAACCTGGTTAGGCTTAATTTACTGCTGCACTGGGGTATATATATATATATATATATATATATGAGGTGACAAAGGGTCAAATCGCATCTTCCGCTCAAAAGGTTTAAACCAGGTTTAGGTCAGAGGACTGGAATGATCGTGTCTATAGCTTGGCCCTCTGCTCACTGGGCCATTTTAATATATCATTTTCATTGTCTTGCTGACAGATCCAACCAGAACCTAGTAGCAGCTTCTTGGCAGAGGAATCCAGATTTAAAATTTCCTGGTACGTCGCGCCCAAAGTGCCATGTTTCCAGAGTCTTTATTGAAAAGCAACATAACATCACATATCCTCCACCATACCTTACAGTGGGGATTACATTCTCGTGTTGCCATGTTCTGTTTTCTGATCAGAGAACCTGCTTACAGGTTCCAAAGCTCATCTACTATATTAAAAACCCTTAAAATAAAAGCACTATGCTACCAAGGTTTGCCAATAATTCTGGATTATCCATTTAAACAGGTTTGACAGTCCTGTACTACTGCTAAATGAAATGACTACCAGTTTGCATTCTCACTGATATCTCGTGATGGATGTGAAATTGCCCGGTTGGCGGAAAATTTAACTAAGTTAATGGCATCTCGGTCCAATCGATGAAGCCTCAAGAGTCAGATCGCTGCTGCACTTTGCCAGTTTCTTCAAATGAAAAGAAGAAATCGAATCATAATCGATTGCCTCCTTCCCTCACACGGTCCCAGTTTGCCATCCAGTTTATCAGACATTGCTGCACTAAGCTGTTTAGAAACCCTCTGAATTCCCACTGCTAATTCACAAAGAATTTAGGCTCATTCTCTGGTTGTTTCCAGACTCTATGTAAGAGCAATTTCTTACAGATTAATTGACAGAATATGAAAGATGTTGAACATCTTATTTTCACACCTTTCACTGTTCCAGTCACCAATCCAATCAACTCTAATCAAATCTGTTTGCGAACAGAATCCAGCTGTTTACACAGACAAAACAACTGTTTTTGAGTAGATATTTACCACTAATGAGACAAAACGACTTCAAATTCCACAGGACTCAATTTGTTTGCTCCACATGCAAACTCGTAACAAAGGATACGCTAGCATATCAGTTATTAAACTTCTGGATGCTGCTGGGGTTGTAAGCAAGGCCTTTAAACCTCATCCTGATAAGCCCAGTTGTAGCATACTGCTCTGGAGAATGTGGTCTGCTAAATGTTGTAAATATAAATGTAAACATTTTAATGGGATTTTCCCAGACCTTCTGCTTGATGCTTATTTTTCTTTTAGATCATTTTGAGTGATGCCCTTTTGCTTGTGGCTGATTTGTCCTGATGGTGTTTTATGTAATACAGTTTTGCCTGATGCCTTATGGTCTGAGATCAATTCATTAGTTCAGGTTTGAGACAGAAACTGGCTGATGCCTTTCTGTCTGAGATCATTCTGTTCTTTTGGTTGAGACCCTTTTTCCCTGACGACATTTTGTCTGAGACTGTTTAATCCTGATGAAGTACTGCCTGATACCAGTTTGTATGAGACCCCTTTGTCTCAAATAATCTTCATCTTATGCTTTTTAGTCCTGAAATCTCATTTTTGGCAACCATTTATTCTTGAGACAAGGATATTTTTATTTGAGACAATTGTATGTTTATTATGGTCTACTTGTCTGTTTTACCCCAGACTGTTTTGCCCCAGCTTGTTTTGCCCCTGATCTTTTTGTCTGAGATGGTTTTGCTCCAGTGGTCTTTATATCTTAGATGATTTTGCCCTGATGATCTTTTGGTCTTAGACTGTTTTGCTCCAATGGCCTTTTTGTCTGAAATTGTTTTGCCCCAATGGTCCATTTGACTTAGACTGTTTTGCCCTGATGGTCTATTTGTCTGACATGGTTTTGCCCCAAGGCCATTTTGTCTCAGACTCTTTTGCCCAGATGATCTTTTTGTCTGGGACTGTTTTGCTCCAATTGCCTTTTTGTCTGAAATTGTTTTGCACCTGATATTTTATCTGCGACTGTTTTGCCCCAATGGTGTTTTTGTCTCAGACAGTTTTGCTCTGATGGTCTATTTGTCTTAGACTGTTTTTCCTTGATGATGTATCTGTCTAAGAGAGTTTTGCCCCAAGGCTTTTTTGTCTGATACTGTTTTGCCAAGATGGTCTTTTTGTCTGAGACTGTTTTGCCAAGATGGCCTTTTTGTCTGAGACTGTTTAATCCTGATGAAGTACTGCCTGAAACCAGTTTGTATGAGACCTCTTTGTCTCAAATAATCTTCATCTGATGCTTTTCAGTCCTGAAATCTCATTTTTTGGCAACCATTTATTCTTGAGACAAGGATATTTTTTTTGAGACAATTGTATGATTATTTTGCCCCAATGGTCTACTTGTCTGTTTTACCCCAGACTGTTTTACCCCTGCTTGTTTTGCCCCTGATCTTTTTGTCTGAGATGGTTTTGCTCCAGTGGTCTTTATATCTTAGATGATTTTGCCCTGATGATCTTTTGGTCTGAGACAGTTTGCCCAATTGTCTTTTTTGTCTGAGATAGTTTTGCCCAGTTTTTGTTGTCTTAGACTATTTTGCCCCAGTGATCTTTTTGTCTGGGACTGTTTTGCTCCAATGGCCTTTTTGTCTGAAATTGTTTTGCCCCAATGGTCCATTTGCCTTAGACTGTTTTGCCCTGATGGTCTATTTGTCTGATATGGTTTTGCCCCAAGGCCATTTTGCCTAGATGATCTTTTTGTCTGGGACTGTTTTGCTCCAATTGCCTTTGTGTCTGAGATTGTTTTGCCTCTGATATTTTATCTGCGACTGTTTTGCCCCAATGGTGTTTTTGTCTGATACTGTTTTGCCAAGATGGTCTTTTTGTCTGAGACTGTTTTGCACTTGTGGTTTATTTGTCTGAGATGGTTTTGCCCCAAGCCATTTTTGTATGAGACAGTTTTGCCCCAATGGTGTTTTTGTCTCAGAAAGTTTTGCACCTGTCGTCTATTTGTCAGAGACTGTTTTGCCCAAATGGTCTATCTATCTGAGATGGTTTTGCCCCAATGGTATATTTGTCTGATACTGTTTTGCCCCAGTTGTCGTGTTGTCTGAGATGGTTTTGCCACAATGTTCTTTTTGTCTGCGACAATTGTGCCCCAATTTTCTATTTGTCTCAGACTGTTTTGCCACAATGGTCTATTTGTCTGAGAACATTTTGCACCAGTGGTATAATTGTCAGAGATGGTTTTGCCCTGGTCTTTTTGTCTGAGGCAGTTTTGCCTGAATGACTTGTTGACAGAGATAGTCATTTTATTTCTTGACATTTTTGCCTGATGTCTTTTTGTTGTTGACCCTTTACTTGACGTTATTTGTTCTAAAACCATCCAATGCCTAGTTGTCTGAGACTGTTTTGCCCCATTACCTTTGTGCCTAAACCTTGCCTGAAGTTGTTTTGTCTAAGACCATTTTTTCCTGAAGTCTTGTTGCCTGAGACCGCTTTGCCCAACTGCCTTTCAGTCTGAGACAATTTGACCAGACTCCTTTTTTGTAGGAGTTCATTTTTTCTTGATGACTTTTTCTCAGACCAATTTGGCCTGATGGCTTTTTGTCTGAATTTTTTTTTTAACATGAGGACTTTTCATTTCAGATCGTTATGTCTGTCTCTGCTTTTCCTGATTCCAATTTGTTCAACATCTGATTCATCTTATGACTGGTGTCTTACTCTCTGAGACCATGAACATTTCTGTTGGCCTGAGGAATTATGATGTTTTATCTGATAATTTACAACAAAGATCTGAGCATGACCTAAAATGTACCGCATGGCCTAAATTGAAATGATGCAGTTTAATCGGCAGAATTTAGCAGAGAGAAGACGCTGCAGGATTATGGGATATGTCTGACGGTGGTGTCTGCAATTATGGTGAAAGTCTGTCCGGCTAATGCGAGCTGTCACATTCCTATTTACAGCCACCATTCTGTCAGTGCTTCCTCTGGGACACCATGAGACAGTGGACGAAGTGCAGCTGTTACACAACCATGAATCCACTGCTGTTTATCATATCAGATTTTTGTCCTGTGTCAGTGGTCACGGGAGACAGGCAAAGAGTTGTGGATGGAGAATATGAAACCATTTTCTAACAGAGGCCATTGAAATGAGTGTTGAGTGGACTCTGTGCTGTTTCTTCAGTCTTAGTAAGATGACTCAGGAGACAGAGATGCTGCCAGTGACAGAAGACGAGAGCGAAGAAGAGAACGGAAGCAACATCCAGAGTGTCGTTAATTATTCACATCGGCTTAATTGGTGAAGATCTCCATATTTACGTTTTGGCATCTCACATTTTCACAGTCCAATAGCCAAGATGACATAAGGCACCACTTTTTTTCTCTCTTTATTCTTCTAGCCTTAGGTGGAGCTGCATATTTATCAAAACCCTGTCCCAGGCTGGAAAGCAGAAATTGGCAGATGTGCTGCTACTGCACATTTGGAAAATCTATAAAGCGAAATTGTTTAATTTAGGTCTGAAGGAAAATGAGACGAGCGCTGTAAAACAGCCCAAGGCTACATTGTCTGAGGAGTCGTGTTTCCTGATGGTAATCCGGCACAAGTGCTAGCTTAGCGCTGAATAAAGATCGATCTTATCAGCATTAAGCAGATAGGGAGGCCGGAGATTTGCATTATGCGAAACGTCTGCGAGTATTCTCCTCGCCCGAGAAAATAAATACTGCATGTTCCTAAGCTTCTTATTCAACATCTGTCGAGATCCCCACACTGGAGACCCGATCTCCTCTCTGAGTACTGCGGCTTCATTACTTTTCAAGCGCAAATCATTTTTAGTTTAAATTAGAGTCCCCTCTGCTTCCACGGCTTTGAAACCCATGAATATTCATCCAATGCAAATATTGACTTTTTCGCGTACTGTTGGAAGTCTGTCCCAGAGTTAGATTACAGGTCTGAGTACTCAGAGAGCATGAAGCTGCATGTCCATGACTTTCAGTTGTCTTTGCTTGTTGAGGCTTAAATATTCGTGTCACCGATACACTGTGTTGCTGAAATTGGGTGAAAACCTATTCTAATGATTCCAGACTTTAATTTGCCAATTTTTAATTTGTGTGGCTACAACCAAGAGTCATACAGCTAGCAGCTAGCAGAATCAAAGACAGTTGCCGGGTCATTTATGTCATTTAGCAGACACCCTTATCCAGAGTGACTCACAATTGGTACAGTCTTACAATCCAAGCAATTGTGGGTTAAGGGTCTTGCTCAGGGACCCAAGAGTGGCAGCTTGGCAGAGGTGGGATTTGAACCCTGGCCCTTCTAGTCCATAGTCCAGTACCTTAACCGCTAGGCCACCATAGTCCCACTTTTTCGAAGCGATTTTGGGTTTCTGTTTTGATAAAGTCACTTAAAAATATTGATAGTTATGGGCTGCATGTTTTTGGGGCTTGTTTCTAAAGTGTAGTTGCTTATTTGATCCTGTCTCTCTCTCCAATATTGGTGCAAGTTTATTTTGTACAACCCCTAAAGTTGAAAAGAAATACACACTTTTTTACTTGACTTTTGGGCTTGTTTCCATAGACCTAGTTGCTTGTTTCTCTGGTGGGATCTGGCAACCCTGGGATTAAATGCAGCACCCACAAAATGGCTCACTCAAAAAAAGCTGGTCTCCGTCTCTGTAGCAATATTTGCATGCTATTAGAAGTTCTATATTTCCCGGTAAAGTGAGTCTATGTTTACAAAACGCTGCAGCAGGATGTTTGAACTTTACGTCCCATCTTGCTGTGATATTGTAAACCCACAGTTTCCCCATTATTGGATTACCCAAGTACCAAATTACCCAAGTTATCGGATTATTAAGTGAATGTAAACACACTTTATCTCTACTAGTCAGTTGTAGAGAAATATTAAGGAGCGATATAAGATACAGTATATAGATATGGTGTAGATATGTGTACAGCATTATGCCTTGTGCATTCAGTTCATGGACAGCTGGCCATATGAAACAACAGACGTAGATGGATGAGCCTTGACAGCAAATAGAGCAAAATGAAATTGGATGTCAGCATCATGGACAGAAGGAGAGATAGACAAGAGTACGCAAGAATATCCTGGCATGCTCTGTAATTGGAATCCAAAATGAAATGGCTGTGATGCAAATAGGAAAACGTTGAGTCTGTGATATACGAAAATCTTCATATGTTCAATTAAATGCTCTCCCCTCCACAATTTCTGGCGGCGCAGGTAAATATGAGTTAGAAGTTGCTCACCTTTTGGTGAATTAGCTTCATCTCACGCTGAAAAATGAGAACCGGCAACCGTTAATAGAAGTGAATTTAGTCTGAGAGAAAAAAATTCCTCATCAGGAAATAATCATTTGTAACATGTTCCACAATTCTCGGAACTCTTCATTTAATACTTTACAGCCTCCCTGCTCCAATAAAACAGCACTTAATCTCCTCTTATTTGAATCTGGGACCATTTCTCTTTACATAATCTCTCCATCTCGTCCAGGGTCTTGGGCACTCCACTCTATAGCTCCCTCCACAGGTTTTCTGTGGGATTTACATCAGTGGACTGAGATGCCTGTGGCAGAAGCTTGATGTTGTGTTCACCAAACCATTTTATGTTGATCTGGACATGTGGTTGGATTGTTGTCCTGCTGGAAGATCTAATGACCCCCTATTTACAGTTGCATGGCAGAACCAGACAGATTTGGACTTAAAATATCCTGGCATTTCATGGAGCCAATGATGTCATATACCCTACCAAGGTTCCCAGGGACTCCACTATACTTAACAGTGGGCATCAGGTTCTTGTCAGAACACAGTTCAAGCCAAAATCCTAGTAGCATTTACCAAATCCCATGCATATGTTTGTTGTTAAACTACAGGAGAGGCTTGTTCCTGGCAAGCTTTCCAAATAATCTGTTGCCATGGAAGTGGGATCTGATGGTAGTTCTGGAGACCCAAAGATGCTACTTTTTTCTGTAACTCCCCAACAGTGATCCTCTCTTACCATCCTCCTTATTGTAGTGGGGCAAAATAATCATCCAGACAAGTTTGTCACAGTTCCAGTTGTTCAGAACTTTTTTATTATTTCCCTAACTGTAGATATGGGCATTCTCAGAAGAGTTATCTATTATCTATTATTTCCTGACTTATTAAGATCAACACACATTTCTCTAATTTGAATTGTTCTGTTGTTTTCCCATGTTGAAGAATGACAGGAAGGAAATTTGACCTCTTAAGTACAGTCACCTCATACGTACAGTACTGCGCAAAAGTCTTAGGCCACCGTTAGATTTGGAATAAATGGAATAATGGCAATATATTGACATACTGTTGACGACTGCGCCCAAAAACTTCGGATTCGTCACTCCATAATGCTCTTTTCCACTGATTTTCAGTCCGATATGTGTGAGCTTTAGCATATCTCAGGCTTTTCACCCTGTTCTGCTTCTGAAAAAGTGGTTTCTTGGTTGCTACCCTTCCATAAAGACCATTCCTGATCAAGCTTCTTCAAACTGTAGAAGTGCCAAATTGGCATCCCAAAGAAGCTCAAGTAGAAGCTGTTTTTTTCTGATCTTTAAAGATTTTTTAATAATGCATATGAATTCCTGTATTTTATTTTTGTCTTCTAATAAGGAGACTGAGAAATCATTATGTATGGTAATTGTACCATTGATAAAACAAGGGTATATCTAATCTAATGGTGGCCTAAGACTTTTGCACAGGACTGTATACCCCAGGATATCATGGATTACTGCTTCAAAGTTCCTAAACACTCTAATCAACTTTAAAAAGTTCAAATATAAATTTGTTTCTAAGCATTTGTAGAATTATTTCTGGATGGTTGATTTTTTTCTCAGACTAAATTTACTGCCATTAGAGGCTGGATTTTCTGTTTTTTCAGTGTGCGATAAAGCTAAAGCAGAATTTCTTTTTAAACCCAGTAATTGCGTTGGACAAACTGTATGTTCGTTTTTTTTTTTGTTGCGCTACAGCAGCAGATTTATTTATTCGAAATGAAATAAATAAGAGACAAGAAACAAAGCGAAGTTTTACTAATACCACCCCGACTTTCCTCACGCTGCCCAGGGCCTGAAATCATCGCCGTGGCACACCACGTAACACCAGGCAGTCTGTTCTTTTCAGGGGCTGATTTGAATAATTCAAAGTTACAGACAGATAGCTCTAAATAGTACATTAATCTTGGAAATGTGATGGGCCTGTGGGATCCGGGTACGAGTTTAATAATTGAGAGCAGCAGCGTGGCATGGTGAGAGATGAGGCGAGGACCGAGGCCGAGCTCTGCAAGGCTACAGTTATTTTCTCTAGATGGGATTATTGGTCCACGACTCCCCCATGTTTTAGTCGTGACAGCACATCACAGGATGGCTTAATATATAATTTCATCAGCTGTAAGCAAGTTGCGCTTTCATCAGTTTCTCTCTCTTTTTTGGCTTTTCGCAGAAAGAAGTTAAGGGCTGAAACTAGTGAAGGTTCAGAGGCAAATGAGGACAGTCATATTCTCAAACGGAGCACTCCTACGGGAGGTAGCAGCAGCAGGGTGTATTTTAACTCCAGGTCACAATGATTTATTTAAGAACACAAAGAGCACGCTTCTGGTGAAAAATATTGCTTACAAACCTCAAAACATTCCATCTTTTGTGGCATCTTTTGTTATTTTACGCAACAACCTCTATGCTGTGTTTAAATTAAATACAAATGAAATGGCACCTGTAACAGATTGAGTGTTACATACATAATGCTGACTAGCAAAACAGTGAGACGGCGCTTTACTTAAGGATGTACAGTCAGGCAAAAGTCTTAGGCCACCATTAGATTAGATATACCATTATTTTAGCAACGGTATAATGAACATCTGTAATTGGGATGACAAGTTGACACTTCTAGAGAAGTTCGATCAGAAATGGTCTTTTTGGAAGGGTAGCAGCCCAGAAAGCACTTTTATTGAAGAGGAACAGGGTGAAAAGGCTAAGATATGCTAAAGATTTCACTGAGGGACGAATCCAAGTTTGAAATTTTGAAAGTTTTGGCTCCAATCGTTAATATGTTCTGTATGGTCATTATACCATTGCTGAAATGTCAAATCCAATGGTGTCCTAAGACTTTTTGCACAGTACTGAACCAAAGTATGACATGACTGCCTCCAGGACAGGTCAGGCATCACAGGGTGGTGAGAGGCAAGTTAAGGGATCATCTTTGGACACTGTGGCAATCCAAATTACAAACTGCTCTGCTGTGACTCACTAGATCGCTACATGAAGTCGTCATTCCTCATCCGTCTAGACGTCTCGTGTGCTTTTGACACTCTGAATCAGATTCTCATCTGTACCATTTTTAAATTAGGTATAGGATCCAAGCTCTGACCTGGTTTGCTTCATATCTACCACCACCAGGCCTGGAGAGGTTTGGTTTCATCACTTCACAGCTTCGCTTTGGGAGTGCCCCAGGAGTCAGCTCTTGGTCCCGTCCTGCTATCTTTATACAGCAAATGACTTGGTTCAGTGATTAGATCTCATGGCTCCTCGACCCACTACCTCTTTTCCTACATCCACCTCCCACATTTCACTAAAGATATCCGTCTGCGCTGTCTGCTCTCTGCTTCTAAGAGCTTGGCTCCATCTTATCTCTGTTCCTCGATCCGGAACGAGACACCTGCACACCTTCAGCAGTAATTTAAGGCAACTCAAGTGGTGCAATAATGTTGTATTTAAAGAGCTTCAGTTCTACTAAAGGGTGGGAATTTCCACTGTGTTTCTTTCACACCTATGGCCTCGCTAAACTCGCTGAGGCCACATCGCAGATGCTCATGGCTGGAGGTGTGAATTGGTGTGAAAGCATCACTGATGCCTTGCCTAATGCACTGCACATAAGGGACAAGCAAAACACCCGCACTGTAAGCACACTGAATATACACACACCAAAGCTAAATGGCCAGGGCCTAACCGGCAGCACAGGGCATGAAACAGGAGCAAACCCTAGACAGGGTGCCAGTCCATGGCAGAGCACATGCACACACAGACACACACTCAGCCGTATTGTCAGTGACTGGACCAAAAAGTTTTAAATTCAGGTTCGTCACTCCATAATCCTCTTTTCCACTGAACTTCATTCCAAACTTTGTGAGCTTTAGCACATATTAAGTCTCATGTGCCCTTATGAAAAGGTGCTTTCTTGGCTGCTACGCTTCCAAAAAGACCACTCCTGATCAAGCTTCTTTGGACTGTCAAAGAAGGGTCAACTTGGCATCCTGATGAAGCTGCCAGATGCTGCTACTGCTCTAGTGCAAGTCACATTAAATACTTGCCACCATAGACTATAGAAGCTGTTTTTTCTTTTTTCAGGTTTTTAATATCGCGTACATATTTCCTCAAATTTTCTAGTTGTATTCTAATAAGGAGACTGAGAAATCATTATATATGGTCATTATATGCTTGCTAAAACAACGGTATATCTAATCTAATGGTGACCTAAGACTTTTGCACAGTACTGTACAGTGGGGCGAAAAAGTATTTAGTCAGCCACTGATTGTGCAAGTTCTCCTACTTAGAAAGATGAAAGACAAAATGAGAAAAAAAATCCAGCAAATCACATTGTAGGATTTTTAAAGAATTTAATTGCAAATCATGGTGGAAAATAAGTATTTGGTCACCCACAAACAAGCAAGATTTCTGGCTCTCACAAACCTTTAACTTCTTCTTTAAGAAGCTCTTCTGTCCTCCACTCGTTACCTGTATTAATGGCACCTGTTTGACCTCGTTATCTGCATAAAAGACACCTGTCCACAGCCTCAAACAGTCAGACTCCAAACTCAATCATGGCCAAGGCCAAAGAGCTGTCGAAGGACACCAGGAAGAAAATTGTAGACCTGCACCAGGCTGGGAAGATTGAATCTACAATAGGCAAGCAGGTTGGTGTGAATAAATCAACTGTGGGAGCAATTGTAGAAAAAATGGAAGACATACAAGACCATTAATAGTCTCCCTCAATCTGGGGCTCCACACAAGATCTCATCCCGTGGGGTCAAAATGATCATGAGAACGGTGAACAAAAATCCCAGAACTAGATGGAGGGACCTGATGAATGACCTGCAGAGAAGCTGGGACCAAGTAACAAAGGCTACCATCCAGTAACACACGAACCGCGGAGAGGGACTCAAATCCTGCAGTTGGCCAGGCGTGCCCCCCTGCTTTAAGCCAGTAACATGTCCCAGGCCTGTCTGAAGTTTTTTTTGCCAGAGAGCATATGGATTTTGATCCAGAAGAGGATTGGGAAGAATATCATCTGGTATAATATCAGAACTTTTTGGTAAAAACTCAACTTGCCATGGTTGGAGGAAGAAGAATGCTGAGTTTCCATCCCAAGAACACACACACCATACCTACTGTGAAGCATGGGGGTGAAACATCATGCCTTTGGGGCTGGTTTTCTGCAAAAGGGGACAGGATGACTGATCCGTGTTAAGGGAAGAATGAAACGGCGCCATGTAAATCGTGAATTTTTTTAAGCCAAAACCTCCCTTCCATCAGTGGGAGAGCATTGAAGATGGAAACGTGGCTGGGTCTTTCCAGCATGACAATGTGATCCAAAACAAACCCCCGCAATGGGGGGGGGGGGGGGGGGCAACGAAGGAGTGGCTCCGCTAAAAAGCAATTTCAAGGTCCTGGAGTGACCCTAAATAGCCATTCCTCCAGACCTCAACCCCATAGAAATTTTGTGGAGGGAGTTTAAAGTCCGTGTTGCCGCCCAAACATCCCATTTGCCCCCCCCCCCCCCCTAGGGAGATCACCTGCATGGAGGAATGGGCCAAAATAACCAGCTTACAGTGTGTGCCACCTGGTGAAAGACTTACAGGAAGCAGTTGGAACCTACTCTGTCCATTGCCAACAAAGGTTATGTTACAGAGTATTGAGTTGATAGACAAGGTAAATGGCAGCACGGTGTAGGAGAAAATGGAGGGGCGGAAAAACGGGAAGGGGGGGGGGTGTACGTAGGGAGTACCTTGCCAAAAGGCAAAGTTTGGGCTGGCTGTAAAATTAGCCGAGTATTTAGACAAGATGATTAAGACTGGTTGAGAGTATATTTGTGGTATTGACACCAAATACATATTTTTTCCGACCATAGACTTGTTTTACAAATTAATTCTTAAGGAAAATCCCATACACACAAATTGATATGAATATTCCTGAATTCCTGGATTTTTTTTTCTCATTTTGTCTCTCATAGTTGAAGTGTACCTATGATGAAAAATACAGACCTCTCTCATCTTTCTAAGTAGGAGAACTTGCACAATCAGTGGCTGACTAAATACTTTTTTGTCCCACTGTATGTTTTGGATGCAATTTTTGGTTATAAATTAACAGTGGGTATATTGACCAAGGAATGTAAAGAAAACGTTGTGCTTAGGGTTCTCCTGTTCTTCCCACTATCCAAAAACAAGAGTTAAGTCCATCTTTTAGACCCTGGTTGATCTAAAGTATATTAAGCGGGTGTGAACATGAATGACGGATGGACGAATAAAACTTACTCTCATAAGTCGTAAATGTGAGACGGATCATACAGCCTAAGAAAAGGAAGAAGCACGAATTAGAAAAGGTCAGAAAAGAAGGACAGACTGTATTAGCCTGAGGAGTGACAGGTTGAGCCCTGCGGTTATGATAATGCCTCCTCAACAGCTCCAGCTATGACCTTCTGTGTTTCTGTCACAAGCTGAGGTCTTCATTAGACGCTGATCAGGTTCTGCTGGAGATCTTTTTACAGAAATGATGTCCCTGGTTGGTCTCAGGTCATCATTACATCTGATTTTATAGCGCAGAACTGACACAGGAGTTAAGCAGATCTGTCTTACCACTGGAAACATCTCAAAACTGGATAGCTGGCCTCACCTAGCTTAACCCTTACTTTTGTTTCAGAAGTTCCTTAAATAGGAATCATATGACAGACCAAGGGTTAGAGATGGAGTTACAGTGTAAATTCCAGATATTCCAGTGCTTGTATATTAAGGCTGAACAATTTCAAAGAAGGGCCTTTGAAATAGTCACCCTTTTTTTGTCTTACAGCCTGAAATCAAAACCAATTAAAACTCTTTTTCCAGCTTATTTACACACTTTGCCTCAGATCATTAAAGTGGAAACCATCTAAGGGAAAACGTGAAAATAATCTAAGGCACGTGAAAGAGGCAACAGTGCTGAAAAATGATAAATAATTAAAAAAAACAACAGAATAATGGGAAAACTGATCACCCCCCCTCGATTTAATACTTTCTAGAGCCGCCTATTGCTTCTGTTACAGTCATGAGTATTTTTGGATATGTCTACAAGCTTTGCACACCTGGATTAGAGAACATTTGGCGAGTCCTTCTTACAGACTTGTTCAAATTCAGTCACATTTCATGGAGAGTGGCAGTGGATTTAGGTCAGGGAACTGACTTGGCCTCTGACAAGCCATACACCTTCAGATCCTTAAGCCACTGTGTTTTTAGAAGTGTTTTTAGGGTCACTAGAGGGTTTTCCTCTAGAATTTGATTGGCAAGCTGTTGCAATATATTTCCCAAAGATAGTTAAGGCCTCTGAAATCATTTTTTATCTTGGCCTGTGAATGAAATTTATCCTGGAGAGCTTTTGAAAGCACGTTACTAATCACGGTGAGGTACACAAGTAGCAGAATTTTAGGCATTTTAATAATTACTTTTTAATAATTGAGAAACTTTTGTTTTTGGCTTTGTGTTACTTTGTGATGTTGGAGGTTATAATATGCAAATACAACTAAAATATTGTTATCATGAATAACTCCACAGCTGTGATTTGATCACAGGCATGAGTCAAAGGCGAGTGCCATAGATAACCACAGTCATTATGAAATATGAGATAATGTGACCTCAAATGCTCTACTGATTAAACACAAACGATTTTTTTTACAACAAAATACATCAAAGAAGCCCAGCATTTCATACTGAATATTCTTTAATACTGACAATGCCTTCCACCAAAAAGTAGGTCCTACCCTGCTCTAACATAATATGTTATATAACGCTACCAGTAACATTAGTTTGAAATACAAATAAACAAAGGTGAAAGGACTCGGTAATGCGTCTGTGGAGTGGTCACTTCTCAACCAATCAGATTGCAAGGTTGGAACTAACAGCTGCATAATATACAGTATTATAAACCATAGCGAGTGTTATACCGAAGGTCTTTGCTGTCACAGAATAGCCATCCATTTAAAAAAGAATGTAGTATCTATACAGTATATTTAAACACCAGTAAGATTTTTAACATTAATTAATTTGATATATTAGGGTTTGTATATAAAGGGAGAACAAAAACAGGCCTAGAATAGAGCCTTGTGGGGCACCATAATGCAGTTTTCATGCTCTGAAGAACCTCCTTTAAGGCCAACTATCTGGAAGATAGTTGGAACTATCTGGTCTGTCCAGGTCTGTTCAGCTAATGCAACAAAAGGTTCTCTGGCATTTGCTATGCTTCAGGTGTTTTATTATCAACCACCGATGACTTTGTTGGATTGCAGTGGTAGATCGATCATCTTTCCTTTCTTTTATTCATTTGAAATGGAACATGATAAGGACACACACACACACACCTTTGTCCACCCAAGCAACACCCATTAGTGCTGCACAAAACTCCAGCACACACTAATTTCCAGCAGTTCCTTATCCGTGATGCGTCCGCTTCCCACATTTGGTCCCCAGAGAGAATACAAACTATACCAGGGGGAAAAAGTGATTATGGAAATATTTGCGTCTTCTGCCAGGTTGATTTATTAATAAATACAGCAGAGACGTGCACGCCAAGAAACTGTGCTAAACGCCATATGTCTGAAATTTCTGCACATCTGGTGGTGATAGATTAGCATTTAGTGATGGATTCTTATTCTCACAATGTCGTTTCTTCACTTTGTCTTCTCTCGCTGTCCTTATCTGTCAGTGCGTTTGGTTACGACAAGTAAAGACGGCTGTTCTTCAGCGCTCCGACAGTCCCATGTTTTAACAATATAGAGGAACATGAGGCATGAAAGTGCGTTAGATGCGACTGACAAAAACACATCGGCAACGTGTTAACGTGTTTGTACATGTCTTTGTTAACGTGTTTAAGGACGATATCGCTGTTGTAGGTAGATTTGGGCAAAGTTAATCAGATAACTGGAAGAAATGTACACATACTGATCTTTGCATAATAGTCCCCTACAATTAAAAGGCTTAAAATTGTAAATATAATGTTCTATTGTAGCATCACCATATATTAAATAACCAAGTGAAAACAGTCCTAATTATTTCTGACGAATAACAGTTCAAAAGAATGTGTACTTATTACACACAATGTGTATGGGAGCATGATGTATGATTGCACCCTCTGGTGTTCAAAAAATGCAACTGCATCAAGTCACGTAATAAACAGAACAGAACTCTCTATGATGCACAACATAATATTTGTATATTGCTTGACACATATGTGTATATATAAATTATATATATTAAAACAGCTCGGGGATCTATTAGACTTGGGAATGTTAAGGAATGTTTCACAAGTCACACACTCAGCGCCCCCTGCTGACTATAGGGATCAAAATGGTAACCTCTGTGAATGCCATGTAATAGTCCAGAAGGTCACAAAATAACCCAGGGTAACTTCAAAGCTACTACAGCCATCTTCTACACTGGCTTTAATGTTCATGGATCCATAATCAGGAGAACACTGAACAACAATGGTGTGCATGGCAGAGTTACAAGGACCACTGCTCTCCAAAAAGAACATTTCTGCCCTCAGATCATGTAGGCAATCCAGCAGGCAATTGGAGAAATGATTTGTGGCCAGATGAGCCCCTAACAGAACATACTGGTTTAAACGAGAAGCGTCATTTCTGGAGAAAGGAGAACACTACATTCCAGCATAAGAACCTGATCCCATCTGTGAAACATCGTGGTGGTAGTACCACGGTTTGGGCCAGTTTTGGAGCATCTGGGCCAGGATGGCTTGCCATTATCAATAGAATAAAGAATTCTGAATTACCACAAATGTTGAAGGAAGATTGACACCTGTTTGTGATCTGAAACTCAAGGGAAGGTGGGTCATACAGCAACAGAAGGACCCTAAACACATAAGCTGTTATACTGGAATCTCCAATCCAATAGACATATTGTGGAAGGAGCTGGAGTAAGCAGTTCATATGAGGAAACTCAACAACATCGCACAATTGAAGCTTTTCCAAAATTCCAAAAATCCTCCAGGCCGATGTGCAGGACTGATCAATAGTTACTGGAAATGTTTAATTGTAGCTATTGCTGTTCAAGGGTGTGACAAAAAATATTAAATAAGGTTATTTTTCCTCATTGTTTATATGGGTTTTCTTTATGAAAATAAAAATCTGATGATGGTTTAAGTCATATTTATGTAGAAATATAGCAAAAACACTTTCAAGAATGACTATACAAGATCTCATTATACACAAGGCACTATATAGACAGATACAGAGACTGATAAATAGGTAGAGAGAGAGGCTTTACATACCCTTAATCCGCAAACTATCTGGGATCCCATCCTGCTGGAACAAAAACAGAGAGAGAGAGAAAGAGAGAGTGTGTCATAAAAACGTCACTTGGCAAAATTCATTTCCAGGCGGCTTGTCGTTGGATCTCTAACAAGTCACAGACATGCACTCGACACCTCAACGTGTCACATGATTACACACCCGAGAGACATAAGCCTTCTGAGACACGTCTCTCTGCACTGTCATATCCAAAGATGCCCGGAGTACCAATCATGCGCTGTGAGACGTGTACGTATCGGTTCTACGTTAATGCTTGCTTCTTTCCGTCAGGGAAATCGCTTCGAATTTACAGCACATCCTGTGTGATTAAACATGGAATATAAATTTCCTGTGGGATCTTAAATCCTGTCTTATGAGGCCTCTCACAAACCCTTCTTGCAGAGAGTCTGTAGTCCGAAATTAAAGCAGCAGTAGTATCACCGTCAGAGATATAATATGAAAGAAAAGGGCGGATTAAGAACAAAATCTTTTTAAAGGTTAAATGAAGCCTTTTTCCTGATGAGACAAAAAAGCAAAGTTATACATCACCTTTAAATGAAAAGAGCATCGCTGTCAAATTATTACTGTCAGCCAATGACTGGGCAATCAGTATTTCATGTATATTACCTTTAAATTATAGCACACTGTGTTCGCCATTCAAACCATCCATCTGCCAGCCGTGAGGAGGCATGACAGCGGCATTAATATTTCACACTGCATGTGAGGTTTGAGGTGAGTAAAGAATGAAGAGGACTCATATTTTTGGATTCACTCCTTTCTTTCCCCTGTGTAGTTCCACATAATGGACTCGATACATAATGCAGAAAGCCTAGAGTCACTGATAAAGAATTCTAGCTCTCACAGAGAGACGTCAAAAGGGAGGGAAAGTGAGCAGGTAGGAACTAGCAGTCCGAGAGTGTCACGTCAAAGACAAACCAGGTAAAGGCTGTGACACATCAAGCCGCCATTGAAGAGTAAGTGCAGAGTGATGTTCCGTCCTTGTTGTGACATGCCTTCTGAGAAGAGTTGCACTCAAATGTACAAGGAAACAGCTGAAGGTTGAGGTGCATGATTTCTCTTGAAATGCACAACTCACAGTGGGGCCAAGTGAATTGAGTTTTTGCGCTAAATCTTTTCTGTACCAAACATCACGCTGATATTCGGCCCAAAAATCAAACAATTGCATGCACACACCGGCATGCATTAGTAGTTTCTACTTTTTGTTTTCCAGATGATAAGCCTAATAGCAGTACTACACCCCTTATATGAACTGCATTTCCAGTACTGGTGTGTTAGAATGTAGAGTTAAGCTTCACACCAGCATACACACATTCAGTTATTAGGGCTGGCCTGTACGGCTACTTCTACTGTCTCTCCACTGCATAAACTAAATGAAACACACATTACATTAACTGTGGTTAAGATTTAGAGTTAAGGATTAGGGTTATGAATCAGGAAAGGTTTAGGGTTAGCATACTCACACACTCAGCGATCAGGATTATAGGGCGCTATGATTTACGCAATAAGGAGCATACAGACAGAAAAAACACACTTCAGCTATAAATACGGAAAATCTAAAAGCGAGTGTGATCGGTAATAACCAGTGATCGGCAGATCAGTCTCATATACACGATTCTGTACCAGTCACATTTAACTTGTGCAGCTCATTAACACAGTAACGCATGAATAGCACAGTGCTTTCAGTTATTCAGAATTCCGTTCATGTGCGGAGCTTTAAACACGGCTCAGCCACTCCAGTGCTGACCCATGTCGATGATGAGGAAGTGTTCGATTTTGTGTTTTTAGTGCACTCTAGTCTTAACTGCAAAATTCAGGGCTCAGCAGTGTGCTAATGATTTAAGGGCATTAATAAAAGGCCCCTACGATGGTTAAAATCGAATAATTTAAGTTGCAAATTGCACTTTTATTTATGGTTACAAAATACGACCCCTGAACTTTTCCTTATTTTGTTTTAACAACTTACATTTATGTCATTTTTGATGTTGCTGAATGTTATATGGTGAAAAAAATCTATGAAAAAAAAGAAAATGGACTGTGGTAGCCTAGTGGGTAAGGTACTGGACTATGGACCAGAAGGTCCAGGGTTCAAATCCCACCTCTGCCAAGCTGCCACTGTTGGGTCCTTGAGCAAGGCCCTTAACCCACAATTGCTTGGATTGTAAGACTGTATCAATCGTAAGTCGCTCTGGATAAGGGCATCTGCTAAATGCTGTAAATGTAAAATGGGGGGAAAAATAAAACAGGTTTCACTGGGCCCTTGGATAAGCCTGTGTTGCTACATCTGTTGTTTTTCCATAGAATAAACCTATTAAAATGCTAATTAGGGCTGTGCTAAAAAAATACAACAATATATTGTGATATTTATTTTCATAATATACTACATCGATTTTCAGCTCAAAATATCGATTTATTTGAAGGAATGAAAAACACATTTTAAATGGGGTTTAAACTACAATCTCCTCTCCTGTAGATGTCACAGTACAGTGTGGTGACTCAATTTGTCCTAGGAATTACAAATGTGACATGATGTTGTTGGACTATGAAGGACGTTTTCCTCACCAAGCATGTTCTTATCAAGAATGATCAAGGCCCTCCAAGGATGTCCTTATCAAGAAGGCTACCTCTGTGATTAATGTGTGTGTAATGGCTTGTAAGTGGAGATGCCAAGAACTTCCAGTAACTGGTACAGAGACTCACACTCTTAAACCAACAGACATTTCAAAGCATAAACATGTGGTAAAACATGATGAGTCTGGTTCGTAGGAACCCATACATACATATAAGGCCATCCATGAATTAGCACATAATATATTAACTATACAATAGACATATAGTACGTAGTTGAGGATCTGAATAAACATCTATAGAACAGAAAGTCCAACGATTAGACAATGGGCAGTGGAATTAGGCAATTTCCGGGGCGGAAAAACCTAACATGGGACTGTGGTAGCCTAGCGGTTAAGGTACTGGACTGTCAATATGTCAATATTCAAATTTAGACATTTTCCCTGTCAACAAATGTGTATGTTTCAGTTCTTTCAGACAGGGTGCAATCTGGGTAGCTACCGAGCTCCACTGTAAATCTGCGCTCTGCAGCCACTAATATAGAATTCTGGCTCTTAGAGAGACATCGAAAGAAAGACAAAAAAAGAGAGAGAGGGGGAGAGAGAGATCCAAGAGCTTCAACTCAAGGACAAATCAGGTAAAGGCTGTGACACGTCAAGAGATGTTAAAGAACAAGTGAAGACTGATGTTCTGTCCTTGTCACATGCTTTCTGAGAAAGGTTGCACTCGATTATACAAAGAAAGCAGCTGAAGGTTGACTTGCACATACAGCAACACGGTCTCCAAAAATGTTCACATACCCACTCAAAGTGGACCTGGGTTTTTGTACTACTGCTTCAAAGAGTCTTTGCGATACATTCATCCTATACACTGACCTTTGGGCCAAAAATCATACGCAACTGCAGCAAGGACGTATCACTGTGGTGCCACTTTTGCTGTTTCCCAGCTGAATAGACCTAATATAAGTACTACACTCCTTAGATTAGCTGCATTTTCAATACTGCTTAGGGTTAGGGTTAGCATACACATATACCCAGTAAACAGGACTAGCCTGCATTGCTACATCTGCTGTTTTCCCATGGAATTTACCTAATAAAACACTAATCATGTTAACCTTACTGTTAACACTGCATTGTTAAGACGTACGGATATGAGGAGTGTTAGTGTTCCAGGTAAGGTCAGGGCAACTTGAATTTTAGCATTTAGCATCATATTTAGTGTTCGCGACTAGCATGTGTGGCTACGTCTGCTGTTTCTTCACTTAAAAAACGTACTAACCCAGTAATTATATCAGTTGTGGTTTTAAAACTGTTTTGTGAAGAGCTAGGGTTTAAGATAAGTGTTAGGGTTCTCAATCAGGCTATGTGTAGGGTTAGCATACTCATATACTCAGTGGCCAGGATTAGCCTGTGTTGCTACGCTGTTTCTCCATGGAGTAAACATTAGAATAAAGCACTAATTATATCAACTGTGGTTTTCAAACTTCTTTTGTTAAGGACTTTATGTTTAGGGTCGACTTTAGGGTTTGCGTACCCATACACTCAGTATTCATGACTAGCCAGTATATCCATTTAGCACATGTATGTATGTTTTAATAATTCTTGCTGACTGGGCACCATTGTTGTCCTATAATTATTTAGTCCATTCTTACTCTCTAGCTACACTACTGTAAATCTTCGCTCTGAATAGAGTGAAAGGGAAATTCGGTTTCAGCCTTCTCTCACTTATGTTTCTTCTTCAGCACACATTCTCTCGCATAAACAGACAATCTGGCGTGTCTCGTTCTGGTATCCATCATGCTCTTTGTCGTCACTGTCTTGGCTGAGAAGACATTAGCTTTAAAGTGCTGTGTGACATGAAGAAGACATCTTGATTTCTCTCCGTAGGCAGCAGTTTCATGTTCAATTATCTCACAGATGTGTTCCAGTCACATTGCTTGAGACTGAGGTGCGTTTGTCTCTCTTTATGTTAAACATCCTGTCACTCTATATGAGAAGCGAGTCGTTTTTGCTGGCTATTTTCCAAAGACTTGAGGAATTCAAGAACATGACCCACTTAAAGTCAGTTATGATATATTTCTGAAATGTTTGGCAACTATTACCCCCGTGAACAAAGTTCTTCGTACAGTGGTACCTCAGTACTTGAGTCCTGATCAGCCTCAGGGTGTTTCTGATTTGAACTGTGTTCCACTTTTTTACTTCCTTTTTTAACTTTACCTAATTAACCAATATTGGATTCATCAGCGTGAACACAGTAGCTGCATTCTAGATCTGAACAAAACGCTGATTCAATCTGGCCGAGTCTGAAGGTGAACCAGTGAAACCCTGAGCCAGCAGCTTGTTTAATACAGCCTCAAATAAAGCTAAGAAAGAGAAAATGCATTCACACGCTTCAAACACTGTGGACTGTGTGACACCTCCAGTAGTATGACTATCTGTTGCGCTGCTTTTTCCCTTAAGTTCCCTCTTTCCAGATTCAAACAACCACAATCGTGGCATTATCCTGCTTTCTTCAGGCTCCAGTGATTAGGCAGAATGCCACGGTCAAGGTAGCATTAACGCACAGGGTGACCATGGAGGAGATAAAGAGCTGCTGCTATGTTCTTTCACAATTAGTGACTCTGTGTCGTTCAACGTGCAACAATGCAGAAGAACCGAATAAAGGGGAGTCTCCAGGTCTTGGAATTGTGTCATCTCTATTCCACCGCATGTGTGAACGTATTACCTTTTGAATTTGAGCTCTGGGGCGTTTTAGCAGATCGAGCTTTCAAGCTGATTACACAACAACAGCAGCGCGCTATTAAATTACCAAAGAAAAGCCGTGAATGTGAAAATCCAATCAGTTCTGTTCCCTAGACTAAAAATGCCACATAAAGTATGAAGAATGTAAGGAATACCATTCCCCGGTAATGAGCCATTTCTGGCACAGCTCATAAGTACAGGTGCCTCCTATGGTCAGGTGACAAAACTGTGAGTAATGGCGTTTGAAAGTGGGTACCATTAACGTTATTATTATTATTATTGTAGTAGTACCTCAGTTCTTGTCATTCCAGACCCCCTGAAAATCCACACTGTACAGTAGTGCTTGTTTGGAAGTTTGTGAAGCCTCTAGAATTTTCTATATTTCTGCATAAATATGACCTAAAACATCATCAGATTTTCACACAAGTCCTAAAGTAGATAAAGAGAACCCAGTTAAACAAATGACACAAAAATATTATAATTGGTCATTTATTTATTGTGGAAAATGATCCAATATTACATATTCATTAGTGAGTGGCCGGGCAAAAAGTATGTGACCCTTTGCTTTCAGTATCTGGTGTGACCCCCCTGTGCAGCAATAACTGGCAGCTAAACGTTTTTCCCCCCCCCTGTAGCGTTTTCCTGTAGCCTGTTTGATCAGGTCCTGCACAACCGGCTTGGGAGGAATTTTAGCCCATTCCTCCATACAGAGGAACACAGCTTCCAGCTCCTGGGATGTTGGTGGGTTTCCTCACATTAGCTGCTCGCTTCAGGTCCTCCACATTTCCACAACTCTTCCAATTGAATTAAGGTCAGGACTTTGGCTTGGCCATTCCAAAACATGAAACTTATTCTTCATGTAAACCAATTCTTCTGGTAGAACGGCTTGTGTGCTTAGGGTCGGTGGTCTTGATGCTGCATGACCCACCTTCTCTTGAGATTCAGTTCATGGACAGATGTCCTTGAACATTTTCCTTAGAAATTCTCTTGATATCATTCAGAATTCATTGTTCCATCAATGATGGCAAGCCGTCCTGCCCAGAAAGGCAGCCAAAAAACAGGCCCAAGCCATGATTCTACCACCACCATGTTTCACAGATGGGATAAGGTTCTTTATGCCTGAATTTGGGTGTTTTTCCTTTCTTCAAAAACAAATTAACGCTTTTCTTTTAAATGTTTTCTATTTGTCTCTCTCATCTGAAATAGCCTTCTGGCCTCGTCTCCACGTGATCTTTAGCTAACAGCAGACGCGAGCAGCAATGTTTTTTTTTGGGGAGAGCAGTGGCTTTCTCCTTGGCAACCCCTGCCCCATGCACACACCATTTTTTGTTCAGTGTTCTTCTGATTGGTGGAACTCCATGAACATTAACATTAGCCAATGTGAGAGAGGCCTTCAGTTGCTTAGAAGTTTACCCTGGGGTCCTCTGTGACCCCACCAACTATTACACACCTTGCTCTCTTTGGAGTGATCTTTGTTGGGCGGACCACTCCTGGGGAGGGTAACAGTGGTCTTGAATTTCCTCCATTTGTACACAATCTCAATCTGAACTGTGGATGGATTGGTGGAGTCCAAAACTCTTTAGAGGGGAAGGTTTTGTAACCTTTATCCAGCCTGAGGAGCATCAACAACTCTTTTCCTGAGCTCCTCAGAAAATTCTCCTTTTGGGTTTCGTGCCATGATACACTTCCACAAACGTGTTGTGAAGAGCAGACTTTGATAGATCCCTGTTCTTTAAATAAAACAGGGTGCCCACTCACACCTGATTGGCATCCCATTGATTGAAAACACCTGACTCTAATTTCACCTTCCACTTCACCTTGGCTTAGTGAGTTTATTCTATTGATGAACTCAGGGTGCTCGCTGCTAATGCTAACTGCTCAGCCTGAAAGCCAAGAGGAATCAGTTTTCCTTTCAGTTTTCTCTTCTGACCAACCTTTTTAGGTCCCACTGCACTGATCTAACACACTAACCCAGGTTTGAGTCCTGGCGATGCCTTCAGGATGGGTTGGGCATCACATGCAGAAACAACTGGCTGTCTGTGAAAAAAGGGAGACTTGTCAGGGGATTATCCCCAGCACTCCAACTGTCATTCTGAAATGGACTAGCATCCTGGCATGCTTTCCCTATTAGCTAAGGATCCTCCGTGACACTGACCAGGAAAATTCAGGCTTAAAGTGGAAAATATTCTCAGTATCATTATTGCTATGTTCGACATACAACAGGGAGGCAGAGATAGACGTAGGTGCCAATGTGGAAGGTTTATTCCTACATGTTGAAAACACAGTAATAACAGGAAGGCTAAGGTACTAAGTAAGTGGAACCCAGTAAGCTAACCAACAACACAACCAGACAATGTGCTGTATAAAAAAAAAAATCAAACCGACAATTTAATCCCATCAGCTAATGCTACTGCAAACAGACATGGACAAGAAGCCAATTCAAACAGACAAAGAGCTAATACCAGCAGACACATACTAAACCAAACAGACAAGAGGCTAGTACAAACAGACAAAGAGCTAATTCAAACAGGCAATGCTAATATGCTAACTTAGACAAGCGGAATACCAACCAAGATGCTAACCCTACACAGAAACATGGAACTTGAGAAATAATAACTTGAGAAAACAAACCAGGCAAGGAGCAGGCTGTGAACCAGGAGCCAAAAAACAAGAGGTTGTATGAAAAGATCCAACAAAGGGAACAGGAAGGGTAGTATTTATAGGACGTAATTGATCAGCCTGCTGTGGAAGGGGAAAGGGGTCAGAGGGGAGCCATGTAGAATGATGCAGCTCCCCAGCCCAAATCATTATTATTATTATTATTATTATTGGGACTCAGGTGGTGGAGTGGTCTAAAATGCTCGCCTGAAAACGTGCAAACTATTATTGTTATTATTAATATTAATATTTTTTTCTCAAAAATAGGGGGAAAACAGCATTAAAACTAGTCAGGTGCAAAAGATTTTGGCAGATTTCCAAAACGTTCTATTCATTTTATCTTGTAATGTGTCCGAACTGAATGACATACTTGAATATTGGCACAGGAACTGAACTGAGGTATTGTTATCGCCTAATTAATTACAGATTTCGACCAGGATTTCTTTCCAAGGCCAGTTTTTTTAATTATTAAGGAGCCTTTTGCATCCTCGTTTGCAGAGGGATTTATTAAGCCCGGATGCATTAACACCTTTTAGAGCGAAATGAATGGAGCAAAGCCAGTAATTACCAATTTAGCAATGCTAAGCCTGATAAGTAGAGAAGGATATGTAATTATTCCGTCAAAGAAAAATGTTTATGTAGGGAGACAGGACAATGTATAAAATGTAGCCGGGAGCCACATGGCTAAAAGCTTAATTGCGTAAAAGCTTTCGCTGGTTTTATAACAAATTTATAATTCTTTTTGTTCGCCTTAAAAAAAGCTTGGGCGCCCTTGATCACACGACACTTACTGTTGATTTATCGAAATAGCTGAACGTCTTTAGGGTACAGTCTTAAAATATGACATATTCCTCCTGAAAGGCACATATTTAAAAACATGTAATGAATTTTGGCCAATGTTTATATACCCGTCCAATTGATCCTAGAGTATCTGTGAGCTCAGAGAACTGAACCGATGTGTTAAGGGTTTGCTACAACGTGCAGAAATGTCTTATTAAAGGTTGTTCCCTGTAGAGGTTAACCACATTTCATTTGAGCGGGGGTGCTTATACTTTTGCAAAAGGCTGTAAAATGAGTCAGTACGACCCAGGGAGGAAAAGAACTGGCTGTAATTTCACATCCTCTGCAGGGAATACATTCAGATGTGTTTTTTATATTTATTACACATTGCAAAATGTAGGAAATTAAAGAATATTGGCCAAAAAAAACAAAATTTCGGAAAAAAAGTTATCCCTGATACCTTGTCTCATGTCCACTGCAGTGGACTGCTGCCCTGTCCAGGGTTGGTTTAACATCAACGATTAACATCCATCTGATCAATGCCAGTTTCCTTTAACGACTGAGGTCTTAAAACTTTTAATAGGAAATAAAAATCAGTCTTATATACACCTGTTAAGAAAAAAAGCACCCACACAAAAATACTGGATTGCTGCAAAAATTACAGGTGTGATCTGATTAGACACATTTTGCCACAAGAAGGCGTAAAAGTACTTCTACTGTCTACAAAAAAAATCTCAGAGGCTACTTTTGGCTAGTGTACCTCTTGGAGAGAGGTCGTTGACTACTTGACATGCCTTTATGACCATTTGCCCACAGCTGGGCCTGTAGATCCTCCACACTCATAGGTTACTGAGGCTGATGTCCCAGATGGTCCCATAAATGCTCGACTGGTGATAAATCTAGTGACTGGGCAGGCCAAGGAAGTCTTTCAATCTGGTGGAGACCCTTACTGTGCTTGGGTGAGCATTATCCTGCTGAAATGTGCCAGTTGGAAGCCCTGCCATGAGAGGCGAAACATGGCCGCAGGATGTCATGCACATATAGCTGAGTTGTTAGTGTCCCTCGTATCACTACTAGGGGTGACCGACTGTCATATGTGATGGCTCCGAAGACCATCACACCAGCAGTTGGGGCAGTGCGTCGCTCCACAGCACAGGCAGGATTGAAGTGCTCACCACGAGGCCTCCATACTTTAACCCGACTGTCATCGTATCCCAAACAGAACCTGGATTCATCGCTAAAGACAATAGGGTTCCAGCCATAGCGGTCCAGGTTTCTCATTCATGACACCAATACAGACCAAGGTGATGGTGACTGAACAATGGCAGAACAAATAAAGAGCACAGTGACAACAAATTTCCTTCTGCTAAGCACCTGGAAATGGGCCAGGCAGAGACAGGGGTGTGTATTGAAGGTGCCTCCCTACTGGTGGTCTGTCTGTGTCATGTGGAGTCTGTTCGCCTTGTGTGCGGAACCACTGCTCCCATCACGTCCTACCAGCTAGGTCAGAATGGCCTATATGGCGTTCCATTCGTAGAAACAACCATTCTGCTTCTCTCACTCCAATGATGCGCACCCTTTCGAAGTCTGTCTACTGGGCAAGAGAGTGCGTCTTAGAGGCATGTCTAGCAGTCAACGATCTCTGACCAAGAGGTACACTACCCAAAAGTTTTCAGTCAACATCCTGCAGACGATAAATCAGGTATGGAACGTGAGTGAGGGAGCTACTGCGCTCCTGCGGTTGCAGGTAAGAGACTGCTGCTGGAAACAGCAAATGTAATTTCAAACCCCAGGCTGGGCTTGCAATGCAAAGGTCACTCACCCACCAAATAACCCTACAGATAAACATGGGTACAAACCAAGCAACTCCAGGGTTTGCTCAAGGACCCAAGGTCTGCTGCCGTGGCAGATCTGGGAATTAAACTCTCATCCTGCTGGTCAATAGTTCAGTATCTTAACCACTGCACCTAGAACTTGGCTGTAACGTTGCTTATTTAACTGTATCCTGAACCAGACTGTCAGCGAGGAACTGATAGAGTTCTGCAGAACCGTTTGTAACCTCCACATGGGATGAGACAGGTTTAAACAGTCTGTTTCCTGGAGGAGACACGGACAGATTCTGTTTCATTCACTCTAACAAAGCATCGTCCTCTCTCGCCCCGGCCCGCATCCTCGGTGCCTCAGTCAGAGTTTAATTGATCCATTACATAAAGCAATGTTCCTGCGGCGGCTGGTGCCAGAGGAGCACCCGAAACGGGAAGAGCTCGTTAGGAAAAACAAAAAGCTTGTCTCGCACTCTGATTGAGCGAGCATGCGAAATGAGACACTTCCCCCCCCCACCTCCAACGCCACCACGTACACGCACCCCCTGCTGCTGGAGTCAGTCAATAATGTACAATATTGCGACTACATAACTGGGTGACTGGGTGCTGGCTTCAGCAGAAAAGAACTAAAGCTCCAACGCTGTTATTTGATATTTTCACATCGTGCATATAGGGTATATATATATGTTATAGTTAAGGACCATCCGTTAAAAGGCAACACTGCTGCATTTTAATCTGGAATTCTTGAATTTTATACTTTCATTCACTTCAAGTAATTTAATTGTTTATTATATTATATATATTATATTAATTAAATCATCTGCCCATGTTTGTTCCTCAAAGACTCAGCCTTTCGTAGATACCACTTCTGTACCAAATCATGACTACTGTTTAAAATATCAGCTGTTTAAAATTGCATCATTATTTTTTTTACCTCATTACTAGCCCTAAATTGCTCCAACCCAAGTTATTTTAAATGTGTTGCAGGCCTGAAATGCAGCAATGGATGATTTTTTTTTTTTTGCTTTGTTTTTTTATCTGCATTTTCCATTCCAATTCCATTCCATCTCAACCTTTTCTGATTTGGGGTTTTAAAAAAATCATTGAATCGTGAGAGTGTATCATTACACCCCTAGTAAATATGTCTTTCCTCTTGGTACTTTCCAGTTGGTTGTTCTCATAATAGGTTTACATTTAGTCACTTCCAGCCTAACAACGTACAATAAAAAAGCAATTGTGGGTTATTTTAAAAAGGCCTATATTAAAGTGGCAACCTGGCCCTGCTGGGGCTCGAATGCAGGATGTTATCACCCAAATTCCAGCTCCTTAACAGCTGCACCACCACAGTTCCAAAGTATGTGAGCTTCAGCTTGGTTCTATTTGGTCAAGGATCCTTTTGTTTCGTCTACGGTTCACTCAAAACTCAGCGCAAAATTATAATTATATTGTATTATAACAGAAAAGTCCACAGGATGGATGACTGACCTTTGACTGTAGCGATATCTCCTAACCTTTAAGAATCGTACATGCTACAATCTTTTAAAAGACAGAGGAATAAAAGAATAAATACTGACGCTGATCTGGGAATGAGCTATTACATTTACCTTAGATGTGTGCCTTGCTAGAGCTGCCCAGGTCACCTGTAATTGCTGTTGTTGTGAAGCAGAAACGTCTAAGAGCAACAGCTTCAAAGCAAAGCTTCCTGTGGGGATAACTGGAATGTGCTCCAGGCCTTATCTTCCACCATCAGTGTTCAGCCCCTTTAAAGCAGGTACCCTTCACATAAAGAGCTAGCAGTACTGACTGTGTATAAACCTTACTATGGTGTTGAATTGGGAGGAGAATAAACCCGCTAGTGCACTGGTATTTCCAATTGTAAAGCTAATCTTGTAACTGATCCGGTGCGTTCTGACATCCACTCCAACGGAAAGGGCGGCATAATAAAAACCCATGCTGAGACAGAAATCAAAGCTCGCTCAATGTGCTGTTGACTCGCCCAATAATTGGTGTCATATTTGTTGATTCGGACCTCTCATCTTGTTAAAGGAGGCCTATTAGAACAGGACAGATCGATACCTTGTGTCGGAATCTAACGAGCGGTCGATAGGCCGGAGGATTGAGCGTATCCGAGCTCGGGCGAGCCTCCGCCGCCAAGACGCCGCCGAAGACCAGTAGGGCGGCCCGCAACCATCCGGAACCTCTCATTGGCTCTGTCCTGCATAAAACACGAAGAAAGAAATAAGAACTCCACAGGACGATAGATCAGAACCAAAGTGATTAGAGAGAACAATAGGTTTAAGCTAACGCTGTCAATAAAAAAGCCATGCATGAGATTAAAATCTCCTTCCAGTTCATTAAGGAAATGGAAGCGTCACAATGAAATGAAGATAAAAGCAAGACAAACGGGTGATACATCAGTCTGATTATTGGCATGTTCAGGTCCAGACTGCAGGATTTCTACAGATTCAGTTGTACACAGTAACTACGGAGGGAATAATTAAGAACATGTGTCAGGCATTTTTCATTGTATCAGATAACTTCAGACCGCTAAAGTTAGACAGTATACTCCAAGGTCCAATGAAAAGTAAATATAATAAATGCAAACAATATCCAATTATGGCAGAGGCAAAAAAAAGAGACCTCTACAAAATTACTCGTTTCCCAGGTTTTACTATTTGTAGGTATTGTGTGTAATTGGAATGAAAATGAAATGGAATATTTTTTATTTATTCTATGAATTTCTGACGTATCCCACATAAAAACAGGTATTTGCAGCATTTATTCACTGTAAATGACAACTAGTCACAATTATAAAGAACCTCGATTAATAATAGAAATAATAATACAAAAAAAAACAAGTTTATGTCCATTTATTAACCAAACAATACTGATGTTTTAATATAGGGAAGTTCAGAAATCAATATTTCCATCCTTAATAAATAAGATTTGCTCATTAAGTAGAATAAGAGGTGTCTAAGAATTGAATTGCTGCCATACATGTAGATATGTCGATTTTAAGAACATATGGAGTGGTCTCTTCATTTTTTCCAGAGCTGTATACATAGAACTTGCAATTTAACATTTGGGAAACAAATTACAGTTACAATTTTATTTCAAAAATAGCCAGTGAAAATGTTACATGACAGACATAATACAGGGATACAAAAAAACTTGATTTTTACATGAGGTTTATCTACGATAATAATTATCTTACCTCTAACCAAGGTAAACCATTTTTAAACATTTCTGTATTTCTTATACAGTATCTTACGAAATACATAACCTAAACAAATTATAACGTCATATACTGACAAGTGCCAAGCGCTGTCACCTCTGTGCTGATTTTGCATGTTCTCCCTGTCTGCATGGGTTTATATGCATGCACAGTACAGTGCAAAATTAGATATATCGTTCTTTTAGCAATGGTATAGTGACCAAGTATTAGTATTTCAGTCTCTTTATTAGAATTCACAGGAAATTTGTATCCAGTATTAAAAAACTGAACAGAAAATCTGAAAAAATGGTAAGTATTTAGTCTGACCTCCCCTTACACTTCAATGGTTCAAATAAGCTTGATCAGGAATGGTCTTTTCGGAAGGGTATGAGCCAAAAAACACTTTTTTTAAAGGGGAACAGGGTGAAAAGTCTGAATGAAGATCAGTGGAAAGGAGTATTACGGAGTGACGAATCCAAGTTATAATGTTTTGGGTCCAGTCGTGGACAATGTGTTATTTATGCTAAAACAATGGTACATCTAATCTATTGGTGGCCTAGGACTTTTGCACAGTGCTGTATTGTCTAAAGAGTAACGCAATAAAAGCAATGACCTGACTGTTTCTGTACTGTACAGTGAGTGGTGTTTAAACATTTGCATATGACTATGAATCTGTCCATATTGCTGTTGATAAGGGGAGGCACAGTGGTGCAGGGGGGAGTAGCACCAGGGACTGAGGTTCAGGCATTGCTTATAGGTACTCTGGCTCCATTCCAGCCTTGGGTAAGGCTCTGGGAATCCCTGTTCATTTACATATTTTGTTCTGACTTTTACTCTATTAATAATTAACAACTCCCTCTTAAAGAGACCTTCCACTTCCGCTAATGCCCATAAACAGGTCTGTGTACAGTATAACCACTAACTCAAAGAACGCATCATTTCTCAAGTTGCAAATCCCAAAATCAGCAGCTGGCTCTAAAAGCACTGGTGCTAAGCAGAAGCCGGTCCTGGCAGGTGCATCAGCATGTTTAATAGCTTTTGTTTCTAGGTCAGCAGACTTTGCTCTATTAGAAAGTGACTCTCTGTTCAATAAGCTTGACTGTCTCAGTGCATCCCTTCATGCTGATCTGTTCTCCCTGAATCCTTGCTCATATGTCTGTGTGTTTTACGCACAATAAGCACAAGCGAGCAAATAATAATATAGTCGTCACAATTTGAATATATGAAGAGGTCTATGAATATTTCATCACGCTTTAGAATGGAGTTCAGCCTCGTTTTGTTTGATGTTCAGTTAAACGGTCTGCAGATTTGTGTGCTGATTTTGCAAGTGATACTGCTGGCACAGGGTAAGACAGAAGCAAGGTGTTTATTTCAATCGGTGCTTACAATTCTTTTAAGAGGACGACGGGAGGAGAGTGAGAAAGCATGTGGAAAAAGGACAAGAGTTGAGAACTTTTGTAGGACCAGCCATTATGTTCCTAAAGAAAATCCCTTTGAAATAGGGCTGTCCTAAAAAACACAGCAATATATAAAAAACAGGGATCTATCAAAGTCTGCTCTTCACAACACGTTTGTGGAAGTGTATCATGGCACAAAAACAAGGAGATTTCTGAGGAGCTCAGAAGAAGAGGCTGTTGATGCTCATCAGGCTGGAAAAGGTTACAAAACCATCTCTAAAGAGTTTGGACTCCACCAATCCACATTCAGACAGATTGTGTACAAATGGAGGAAATTCAAGACCATTGTTACCCTTCCCAGGAGTGGTCGACCAACAAAGATCACTCCAAGAGCAAGGCGTGTAATAGTTGGCGAGGTCACAAAGGAGCCCAGGGTAACTTCTAAGCAGCTGAAGGCCTCTCTCACATTGGCTAATGTTAATGCTCATGAGTCCACCATCAGAAGAACACTGAACAACAATGGTGTTGAAGGAGAAAGCCACTGCTGTCCAAAAAGAACATTGCTGCTTGTCTGCAGTTTGCTAAAGATCACGTGGAAGAGCCAGAAGGCTATTGGAAGAATGTTTTGTGGACAGATGAGACCTCATCTGTGAGATCATTTTCCTCAACAGATAATTGACCAAGTATAATATTTTTGTCTCATTTGTTTAACTGGGTTCTCTATATCTACTTTTAGGAATTGTGTGAATATCTGATGATGTTTAGCTCATATTTATGCAGAAATATAGAAAATTCTAAAGGGTTCACAAACTTTCAAGCACCACTGTATATAGATAGATAGACACATAGATATAAGATGTAAGTATATAAGTAGTATAAGTATGTATATAGTGTAAGTATGAATTTATATAAGTGCAGTGAGCACTAAACTTAAATAAGGAATAAGTAGAATATAAATTGAAAAATATAGAACGCCTAAGACTTTTGCTTCGGAATGACAGAAAACTAAACGTTTTCATTACTGTTGTTTAAAATAAAACTATGTACAAAATATCTAAACCGCCATGGCAATATGGTAATGTCTGGTCAGCGTCCAATTCGGACGATATCCTGTTTCACAGAACGTAATGCAGATGTTTAATTGAGCAATCAATAATACTTAAGATTAGTATGGAAACATTTCTGGGTCACTGTATTTTCATACGATGTTTCTGTCAGGTTTTAGTCTAAAAATCCCTATGATCAGCTTACTACCTGCATTCTCGTTTGAAGAACAGGTGAAAATCTCCTGCTCTTACAGTAAACCAGAAGAGTCCTAGGGTTTTCCGAGTAGGAATCAGCTGAATCTCGCTGAATCCCAGCTGAAGAGCATAAAAACATCAATCCGCAGTACAGAAATCAGCCCACAGGATCAGTTACAGGTGCATTTGTAATTGGGTTTACGGCCTTGGCTAAAGGCTAAAAGCGGAAACACGTGTTATCTGGTATAATTTATTATTCAGCAGAGTACTCTGAACTCACCATGAACCTCGGGGCTTTTAAAGCCATGCTTATATAAGATCGATAGTCATACTCAGACACCAAGGTCACCCTGTGTTCTGCTGCTCAGACAGAATGACCACCATTAGCATTGATTTTGCTGTAAATTCCCGGGGCATACACTGCGTAAGGCAGGTGTATGTCAGGGGGGCAGCGCTTTTTCGGGCATCTACCTGCTTTCCGTGCTTGATGAAGTAACTCCCCACCATTTTTCATCAGTTTGAAGCCAGGATGTTCAGAGATGATACGGGTAGTAAGTGGGCGCAATAAATCGGCGTAATCAAGAAAGCGAGAGCAAAGAACCGCCATCTGCGTTCATCTACGGTAGATTCAATTCCAGATCATGTAAAATGTTAGTGATCGACAGACTGGGACTAAATTACACAATGCAGCTTAATCTGAAAGGCTAAATAGCTTACTTTCCTAATCTAGGCATTTGTACATTATGTTATGTTACCAATACCAGCGGTTGCTCAACATTCACTGCTCTCTCTTTTCCTCGTCTCCCCAACACAGATACAGCAAATAAGTAAGGTGACCCTTTCTTTTATGTGACAGTGCAGGTTGAGCTGGGAATGTGTCAGAAGATACTTATTCCTGAAACTGCAATTACCTCTGTACAGAGAGAGTGGACAGGATGCTATTATATACAGGTATGTGTTGAGGTCTTAAGAATTTCTGTATATATATATACAATGAGGCAAAAAAGTATTTAGTCAGCCACTGATTGTGCAAGTTCTCCTACTTAGAAGGATGAGAGAGGTCTGTAATTTTCATCATAGATACACTTCAACTATGAGAGACAAAAAAAATCCAGGAAATCACATTGTCGGGTTTTTAAAGAATTTAATTGTAAATCATGGTGGAAAATAAGTATTTGGTCACCTTCAAACAAGCAAGATTTCTGGCTCTCACAGACCTGTAACTTCTGTCCTCCACTCGTTACCTGTATTAATGGCACCTGTTTGACCTTGTTATCTGTATAAAAGTCCTGGTCATCGTCCATTTCAGTCAACGTCCTGTTTCACTGAATGTAATGCGGACGTTATGTTTTATGTATGCTATTTTGCTTGCTGCACTCCACACTTGTAACAATTCTCAGTATGGTGTGTGTGTGTGTGTGTGTCTTTTTTTTTGGAATGTCTTGTACTGTCAAGCATTGTTTGTTATTGTTATGAGCACACCGTGTTCTTGCCCATATTCGTCTTGCTCGTGTGCCCCTTCTGCCTCAGACCTAGACTGGCTCGAAACAGCATAGACAAGAAACCTGAACTGTATCTGAGATTTCTTAGATACAGTATCTCATTCTCTACTTCTGCCATCCCTTATGTGTCAGTAGTTATTTCCTTAGGTTACTATCAAGCACTTTATTTAAGTACATGTTGATACATTTAAGGGGTGTTGTAGAGAGAAAAAGGCAATCATCTACGCTGATAGGCATTCGTTGTTGCAGGTACTGGTGGCTCAATGATGTAATGGGGAATGGAATGATATATTTGTAAAGGAAGTTCCCATTTTAAGCTGGGGATACATTCTGACAAATCCATCGTACGTTGAATTTATTGTAAACCGAGGAGTTTATTATATACGGTATATATCGTAGTGTAGCTTACCTTAAACATGCTTAAAACATTTGGTTGGGCAAAATCATGAACATAAAGCTTATTTTATAATATATCATTGAATATCTCATGTAATTAATAGAATAAGGTAAATAAAAAGAACCACAACAAGATAAACAAGATATTTATACAAGATAGCAATACATGTGATCAGAGAAAAAATGCATAATAAAAGATCTTCAAAAGCTACTACTCAAATATTATCCCATGCTTAGTAAAGTTATTTATATTCAAAATGTGCCAGACTTCATCAAATTAAACAAGAATAATTACACTCTTTATAAAGCAACATGCAATCGTTAAGTTTTTTAAGCACTGACAATATCCTCGCTATGCTCAGTAAAGCATATCGTCTATCACGATAAAAATAATTGATCAGGATACAATAAAATATCGTCATATTGCCCCACCCCTACAGTATCGTACAGCGATTCTCATCATAAATGAAGTATCGTAAACTGGACCAACGTGAGAATGGGACGATCTGTACAGCACAACGTTTAAAAAAATGTATCCCTATCAGCGAATGGTTTGCCCTGCAGGGGGAGCTACGTCAGAACCTTCAAACAAAACTGTAATTGTGGATTCAACACCTGAACATTTCAAATCCTTGTTGAGCTGCATTTGCAAATACTTTGTTTTCATCTTTGCTACTCTGACCTTCTGTGCTCTACTGCTCTGCTCAACCCCCTCCCAAAAAACTCAAAGCCATTTGTGGTTTATTGACCGTCTCGGACTCAAATAGAAAAGTCGCAAGTCTTTTCCTTTCATTCCGGGTGACTGATTCTGTTGTTCTACACTCAGGCAAATCCATTAATAGAAAGTCTCCTGAGGGATTCACCTGTGATTCACCTGTACGCTCAGAAGTGAACGGAACTGATCACGATAACTTACAGTTTTGTTCGTCATCTGTGCACCACATACCCATGCTAACTGACGTAAAATCAAAGGCATACACGAAAGACGTCCCGGATGAACAGGCTTTTACTTTAATAGCCTCGTTGTGTTTTTTTTATGGACAGCAGGAGGGTTTGGATGATTCTGTCAGAACCTTCATTACTCAGAACATCTCTATTAAGCGCAGGATGTGAGCCTCGATTGTTTCGTGTGCGTCAGAGTGAATACGTCGTTTCGCGAGCTGACGGATAAAAAGACGGGGAGATGGCGTGTGGGAGAACGCATCACAGCGTTTGATACTTGGAAGAGAATTTTTCACTGCAGCCTCCACCGTGAGGCATTTCAATAGACAGCTGCGATGAAGGGATTACGCTGTAGATGTAGAGCTGTTTGTATCTCACATACAACTATGTACATCAGAGCGGCTCGCAGCAGCTGGATCCCGTTGATTTCATACATAAATCACAAGGCTCACGTGTCAGAACCTGCAGTTATACCCTGCACAGGCTTATAGTCCAGAGTTACTATCAAAAAGGCTTATGTGGATGTGTTGGTGATGGTGGGGCTTTTGAAGAGACTAGAAAATGTGTAGTATGGATCTTTGGGCCTGATTATATGTTGTCCTCACTGTGCACCACAGTGCCAACTGAATAATGGTGTATAAATACTAGGGCTGTGACAATAACCGTATTAACATTATTTTTTCATAAAAATGGACAGTTCAGGCTCTAAGGTCACATTGACTGAGCCACATGAATTAACAATGGAAGATATGGAAACTCCCCAGGTTTACACTGAGCACTTATCAACAGACTACATTGGCGGGAGAATGGTTTATAGTGAGTATTATTTAAAATAAATACTCGTCGCCGTTCATAACAGCAATAAGAACGAGAGAGGCTGTACATTATCATGATTAGATCACGAGTAACCAGCCAGTTTCACATCGGGACCCCATTTCCTGAGATATAAAATACGCCTTCTTGCGCTTATATTCTTTTTCAGTATTTAATGAATTACTTTATTTATTTATTTCCTTTTTTCTTGTGAAGGTTACGAGTCCGTATGGTGGATATATGAAATAAATATCATCGTTGACACCGACATTCAACGGCTTGACACAAAATCTTCCAGTTGTTGAATCGCTCAAGCTTCACGAGCAAAGGAAAGGTTGCCAGATATGTGCATAGCGCGCAACACTGACTGTATATACCACACTACGGCGCATATTTAGTGCAGCTGGCAACCTGCTGTGTTTACATTATCCCTGGAACCGTTAGCTCGCGTGGCATCAAACATGAAGACGGAAGAATAAGCCGATTCGCGTTAGCGCCTCAGTAGCTGTACCACTAGCACTAGCATGCTAAACCCGAGGCACTTTATGGAGCGATCACACTAAGCAAACGAACCAGAATGTGGTGGTCATCCACCAAGGAAGCTCAACGTAATAAAAAACTAAATCCTTCCACAGCCCTAATAAATAATATGATAAATTTAAATATGATTCTGAAACCCGACTTTCTCATGTGAATTATAATTTACACAGAGAAAGGCAGACAATCTTTTCTGTCAACAAACAAATGTTAAATTTGTAATTAGGCAATAGGCTGGCTGCCACCGCTTCTGAAAATCATCTCGAGGAAACACTGCATAATGTAAAAAGTTAAAGCTGTCAAAGCCAAGGCAGATCATTTGTTGACATGTTAATAATTTAACGCTGATACTTTCTAAATTGCATTTTCTCTAAATGACCAGACTGAGCACGCAAGCGTACGTACCAAATGATAAACCAGACTATGGGGGTCAACCACCAACGAAAAAACTCAATGGACGAAAAAACTCATTCCTGTCACAGCCCTAATAAATAACATAATCAATTCAAATATGATCCTGAAACCTGACTTAAAACCATAAATCACTAGCTGTGGCAAAAATCAGATGTTGTTCATTTTGGATACAATCACCTCCATGACTCCATGACTTTAGTTTCGTTCTTAGATTTATCATCTACGCCGCCCAAGGAGGTTGGGTCCCTTTTTGAGTCTTGGTCCCCCCAAGGTTTCTTCCTCATAACACTCAGGGAGTTTTTCCTTGCCACTGTCGCCCTAGGCTTGCTCAATTTGGGATTATACGTAGATATTAGGAGATAATCTAAACTTGTAAAGTTGCTTTGAGACAATGTTCCATTGTAAAAAGTGCTATATCAATAGATCTGACTTGACTTGACTTGACCTCTACATTTTGTGTACAGAGTGTTCAGAATGGCCTTGTTAAAAATATTGCCAATTGTTAAGTAGCAACAAGGATCTGCTACTTATAAAAGACAGTAAAAACCCTCAAATTCAACTGATTTTTTTAATATCTTATTGTTGGCTAGGTAAAATGGCACGGCCTCAGTCATTTTTTCCCATAACTTACTTGTTTTCTTATATAGACCATCTTTTTTCATCAATGTTGCACCCTCGTGGTCCCTGTGCTATCTGGCTTTCAGTGTACTCTTTGGGGTGCTTCCTTTTAAGATGGTTGAACAGGTTCATTGTTTCCAGCATACATGCCAATCTTGGTTTTTACCTATTTTGAAAAAAATGCCAGTTGTGTCAAATAAATCTTATTAGCTAAATTAGAAAGCTAGATATTGTATAGTATGGGTACAAACAAGAGTCGATTAGCCACACTGGGGTAGAACACAGGCAGACTTGCTGTATTGTATATACAGACTTTGGGTCTGATTATATCTTGTGTTGACTTTCTAAAGCTTTTACACTGAAGTCTTCTAAAGCCAAGTTATACTATTACTAACCATCAAACTGTGAGAATGACAGAGAAGATGACTAAAGATAAAACAGAGCAAATAAACGTAAGAGAAAAGACGGTGGTTGACAGTAAGTCGGGTACAAAGCGGTCAGCACATTTTCCGCACTAATGGAACATCTTATTAGAGCATGAATAATGAATGAGTACAGAAAGGAAAATAGCGCCTCACAGAAGGAAGGGTTCAGTGCCGTTTTGGTCGTTTTGTGCTCACACGATTGAGCCGGATTTGGGAATCTCATGTTTCTGTGACAAGCATCACTGGTTAAACCTCTCTGAATTACAGTATGATTTGTTTTAAAGATCACAGAAATTTACTGCTTAGTGATGGTGCCAATGGATCAAAAAAGTTTCAGTATTTTCTTCCTCTAATATATTACACTCACATTCATACTGTTATTTTAATGAATATGATTTGTTTAAAGTTATATTAATATTCTTGATTATGCTCATATGATGTGTTCATGATAAGTTTAAGTTCATTATGAATTATGCGTTCTTGTAACACAAGAGGCGCAGATCATCGCAGACTCATATCCCGTTCTCAATGAGACTCCTAATTTCTTTTAATTGCAGGAGACATTTATATGAGAAAAAACATTATTTTGAATTGCCATTCTTCAGAAGTAAAATGGAAGGTATTCACTCAATTATTTAAGATATGATAAAGCTACAAATAGAACATTTTGCTTACAAATTTTAACCTCAGTTTCTAGTCATTTAATTTAATACTAAGGTTTTTGTATAAAACATACTTAAACACAAAAGTCTAGGTTGTTTTGTATTGATAACAAAAAAATGGAAAAGGAAAAAATGGAATGTCTTTTATCCAGTATAAAATCAATAATCATGAGAAATCTAATCAGTATCATGAATCAAATCGTGAGCAGAGTGTATAGTTACACTAATGTAATTACTCGCCTACCATCCCGGACTCCATTTCCTACATATTTCTAACCCACACCCTCCCACATTCTGATTTGCCCTCGCATTAATCACTGCACCTGTTTCTCATTTACCTGTTCATTGCACTGCCTATTTATTTCCCAGTCTGGCTTGAGTCCTTTGCAAAGTACCATTGTTTGTCTTTGGTACCGACATTTGCTTAGCAACTCTTTACAACCGTTACTCGGCTTTATTCTTCGACTTTATTTGTATCTCGATACCTGCTTGTCTGCCCCTTTAGGACTTGTTTGTTAAGAAGAGTATCTGGGTGTGTTTTGATCCCTGTTTACTGACCTCAGTCTGGATTTGTCCTTGTCTGGTTTGTTGCTTGTGTTTAATAAATCTTCGAAACTGCTTTCTGTATTTATCTCTGTCTCTGTGCCTTGTCTGGTGAACAGAGGATACTGAGACTAGCAGAACCTTTCTATCAGGACATACTTTAATACATTTTTAAAATAAATTAATTTAAACAAAATGTAAATGGTTTCGAAACGTAAATATCGCCGACACGTTCTAGGTGTCCATGAATAACGTGGTATAAATCTTCTCATCATTATTATTTTGGCTGTTCCTCTTGATAACCGGCGATCTCTGACAGCACTAACCACCATGCCCCCTGTGCCACCTGAATAATATTGAATAAATAATATAATAAATTCAAATATGATTCTAAAATCCGACTTCACCATGAATCAGACAAGGACAAAAAAATGTTGCTGTTCTGGATTCAACCGCCTCTACTTTTTGTGTACAGACTGTTCAGATGAATTCCAGCGTTATAAAAATATTTGGCGACTTGGTAAGTAGTAACAAGGATCTGCTACAGTTATAAAAGTCATTTACTGCAAAAAAGTAAAGGTGTAAGCCCCTAATATACATTTGTTTATGGCCCATAGCCTTTAGAAACCACTACCAACTACTGTATGAGGAGAAACCGTTGTAAGATTAACCCTCATTATTAATTCACCCTCAGATTAATTAACCATGACCACCAGATGTGTCGACGCTACACCACATTCTTTTCAGGCTAATAACTATTACTCTTTTTAGACTGCTGTAATTAGAAAAATCTAAACTCAAACAATGTAGGTCTGTAGTCCTTGTTTTGTTTCTGATTGTACATTATTTAGTACCCTACAAAAAGACAAAGCAACCCAGCATGCATCCTAAGAGTCTGGTATTAAAATTAGGTTGGTGATAAATACACTTTGAGAAATAAACTTGATTTAATTAAGAGAGGTGGATTACGAAATGTTAAGAAATGGCAACACCAAATAAACACTGCTCTATTCAGTTTTCAACATTAACTCATGTAAAGAACATACATGGACCTTGGTTGGGCTTGCAATGAGATCAGATGGGTTGGGTTAGGTCACAGAACCCTTTAATATATATATTACTTGAAACTTGAAGTCTTCAACAGAACAAAATGTAAAAAAAAGTGAAAGTGTCTGAAGACTTTCCGAACGCACTGCATTTATAGGGTGCTCGGGTGGAACGGAGGTCTAATGAGTGTGTATATAGTGTTTGTTCTAGTTCTGTCACTTGTAAATCTTCATTTTGGAATGACATGCTGAAAATAAACCAACTCTTTTGGCAGGCAGAAGATGGATTTAATCGATGTCTTTTAATCTTTTTGATTTGTCTTTTTAACTCTAAAGCTTCACATTGCACTGCACATACAGTAGTTATTTCATTCATACATCCAAATGTAGTTATGTGGCCCTGCTGCAGCTGTGAAAGGCCTGCACACAGATACTCGATTCAGTACACGTGGTTATCTCTGAAAAGGATGAAACTGAAATGAGAGCTCGGCGAATACAAAATTTCAGATTGCCCCTGCTGAAAGAACGGGTTCGAGTAAAGGTTAAAGGCAAATCAGTGCTGAAGAGGAACCGCTATGAAAGTTCAGAAAAATCAGAACGCCAACTATCATTTTCGCAAAACAGCATCACAGAAACAGGTCTGGTGTTGTAACGAGCAAGTCGAGACAACAATGGGATGGAAAATCATGTGGATGAAACCTTTGATGGCTTTAAAAGGGAACTCATCCATCACTGGTGTTATTTTAGTGCTATATCAATATTTAAGGCAGTGGTTCCCAAACTTTTTCTGCAGTGGCCCCTTTTATCAGAATACTTTCAAGCAAACCCCCCCAACCCACACAAATATAACCTTCTTTTGCTTCCACACTCCACTGGAATAAATATTAAACATATAATTCACACAAAACACAACTGAATAAAACAAAATAAAGTGACAAATCATCTTTACATGGTAATTAAAAAAAGTATCCTGCATTATGTATCTTGAGATGCACCGACCGATCTTTCATCGTCATCAGCCATTCTGTTCCAGTCACATTTAGCCGACACTTGTGCACTTGAAACATCGACAGCGGCACAAACACAGCCACACACATGAACAGCACAGGGCTTCGACTTAAGTTAATTCAGAACTAAGTTCATGTGTGCACGGAGCTTTAAACTTCAACAGTTACTGCTCAGCCGCTCCGGGTTTGTTTCCCGGTGCCAACGTTTATCTTGGAATGGATGGTATGTTAATTTTTGGGTTCTGGTGTATCTGTGACCTGTGTATATGTATTTTTATCAGTTAATAAAAGCTCACAGTAGGGGGAGGCAATATTTTATCGTGTCGTGATAAAGTGAGTTATCGTGATAGACTCTTTTAGATATGCTTTTCTGAGCATATCGAAGATACCATCGGAAACCAATCAGTGCATCTGAAGTATCTTATCTTTTCTCTGTGTAACAGCCTTCATTTGCCTTGTGGCTCCAACTGCAATACCTCTGCTCGGTCCCAAAGGGGGCGAGCCCCCCTCAGGAGGCGCGACTCCACTACTTGAACCCTAAGCTTGTCCTTATTTATACGTATTCGAACAGTAAAGCAAATGTGGTGATGCCTCACCATTAAGGTACTGGACTATTGACTATTATATGGTCCGTATCCCAGAACTGACAGGCTCCCACTGGTGGGTTCTTGAGCGAAGCCATTAAATGCCAATTTCTTGTATTGTATCTTGTCAGATACCAAGTGTATTTAAGGGCACCTGCTAAAGCTGTAAGTATGTTTTACTACTAAACACTATGTACGCTTCACATCCTGGGATGCGTAGCTTCAATGACGTCCTTCACCTAATGGTTGTGACTGAGCAGTACCATGTTTCACTCCTGCAATGTTCAGACGCTGTAACTCCCACATTTTGAATGAGAACCGAGCTCGCCGATGAGCATCACCTGATAAAGTCAGTACCTGGCAAGAGTCTGCTGTGTAATTGGTTAACAGATAGCGAGTGAATAGCAATTCCTCTCCATATTGGCAGCAAACGTGATTTGCATTCTCTTTAGGCAAGTCAAACGGCTCTTTTAAATCAGTATGGATCCGTAGTCCTGTAGCTGAGCTCTCTTTCCAGACTTACACTCCTTATCTGAAATACCTGCATTCTTGATGTTATCCACTGCTTTCTGCAATAAAAATGCGTAATAATCTCGCTGCCATAGCAGGTGGGGTGAGTTTAAATGATTGAATTGCATTTTTCGAAGTGCTTCTCCAATCCAGTCACACATGTGGTTTGGTCCTTGAGCTGCGTGTATGTCCTTCGAATGTTCCCTGTAAGTTTATTAGCTGACAGAAGATGACTAACCTGGAGTTCGTAAAGGAAAAAGCCCATATTATGTATGTACCTCATAGCGGATAAAGTGCAATTTGATTAAATATAAATCGCATCATGGAAGGAAAATATCACCGCCACCATCAAACTCTTCATTCTTTGTTCTTTGTTAAGAAATCTGCAACTCTTTCATTCATTTTCATACCTGCTTAATACAATTCAGGGTTGTTGGGGCCTACTGGCAGCACAGGACACAACTGTTTACGGGCACATACATAAACAACTTCACACTGGCATTTTAGTAGTTAACTCTGGGATTAACTGGAATCCCAACCAGAGCATGCTTAGACCTGCTGTCTGTATTTTATTCAGATCCCATGACCTTGACGGAAAGCTGGGTTACAACATGTTAAAAATAAAATGCAATAACACACAAATGTACGAATTAATATAATTTACACGTAGCAGTTAAGCGGCGGTACAGTAATGCAGAGGTTGGCACTGCCAGCTCATAGCTCTGGAGACCCGGGTTCAAGTTTGCATGTTCTCCACGTGTTGCCATGGATTTCCTCTGGTTCTCCAGTTTCGCATTGCAAAGACATGCTCCAGGTCAACTGGCATCTCTAAAAGTGTCTGAGGGTGAGTGAGTTAGTGTGTGTGTGTGTTTGATAAAGTGGCGCCCTGTCTGGGATTTGTTGCCACTCGTTTCCCGCCTCACACCCTGTGCTGCCGAGTCTGAATCGGATTAAGCCGAAAGTGAATGAATGAAGGGTGTAGATTTGATTTACTTAATTTTGCTTTGTGGGTGTAAATTCCAGCATTTAAGAGTTAATTCGGAACTTGAGTGAATTTTATTCTCGCTATACTAGAGCTGGGGGACTCAAGACTTGAGTCGCAAATTGACTTGAAACTTGCTTGTCTAACACTGATGCAAGACTCGACTTTGTCTTGCTATACATGACTTTAGACTTGACTTTGGATTAAGACAGATGACTGTCAGATGACTTCTGATGT
>JAJAGP010000049.1:600000-942500 GCA_025084515.1 Ancistrus triradiatus | reverse complement strand
CAGAGATAATTCTAACTTTAAAAAAGACAGACTGCATCACATGATTATCTGTCCATCTATTCATCCATCCATTCACGCATCCACCTACCCACCTACCCATCTATCTACCCATCTATCTATCTATCTATCTATCTATCTTATTTATCTATCCACCCATCCAACTACTAACTGCCATTATAACAAATCTGAAGTCTAATTTTAGCTAAGATGGCCAGATTGCATCATATTGATATCCGCCCTTCCATTGATCCAATCCTCCAACTACTCATCCATTTCCTCAGTAGAATCCAGTAGATTAACCCCTGGAGTTGGAACCATTTATTTACACCTGTGTATAGAGAGCAGAAGCGATGAGGCACCAGGTTGTAGCCTCCGGACTCATGCCCATGATATGGCTGTGTGTGTGGACAGATGAGCACCAGGGCAGATTTAATTCAGTGTTTGGAGAAAAGTAAAAGATAATGTTAGCATGGGGAGACTGAGATGATGTGCAGCTGCTGGGAATCTGACAGGAGTGTCAGAAACAGCAGTTTTATTTTAACTGAATAAGTTCAGTGAGGAAGATAACGGCCCTCCTGCTGGGCCTGTTGGTTTTCTAGCCCGGTTCATGTCTTAGTGTGGTTGCTGACCATGGTGCTGAAACTTGTACTCACAAATGTACTGAGCGAAAAAAACAGAGAGAGGAAAATAAAAATAATAATAAACAGGCTATGCCTGCAAAACAACTTTCCCTCCGATTTGCTGGGTTTGACTTCATGAATATATACATTTGTACAAGACAAGTCAGATTTATTTATATAGCGCTTTTTACAAATGGAGCATTGTCTCAAAGCAACTTTACAAGTTTAGATTACCACCCACAATGCTTTTTTCTTAAACCAACTGCAACGTTTCTTTGAAAAACCAAACGAACCAAAGATTTTGGTAACTGAGGTTAAGGAAAGGGTTATAGTACATCGGTGAGATTTGCTTTAGGTTGCTGCAGTTAAGGTTAGGGGCACATTACAGTAAACATTGCATGATTTTGGACTGTGGGATAAAACTAGAGTACTTTGAGTAAACCCAGACACAGAGAACATGCCAAACACAGTAACCGGTGGAAAGATTAAAACCCTTATGTCCTTAGACTACCGACACTACCTGCAGTACCTCCATGCTGGCTTTAAAGACTCAGTGAAGCTGTAAATGCTCTCAATACTACAGGCTTTTCCACTATACACCGTCTTAAACAGTATAATAGAGTAAAACTATAAAAATAATAAGAGTTATTGCATTTATCTGCAGTGTAAACAATCACCGAGGACCTGATGCGAGCAGCTCGAGTGAGCCAGTGTTAGATGGATTATCCTAAAGTAATGAAAACGAGTGTACTCACAGTTCCTGCACTAATCTCATAAGCCTTGAAATGGTACTGAGTGTGAAACGGCACAGATTGAAAATGTTGTCATCAAACCAGCTACTGTGGCTCCAAAAAGTATTTGGACAATTAAGTCGTGCTTACAAATGTATGAATTTCGCCGCATTAAAGAACAATGTCACACCAAGTACGCTGGATGGCCAAAAGTTTGTGGACACCTCTACTAATTAGCGAACTCTGCTACAGTATCTCAGTAACACTCACTTGTAATATATAAATAATGTAAAGTGTACATTTCTGGATTCTCCACAGATAAACAGTGGCAGTAGAACGAGTTGTAGTGACTCTTAATATGATACAATTATAGGTTCATCAACTTTCTGCCCTGCTGTCCCTAAACAAAGCCAATAAAGAATTGGTTTGCCGACTTTGATCGAGAACTTGGCTAGGCTCGCACCTTCAAAATTCACTGTAATGCCAAAAATGAGCCAGGGCTTATTGTCTAACATCAGAACCCGACCTCAAAGTCATGTTCCAAAATCTAGGGAAAGCCCTCTTAGAAGAACAATGGCTGTACTAGCAGCAAAGATGCACCCACGTTTTCTGTGTAATTGTTGGGTGTCCACAAACTTCTGGCCATAAAGTGAAACATTTATTTTAAAGAAAGATAACACTCACAATTTCCCAGCATAACATTTTCCAAAATTAGATTGTTTTTAAAATATACAGTATAAAGAATAGAAATACTGGTCCAAATTAGACAAAAAAAGTATTTGGACACTGCATAGTGGCTTCCTCATAGATCATAGTTACAGAGTTGTGTGTTATCCATCTGAAAATCCATTGGCGTCGCCTGAATAATTTCTTTGCTGATTTCTGATTCTGCACCCATGTCTCTGCACACTTCAGAGTTCATGATGCCATCACTGAACACCGAACTCACCAAGACCACTGTAGCAAAAACATCCCCATGATTTGATATTTCCACCTCTGTGCTTCATAGAGCCCTTAGTGCAGTTTGGCTGGAATTCCTCTCTTGGCTTTCTCCACACACAGCCCCTCAACCATCAGATCCATCTGAGTTAAATTTGGCTTCATCTGAAATTACAACCGTTCTCCAGTGTCTTCCTGTGTTCTTTTGCAAATTTCAGCCATGTTTTCTTATTGTTGAGGCTGATGAATGGCTTCCGCTGCATTACTTCCCCTTTGTACCCACGCTCACTGATCCTGTTTCGCATAGTTTGTGCGGTAATTTGTATCTGGTAATTCTCATTAATGGCTGAAGAAATGCTTGCTGCTGTTTTTTGCTTGTTTTTCTTGAATTGTACACTTATCCTGTCGGGTCTGTGTGTGTTGGGTACAGCCTGTTTTCTACATCATCAAGTCAAGTCAAGTCAGATCTATTTATATAGCGCTTTTTACAATGGAGCATTGTCTCAAAGCAACTTTACAAGTTTAGATTATCTCCTAATAACTACGTCCAATCCCAAATTGAGCAAGCCTAGGGTGACAGTGGGAAGGAAAAACTCCCTAAGTGTTATGAGGAAGAAACCTTGGGAGGACCAAGACTCAAAAAGGGACCCAACCTCCTTGGGCGGCGTAGATGATAAATCTAAGAGCGAAACTAAAGTCATGGAGTCAAAGTTCGAATAAAATGTGAAGTATGCACATCGACATTAAGTGGCCCGGGTATGGTGGGGCTGGAGCTGATGACGGAAGCAGCTTGACTGGAGCTACAGCAGATGAACATCATGTGTGGGGCCGGAAAACTGCCGGAAACACAGCTCGGAGAGAAAACAGAAAAATGTAATTAGTTATTGATTAAGAGCACAGTATCTATTAACAATCACTGATGCCATGTCAATCACTGATGCCATGTGTAGCATGAGACTCCGGCAGCATTAGCTATAGCAGCATAGCTAGAAAGAGGAGAACTGGTAGGAAACACAACCAAGAGGAATCACATGAGACATTGGCAACCCCACGGGAGGCAGAAGACAGCAACGTCTCTGATCACCATAAGACTCTTTGACTATGAACCCCCAGCTCTGCCCTTATTCTAAGGCAAGGATGCACGAGTCAAGATCACGAGGACCGACGCCCAGTTCAGCCAGACCGCCCACTGGACACTCCCGGCTAGCGGACAAGGCAGGCAGGCCAGACATGACTCCAGGCTCTGGCCCCAGTGACCCAAGCCATGCATCCTGGTCTAAATCTAGTCAAAAAAATCTAGTAAAAAGGTATGTCTTTAGCCTAGACTTAAAACTTAAGAGAGTGTCTGAATCTCGAACGAAAGTGGGAAGTTTATTCCATAGTTGGGGGGCCATGTATGAGAAAGCCTTTCCCCCGGCTGTGACTTTTTTAATTCTAGGAACTAAAAGAAGTCCTGCACCCTGCGAACAAAGTAGACGAGTTGGATTGTAAAACTCTAAGAGTTCACTCAGATAATGTGGGGCCAGGCTATGTAGAGCTTTAAAAGTTACAAGAAGTATTTTGTAATCAATGCGGAATTTGACTGGTAACCAGTGTAGTGATGATAGAACAGGAGTGATATGATCAAATTTTCTAGTTCAAGTTAACACTCGGGCAGCTGCATTCTGAACTAACTGAAGTTTATTTATAGATTCACTAGAGCATCCAGTAAGTAAGGCATTACAGTAATTCAACCTTGAGGTTATAAACGCATGAACAAGTTTTTCTGCAACATTAAAAGAGAGGATATTTCTAAGTTTAGCGATATTACGTAATTGAAAGAAAGCAATTCGAGTGATGCTGCTAAAGCGCGCATCAAAGGAGAGATCTGAATCAAATGTACACCTAAGTTTTTTACAGGACGGACTGGGCAATACTGGACAGCCATCTAGATTTAGGATAGATGTAGCTAAACCTGTCTCTCACAGCCTTGGGTCCCATTTCCCCACTAATAGCACCTCAGTTTTATCTGAGTTAAGTAAGAGAAAATTAAATAACATCCAATCTTTTATTTCCTTTACACAGTCCTCAATTTTGTTGATTGTAAGGCTGTCATTAGGTTTGGCTGATATGTACAGCTGTGTACATCATCTCATGTGGCTCTGCTCTGACCCTTTTCTCTTTCCACAGAAGGCTCCCTTTATAAACCCTCCTTTTTTCACTTCCATGTCGGATCTTGTCATAGGTCAGTTCCTTGTCGGGTGGGTCCTGTCCTGGCTCTTGTACTTAGCTCCTGTTCTTCCAGCTGCCCTTGTTACAATTTTTATGTTCCTGTCCCTGTTTTAGGTGTTGTTCCCTGTCTTGTGTGTTCCATGTTAGCTGTCTGTATTTGTATGGTCTGTTAGTCTCTATTATGTGAGCGCTGCGTCGTATTACTGTTTGCGCCTTTATGTGTTATCCCTGTATGTCAGTGTCTCTGTTTGTATTAGCATTGTTAGCCTAGCTACCTACACTGTATACGTTCGATTTCTGTTTAGCCTAGCCACCTAGAATCTCAGAATCTCTGGTTCTAGGTACTCCATCTGGTCTGCATGTGGTATCCACTATGTTGGTTTGTAATACGTCCATCTCTGTCTCCTTTCCCTGCACCAAGCGTTAAAGTTTACTTTCACAACTCTGTCACCTTTCATTTTTTTTTTACAATATCCAACTGTGGAGGAAGGAAGATGTAGTTTTTTGCTGATCTAGGGCTGAAATAGAGTAGCCTTCATTGTGCAGACAGATGATGTTTTCTCAAAGCTTATTTCTCTCTTTTGGCCATTTCTGCAAAAACATCAATATTTACTTTTTTTTTTTTTTAGCAAACACTCTTATAGAAAGTGACAACTGATACAATCGTGCAATTGTGGGTTAAGGGTTTTGCTCAAGGACCCAAGAGTGGCAGCTTGGCAGAAGTGGGATTTGAACCCTGGACCTTCTGGTCCACAGTCCAGTATCGTAGCTGCTAGGCTACCACAGTCCCTAATATATTATTTTTATATGTATCTTCTGCGTCTTTAAACTACATCACAATACCTACAACTGGTACATTTCAAGCAATTGTAGGTTAAGGGTATTGCTCAAGGATCCAACTGTGGCAGCTCAGCAGAGTTGGAATTTGAACCCTGGACCCTCTGGTCCAAAGTCTAGTATCTTAACCACTGAGATGTCACAGTCCTGGTTATAAAATACTTATTATCACTTGGTTCTAAAGTAATTTATAGTCTATGTAATCAGTCACATTCAAACTCATACAGGTTCCCCCAGAATCCACAGGTGTAGTTCATCACATTTACCATGGATTAATGGTGAAACCCAGATTAGATTAATGTGCCCAAATACCTTTGAACAGTATATTTATGCTTTATATATTTTCAAACATAATCTATTTTGGGAAAGTGCAGCTTAAATGTTCAAATACTTTCTAGAGCCACTTTTTATATCACACAATATCAAGAGTTAAAAAATCCTCACAATGTTTGGTCTGTAGAGCTAACTGGTTGTAATGCAATCCATTTATAACTGTTTTATTTATCAGTATTTCTACATATTAGCAATAGAAATAGGATTGGTGTGAGGAAACATCCATTCTAGCGTACAATCTGATAGAATTCTAGAGGTTAGTATTTCTCTAACAAACAAATCCCTATTTTTGTATCTCATTCTGCCTTTGGTTGTGCTTGATACAAAAATAGAGCTCCAAAACTGTACGGGTCCCCCACGATGTCATTGACGTAACTAGTCAAAACACCTGTTATCACAGCAGGTGAGCTGAGGCACTGCCACTGTGACGCACTTCATGGCTGATTCAGTACACAAAAGGCAGTGATGCTACACCAAGTTCTTTCTTTATTAGCTAAACTGATCTAATAAGCTAATCCACTCATCGAAACCAACAGAGCTTTAGAAAACAGGATTGAACCTAAAGATAAAGGTAAAAATAAGATGTTTGGAACAGCGGCAGGTCAATGGTGTATAACAGCCGAGATTATCCTGTTTTTATACAGCAGCACTGTTAGCTTAACTAGTCACAACTACTCGATTGTCAGCGGATATAAATACACTCAGATTAGCTCCATATGGACAGAACAAAAACTAGAACTTACAGTAGCCAAGACAAATCCAATTCTGTAAGGGTCTGCAAGTGATTACATATAAGAAATACAGTACTGAGCAAAAGTCTTAGGTCACCATTAGATTTGTTGTTTTAGCAATGGTATAATGACCACATGTACCATATTGTCAGGGATTGGACCCAAACATTTCAAACTTGGATTCGTCACTCCTTAATCCTCTTTTCCACTGATATTCCAGGTTCTGTCAGCTCCCGTTCTAAAGAAATGGTTTCTTGGCTGCTACCCTTCCAAAATCCTTCCTGACTGTCGAAGGGTCAACTTGGCATCCAGATGAAGCTGCCAGATGGTGCCATTGCTCAAGTGAAAGGAGAGGTCACACTTAATACTTGCCAAGATAGGCTATAGAAGCTGATTTTTCTGATATGTTTTCTGTTTTTTTAATCCTGCCATATTTAATTCTGTGTTTTTTGGTTGTATTCTAATAAAGACTTTTTCCACAGTACTGTAGATACTGTAGTGTGTGTATATATATATATATATATATATATATATATATATATATATATATATATTCATTAGTATTTTCATTTAGAGAATCACACGTCATTTGAATTGAGGTGTTTAAGTCTCTATCCAATGGAAACATGGATGTACTGTTTGAATCCAGGAAATCATGGATTATCTACAGTATTTATACAATCCTGGTCTCTAATAAGATTTGAGCAAGCAGGGCTTTTGTCGGCGTTCATACAAATGTATTTCCTTAACCTTCACCATCTGTAACCTCGTTCCAGCTGGACTCTTGGACTCTTTCCAGCTGTGTGATCAGAAACAATATGCCACAGAGAAAGCCTTGAAGTTAGTGATGTTTAGACGTCCTCGCTGCCTCTCTGCTCACGGCTGATAACATTAACAAGCCTTTTACCTTCTCGCCTGCCAGCCAAAGCAAAGTGACAGAGAAGACAATGAGCAGCTGAGTGAAGAGAGATTAGGAGAAACGCCGACGATGACGGATGAATGACAGACTGACCTTCTCTGATTGCAGATAGAATCTCCCACAATCCATTTATAGATCATTGCTGATGAGCTGATATTGCAGGTGGCAGTGTCCCAAAACCAAATGTCAAATTTCCTTTACTATGAGTTTGGGCCATTGTCCTGTATGTAGAAAGATAATGGGAAATCAAAGAGAGAAAACCATGTGAAGGTATGAGGCAGACACCAAACACACCAAAGAGAGAGAGAGAGAAAGAGAGAGGGAGAGGGAGTACCGGTGCCATTTAATTGACCTTCAAAGTGTCTGAGCCACTTTACTTAGAGAAAGAAGCTGAAGCTGACAACCCCGTCTCCCGAGACAAGAGAAATGACACGTCCTTCATGCACAAAAGCATCCGAAGGCTGTACATATTAATATATGTCTGGTATAAAAAAATGGAGTTGAATTTGTTGATTTTTGCAAATGAAAAGACTTTCTACGGGGACAGAAAAATATATGTCATATTTCTACAGACGCAGTAAATTTCCGTTGTGTGACAATACTGTTTATTTGTGAAATACACATGAAAAAATGAAACAGTAATGGTGTCAACTTGCTGTAGTCGACCCTGCAGTCATCCAGGCTTAAGGTCCCTACTGGTTTGCTAGAGGACAACCGAGTCTGACAGGTAGGGTCAAAGTGTGTGTGTGTGTGTGTGTGTGTGTGTGTGTGTGTGTCTACCCAGAGACATCGTGACACCTCCTGTCACAGACGTCCCTCCTGCCCTAGCACATACAGTAATAAACAGATGCTAATGACTGAAACGGTTCCACACGTTCTCATTAACGTCCTCTGAAAAGTGGCAACATTTTGGAAAGTTTCGCTGCTACTAAGGTCAGGCTTATATCCTTATACGTTTGTCTGTCTGGTGGTTAGATAAAAATCTGTCTCACATACTTTGTCGAGGTCTGGAAGACAGAAAAACTAGTTCGACACCTGCTGGCAGAAAGGAGAATTGCAGGCAGAAAACACCAGTAACGTTCCAGTCGTTTTAATGATCGGTACGTATTTCAAGTTTTATATATTATACAAAGATATAATATATAACATATTACATTTTATTAAATATTATTGTTTTAAAACAAAACACCATATGCAAAGTATCTAAACTACTATGTGACCATGGTAATGTTCGGCCAATATCCATTTCAGTCAACGTCCAGTTTCACAGAATGTAATGTGGACGTTAACTCTTTTTGTGATACAGTGGTGCTTGAAAGTTAATGAACCCTTTAGAATTTTCTATATTTCTGCATAAATATGACCTCCTCGATTTTCACACAAGTCCCAAAAGTAGATAAAGAGAACCCAGTTAAACAAATAAGACAAAAACATTATGCTTGGTCATTTATTTATTGAAGAAAATGATCCAATATTACATATTAGGGAGTGGCAAAAGTATGTGAACCTCTAGGATTAGCAGTTCATTTGAAGGTGAAATTAGAGTCAGGTGTTTTCAATCAATGGGATGCCAATCAGGTGTGAGTGGGCACTCTCTTTTTATTTAAAGAACAGGGATCTATCAAAGTCTGCTCTTCATAACATGTTTTGTGGAAGGTGTATCATGGCACGAACAAAGGAGATTTCTGAGGACCTCAGAAAAAAGAGTTGTTGATGCTACAAAACCATCTCTAAAGAGTTTGGACTCCACCAATCCACAGTCAGACCAGATTGTGTACAAATGGAGGGAAATTCAAGACCATTGTTACCCTCCCCAGGAGTGGTCGACCAACAAAGGTCACTCCAAGAGCAAGGCGTGTAATAGTTGCGAGGTCACAAAGGACCCCAGGGTAACTTCTAAGCAACTGAAGGCCTCTCTCACATTGGCTAATGTTAATGTTCATGAGTCCACCATCAGAAGAACACTGAACAACAATGGTGTGCATGGCAGGGCTGCAAGGAGAAAGCCACTGCTCTCCAAAAAGAACATTGCTGCTTGTCTGCAGTTTGCTAAAGATCACGTGGACGAGCCAGAAGGCTATTGGAAGAATGTTTTCTGGATGGATGATACCAAAATAGAACTTGTTGGTTTAAAAGAAAAGCGTTATGTTTGGAGAAAGGAAAACACTGCATTCCAGCATAAGAACCTTATCCCATCTGTGAAACATGGTGGTGGTAGTGTCATGGTTTGGGTCTGTTTTGCTGCATCTGGGATGGAGCAATGAATTCTGAATTATATCAGGGAATTCTAAAGGAAAATGTCAGAACATCTGTCCATGAACTGAATCTCAAGAGAAGGTGGGTCATGCAGCAAGACAACGACCCTAAGCACACAAGTCGTTCTACCAAAGAAAGTCCTGACATTAATCCAATCGAAATGTTGTGGAAGGACCTGAAGCGAGCAGCTAATGTGAGCAAACCCACCAACATCCCAGAGCTGAAGCTGTTCTTTACAGAGGAATGGGCTAAAATTCCTCCTAGTCGGTGTGCAGTGAAACGTTTAGCTGCAGTTATTGCTGCACAGGGGGGGTCACAGCAGACACTGAAAGCAAAGGGTCACATACTTTTGCCGTAAATAAATAAATGACCAAAAAAATCGGGCTTCTTCTGCCAAAGACCTACAACTAGACAATAGTTAGACTTTCTAATAGGACAGTAATCCAAGACATACTCCCAAATGTTCCCCTACCACAAAGTGATCCTCCCTGTCCACGGATGAAACCTCATAAAACCCCTCTGGAGAAATAAAGATGAATCTACAGCGCAGATCTGTCTCCAGTGTTTAATGTTCATCTTAATATCCACAAAGACTGGGGTGCAAATAATCCTGGAGCTGACTATATGTTACAGATTGCTAAAAATAAATAAATGAATAAACACAACTCTAGGTGATAACCTCCATCTGTCAGCTCTCATCTGTCTGGGGAGAAAATGCAGAACAGACCTTATCCAGTCCTGCTGGACCTTCAGCTGCTTTGTTGGTGGAGAAGCAAATGGGTTATTTATATGCCTGCTCCTATTTTCATCAAACAACTTTAAATCTTGAATCACTATGGCAATCCGAAACTCTCCCTGTTTAGTGCTATATGAGGTGTGAAAATGGTTCTTTGTAATCCTTCAAATCTCTGACCCCACAAGCGCTCCAGAAGTCTCTGCCTTCAGGTACCCATCATATTTTTTATATATCCTTTCTACTTCCTTCATTTCAAGCACTCAGGAAATTCAGATCTAGTTTGCACTTTGTTGTTCCAATTATTCCTACAGGTTTTTTAGACCATTAGACCATTAGCCAGGCAGCTGAAGTGCAAACTTTAGAACCAAATGTCAGGATGTCATAGATGATCAGTTACATTTGGGGCAAGGTAGAAACTGCTTAAATTAAAGCTGAGTCATGCCAACAAAGCTGACGTCAGAAATGGACTGTCAGTGAAAGAGCCATTCCACCAAATGGGAGCCATTTCCGTCCCCGGGACATTAGACATATAGGTCATTAATATAATTAGCTGTAAAACATTTTTATTAAGCAAGGTGCCTGCACATCAATTGCAAATTTAAGGTATATCATAAGGTAAAACATTACTAAAATTACTAGAAAATAGCATTTGTTAGCTGTCCCTATAGAAAATATACAAAAAAAAATATAGAAAAAAGTTCAATTTTTAAGTAGTACAACAAGTAAATGGCTCCCATTCAGCCGAATGACTCAAAAAATGATCCGACACCATCCAGAATCGTTTGATTTATTGGCACATCTCCATAATTGATGTCTTCTATGGTGCTAACTGATGTACTTTATCTGGTTCTTGATGGCATTGTGTGTGTGACCTTGAAAGTAGAAGTTCTAAAGCACATGAACCAGCTTATTCCAGTTTAGTGATAGTTCCTGATGTCTCACTGAGAATCCAGAGTGATTAATTAGTGGAGGAAATGCTGGTTCATGAGGAAAAATGCGCGCTCAGACAGTATGGTCTTTTGTTTCATCCCAGCTGTAGAAAAAGAGGACATTAACATTCAAACCAGTGCTGCTTGTAAATGCCAATAGGATGACATTATGGAAGGTCCAGACTTATTTATAAGGCTGTATTTATCAGAATCTTTCACACTGTCTGAGTTCCCGTCTAATCTGTTAAAGCTAGGAAACCAACCCTCCCCCGAGGACTCACTCGAGTCTCTGGTTTCTTCATGCTCACTAAAGCAGCCATAACAGAACCGGGACTCACACTCCAGACGTCTGATGGAAGGCCATATTACCGGTACGTTCCTTATTTCCCTGGCTTCCTCCCAGTACTATTAGAGAAGAATCTGAGAAGAAGACCCATAAGTCTACAGAATGCTAAGTCAAGCAGGACCTTCTATCAAAGAACTTGCAGATAATTCCACAATGCAGACTGTTTATTCAGGAAGGCTCAGTGTAATTGATAACAAAACTAGCAAAGCATATCAGAGCCTATTCATCTGATTGGCACAAAATTTGGTCTCTAGCGTCATAAGAGACAGCTGACTACAAATGTTCAAAGAATTTCAACAACTTATCAACCACAGTCCAATAAAACTCAGTGATGCAATGTCCTATTTTACTACTTTGTATGCAAGCGATTCAAGCTTGAAGCTGAAGTTTGGATTTTCATACACAGATTGTAAAATGTTACTTGAGCCAATTAAAAATGAAAACCAACAGCCAGTCAAATCAGACAGCATGGACTTTATTAATTCCAATTAATATTATTATTATTATTAGATATTAAGTACATTATTAATAATAACAACAACACCAACAATAATAATAATAAGCTATAATAGCATAAATCATTCTTTACTTGATTAAATCACCTATAACACGTAAATTCATTTCAATATAAAAAAAGCCCTTTTTAAACAAGAACTAATTTTTTAATATCAGTTCTTTAAAAATGTTTTACATTATTTATTACTAAAAGAAAACACGTATGCCCTAAAGTAATATGTGTATGATATATCTGCATACAATATGTCTTTTAGTGAACTCTGCAATTCAATTCACTAAACAGCCTTTATGACACCATTTGGAATCTATTTGGACAATCTACATAGTCTAATGCGGGGGCACCCCTGGTCTGTGCCATATGGCACAACGAAAAGAAAAGCTCTTAGACTAGTGAATCTTTGGCAAAGGACAAACATTCTGTGGACACATCCAAGACACGACCAGAACTGTCAATGCCTGGAGGCTATTCGGCTGGATTTTCAGTGCAGCAGGACTTACTGGACTTTGTGGTACCAGAAGACCAAATGAAGTCTCATCCTGCCAGATGCAGGTAGTTCTAAAAGCTACAGAACAAGTGCTCTACCAATGAGCCACACAGGTTCGTATCCTGTCTCTAGGGAGGGATCCACTCATCGAGTCTTTGGTACACATGGACCAAACCTGGGGTACCGCCATGTAGCATCTTGTCAGTTATGATAAATCATCATGTAGCCCGATGAGGTGTACTGTATATATAAATAATGTTACGTCTTTAAAAATTGTTAAATTCTCATGATGTACTCTTTTTTCTTTTTCTTGTCACGTTTCACTTTCAGCATCCAGAATTTCTCCTCTGACTGGTAAAGTCCCTTTAAGTTTAATCTCCATTAAACCATTTCATTTACTTTTTCTCAGCGGGGATGACGTTATTTATCATGTTCCATATTTAGAATGTGATCAAGCAACTCTCAATTTGTCAACCCTTACCTGAAGCCACGGGGGACGCGGAGCCTGTCTGATTCCTGCATCATCAAAAGACCTGCAGAGGCTAATGAAACATAGATGTGAATCACGGATGACTTATTATGTTGATTGCTTTGCTGGTACGTGGGAGCTCAGAAATGGAACGTATGATGCCGATGTTCTGTATGCAGCATAAAGTGGGCATAAAGTTGGATGAAAGCAGGTCTCTTAACCTTCAGCTACTCCCAGGTTGTAAGCCGCTCTGGATAAGGGTGTCTGCTAAATGCTGTCCATGTAAATTGACTTATGTCTGTGGTCCAACCAGCTCATAAACGTATAAAGAGAGATGATCTGAAATGAGGAGGAGTCATAATTACGCTGGCATGGTCACTGCTGATTCAACATCTATAGCACCTGCACAGCTGATACCTCACCACCATCTGCAGTGTGCATGAACATGGGCTCAGTGCCACTGGCACCAGCCTTCAGATGTGTGGAAGTCAGAGCTATAAAAAAAACCAAAACAGCACCTTCATTCAGTTCCTTCATTCCCTTTATACTCCATCATAGTGTAATGGCCTTAGACAGGATCATAACAATAGCAGTGTACTAAATCCTGTGGTGCAATTACTGTATGTCCAAATACTTTTAGTTAGTTTGATCCTCTTTAAACTGGGAGTAAACTGTTCTGTTTACCAGGACATAGCTGTCATTCTGAGTGTATCAACCAAACCATTTCCTCTCTGTATTTTTAACTCTGACAAACTTAAAAACATACTTTGTCTGTGCGTTCCTTTCTTTTACACCCGCTACTCCCATCACCTCATCGTCCCTCCCAAGACCTAGACCTTTAGCGTCAGCAACTCAGGGGTCCTATAGGGACTGATTAAGGGTCTGTTCTTAAATTTCTGCTTCTTTCTTGTTTTCTTGAACTCTCATGACTCAGAACTAAATTCACTAATAAAAGCAGTCTCATCCATAATTTATATTGTTTCTTGCCAGTTGTAAAGAATCTCTGTGTTACAGTTCCATGCAGAGGATGTGTTAACCTCTACTCATAAAAAAGAAACACCAAAATGTCAATTGCTCGGGGCTGCTCAGTCTTTTGTATAACACTCTGTGATTTTGCAGCCAGCATTTTATTTTGTTGATGCCAAAAAAATCCTGGCAATGGCAGAGGCCAGAAACTGCACTGGCCGACCACATACTAAGTGTAAGCACTTGTGTAGTGTAACTCTGGATAATGGTTCCACGAACATATGCTAGTGTATCTTTTCAACTGAATTTGCCAAAGTAGCTGATTTCAGGTCTTAAATGTGTGTCTATACTGGAAGCGAAGTGCATTTATATTTTTGCTTCTACATTTTTATGAACACTTATGGCATTATGGCTCTGTAATAACACTGTTCTGGTCAGTTATCATTAGAAAGTAGGATTAAAAAGTGCTGTCACCTCACAGCTCTAGAGACCCAGGTTCGATTCCCAGCCTGGCCACTGCCTGAAGTTATGTCTGTGTGGGTTTTCGGTTGGTATTTTGGTTTCCTCTTTCATTCCAAAGAAGGTCAGCTGGCATTTCTCAAGTGCCCCAGTGTAAGTGTGCATGTGCCCGCTGATGGACTGTCACCCTGTCTCAGGTTTTTTTTTTTTTTTTGCTTAATTTGGACTTGCTGTCTAGGACTCTGTCATATCCACACCCTGCATTTTATTATTAGTTGTTGGCCTACTATCCAGTCCAGTCCTGGTCAGTTATCAGAAGCTTGTAAATGAAATGGCATAAGTACAGAGTTTGTGCTTTAACCCGGGTGCTTTAACTCTTGAGCAATTCTTTCCACTGAAACACCAAATATCTGGCAACCTCAGAAACAAACCTGCACTGTCCAGCCACAGAGGAGCATTTTTTCCCATTGCATGACCATTGAGATACCTTTCCTCCCTTAAACACTTTAAGTAAGGGTTATCTCTCTAATACGTCTGAGCTGAGACCAAAGGTCATGCCTTCCTTTCGCCTAATTAGGAAATAGCATGCATTTAAAAATTCTGACTATCAAACTTGGCTAATTGGTCATATAAATAATAAGATACATTTTCTCTCAAATCTTCCCTTGCTTGAGTAGACCCTCCATTCCATCCGCGATCTTCATGGCCCTGTGCTTTCAGATCATTGGAAATTACAGAAGGTTATCCAGGTGCTGCATTACGATTCAGAAGCTGTGTAATTGGTCCTTCGGCGCGTCTGGAATAAACTGGCATGTAAATAGAGACAAACTTAGCAATTAGTGAGCTTGTCACTCACAGTTCCCGGTGTGGAACGTTTAATTTGGTATCCGAACGTGCCATCTATCATATTTAAACCTGACACTGTAAGTCCTCTGAGATAAGCTCACATTAATTGCTCTCACGGTCATGATTGAAGTCATGATAAAAAAATGGATTGACTATTGGTGCTCTAGTGGTTTTGATATCTATTCTGTAACCATATTATCCTACATGAGTCAAAGCCGACAGGATCCTCTCATGAATGTGTCTTTTTTATAGGATGCCAGGTGTGAAGATGTGGAAAAGCTTACGAGAGCTGTAGTGTCTGGACTTTGTTGTGCACTGTCTGTTTTCTTGATTCCTCTTTTATTGTGGAGTTTCCATAGTTTTATAGAGTCTTGCTTTTTATTGTACATAATTCCCACAGCACGTCTCACCTACCCTGTGTGTGTGTGTGTGTGTGTGTGTGTGTGTGTGTGTGTGTGTGAGCACATGGGCACAGTGCAATTGGAGCTGCTGTTCAGATTATTACATTGCAGATATAGTGTTATATTTAGAGCGCAGGTACAAGTGCGTAGTGGGGATTTAAAACCCAAATTGCACACATTTTCAAATTCAGCACACGGGAAGTGAGGGGTGTGCCTGATGGAGGAGAGGCAGATCCCTGTGATAACTGGCATTCAGTCCAGGGCACACTTCTCCAGAGATGGCACCAGAGCCCTGATTAGAAAAAAGTAGGGTTAAAAAATGCTGTCACCTCACAGCTCCAGAGACCCAGGTTCGATTCCGAAGTGTGAAGTTGTATCTGTGTGGGTTTCCAGTTGGTACTTTGGTTTCCTCCCTCATTCCAAAGAAGGTCAGCTGGCATTTCTCAGGTGCCCCAGAGTAAGTGAATACATGTGTGCATGTGCCCGCTGATGGACTGTCACCCTGTCTAAGGGTTTGTTTTTTTGCTGAAATTGGACTTGCTCTCTAGGACTCAGGTTGTCATATCCACACCCTGCATTTTATTATTAGTTGTTGGCCTACTATCCAGTCCAGGATTGACTCCTGTTGTCTGTTGTAGGCTGCCAAAGTCTTGTCGGTTTGCCCAGAAATCAGCCTGAATGGCATTGTGTGGTAATTACCTGAATGATGGAACAAGCTGAGTGGTAAGAAGAAAAAGGTTGATAATGAATGTGCTGGGCTTCTGTGATGCAAATTGGCTTGTATTTGTAAGACCTTGTTGTTTAGTCCAGATCTTTAATGGATTTTTTTATAAAGAAGATATTCAAGGCCTCTGCAATGATTATAGGTAAAGCACAGTCAATTAGACGCATGATATTCAAGACTGTAGAAATAGCTTCCTGACTTTTTCGGTCTAGGACGTGTGAAAACTGAGATAAAGACGTAAAAGTCTTTGGTGACATGGGATTTAACTATATTTAGCTATATTTTAAAGCAGTATGTCATCAAACCTTTTTAAATTAACCTATTGTAAATTAAAAAATTAGCTGAGATTTGAACTTTGTAGTCCAGAGCTTTAACCACGTTCTCATCATTGCCAAAAACATATTGGTTGGATTATTAGTCGCACAGAAACTGTATTGCTTTCCTCCATAGACTCTCATTTGGAAACAACAATACGGGGCCTATAAATAACCCAATAAGTAGCTCTTGTGCCTAAAAGATGGATGTGCCAGTCTGTCAAGCCTTTACTGTCTCAATGTCCTGAAAAGTTTGCCCAGAAACCAGACTGAATGGCATTATTTGGTAATTACCTGAATGATATAACAAGCAAAGTGTTAAAATAGCTGCAGAAAAGGTTGATAATGAACGTGCTATGCTTCTGTGATGCAAATTTACAAGACCTTGCTGTTTACTCCAGACCTTTCATGGGTTTTTCATAAAGAAGATAGTCAAGGCCTCTGCAATGATTATCGGTAAACCACAGTCAAGATGCTAGATGCTTAGTTAGATGCTTATATTCAAGATGTGTAATAGAAATAGCTTCCTAACATTCTCTGGTGACATGGAGTGTATTTAACACTACTATATTTTATTTGTACATTAAAAGTTTAGCCTGAATTTGAACTATGTAGTCCAGAACCTTAACCAGTTTCTCATCATTGCCAAAAACGTATTGGTTGGATAGTTGCAGAGAAACTGGCTTTCCTCCATAGACCCTCATGAGGAAACAGCAAAACAGGGCCTATAAGTAACCCAATAAGTAGCTCTTGTGCCTAAAAGATGGATGTGCCAGTCTGCCAAGCCTTTACTGTGTCACTTCCAGAAACGTTTGCCCAGAAATCAGACTGAATTGCATTGTTTGGTAATTATTTGGTACCTAAACAATGGAACAAGCTAAGTATTAACAAATCTGCGAGAAAATGAATGTGCTGGGCTTCTGTGATGCAAATTGGCTTGTATTTTTAAGACCTTGCTGTTTACTCCAGCCCTTTCATGTATTTTTCAAAAAGAAGATATTCAAGGCCTCTGCAATGATTATAGAAAAGCACAGTCAATTAGACGCATGATATTCAAGACTGTGTAATAGAAATAGCTTCCTGACGTTTTCTGTCTAGGACATGTGTGAAAACTGAGATAAAGACGTAAAAATTCGTTGGTGACATGGAAATTAGCATATTAAATGTTAAATGTTAGTTAAATGTCAGATTTAAATGTGGCCCTCAGCCGCTTCGCTGAGGCTAAGCAGATACCTTGGAATCGTCTGAATATTTAACGCTGCTAGATTTGAAACAGGTATGACACAAAACCTATTGCTTTTATTTGTACATATTTGCAAGTCGATCTTGGCGGAGCTTGGATTTGAACTTTGTAGTCCAGAGCCTTAAGCACGTTCTCATCATTGGCAACAACCGATTTATTAGGTGATCACTTACACACTGTATTGTGGGTAATGCGGAGCCTACAAGTAACCCAAGTAGCTCTTGTGCCTAAAAGATGAATGCACCAGTCTGTCAAGCCTTTACTGTCTCATTCTACTTCCTGCTAAAATAATGAGCAGCTGTCTTGTAACATGGTCTTTTAATTAGGTTACTAAAAAATGATGCCTAGCACAGAGTACACAGTTCACCCTCCATCAAATCCTTACAAGGGCACCCAAAGGGCATTCCTAAGAAACTTGCATTGCGGTTTGGAAAGCAGAGCCTGAGCTGGATTCAAAACGATCATTAAACCCGCGGTAATGCTTCACTATAGTTTGTGGTTTGTTATTGACCTAATAAATCTGCAGAAACAAATCATATTGCAAACCAATGGGGCAGTGAACTTAATTATTAATAAACATGAGAGGGAATTAAGACTTTAGTAATACAGACTACAAATATTGACTATTTGTTGTGACTCTATACAGTTCACATTTAACCTTGCGGACATGGATAAGTATCAGATATTTCTGTTTTAGTGCTGTTAGACGTTTGAATTGACCCTACAGTCCATCAAATCTTATAAGACAGACCTAAAAAATGATAATGCTAACAATTATTTTCATATTTCACACACTAACTTTTATGGGGGGTATAATCATATATGCTATTATGCTAAAACAACAAATCTAATGGTGCCCTAAAACATTTGCACCATACTCTATATGAATTGGGTTCACACACTGATTGTAGAGCAAGGCAGCAGTGACGATGGCTGTGCGAAAAAAAGTGTCATTTCCGGTAAGCTGAGGTGTGGAAAGTTGTCTAATTAGCATAAAAATGAATGTGTAGCCATTAATAATGTTAGAGCCACAAGTGTCGAGACATTTCCAGGCAGCCCTAAGCTCCATTTGGTGCTATTGCTTGTGTAATTAAACTGGCAAGTCACTACATTGAATTTCCTTACACGTTGGTGAATAGACCAACATCAAAGCTCAGCCAAATGTAATCGGAGCAAACCGGACCGCACTCATATTGCAACAACTTTTTGACCAATGGAAAAGTTATTTGTCCTGACAAGCAACAGGGGTGCCGTCAAACGCTCTGATTATATATGGGAAACTGGGCACTTTGCTTTGATGTTGGCTGTTCGTGACCGTGTTAGTAAATCTAATGTAGTGACAGTAAGTTTTATGCAACCACTTTTGCAGAAAACTTGTTCGACAATTGATCAAAATGATTTCTTATTCTATTCTCAAGCCCACATTGTGGGTTACCCCAACTGTTTAGGTGCAATCCAAACCAAACCCCATTCAGCACATAGGATTCTTTGGTTCTCACCTGATTCTATAGTTGGCAAGACCATCTGATAATGAAAAATGACACTGTGAATGTGTGCAACTGTTTCACAGCGGTTTGCATCTGGTAATTATGCTCGATTAATAACCCTAATGAGTTGCTATTTCCATTAGGCACTGGAATAACACCAATTCTAAGCTGCAAAGAGTTATACAGGTATGCATCGTGTAACACGCTTTCATTAGCTTTAGCAACCGAGGTCTTAAAAATTGTAATAAATTATAATAGTCAATACTGCGGATCCACGAGAAGAGGCAGGAGTTAGAGTTTAAGAATGAATGTGTGTGTGTTCTAATTTGGTTGATGTTTTTAGAGACTGGTTGGTCTACTATGGTCTACTCATGTTTGTGAGGATGACTTTCCGTTACTTATTTGTTCCAAGCTATAAATGCCGTTTGCCGTTTTGCACCTGTCCTATTGTAAATAGTACTCATTTGTTTGTCCCCCCCCACTACTTGTATATTCTCTCAAATCTATAACTATATAAACTGTTTAAAATTCACTCCTTAAGTATTTGTTTCATCTGGTTGATCTTCTGTGATGTTCGTAATACTGTCTCGTAATACAGTAAATCAGACCCTAGGTCTTTGACACCCGATATGTTCTTCTCTGAGATCTTAGTGCTTCAGTCCTGGAGTCTCAGTGCTGTAATGAGCTGCATACCAGCTCAGGTCTTCAGCTGCAGGTGCCTGGCATGAGTTTCATGTCCTTGTGCCTCAGTGGTGTAATGAGTTTCAACCTACACACGTTCATGCCAGCTCAGGTTTTTAACTTCGGGCATCTGGTGTGTTCTTCTCTAAAAACTCGGTGCTTCGGTGTCCTGGTGTCTCGGTGGCGTAATGGGATTCAGAATGCCTGCGTGACAGCTTTGGTCTTCAACTCTGGTTCTTCAGTCTTAGGGAATGTTAGTGGTGTAATAAGCTTGTCAGTGTCTCGCATCCTTCTCCAAAAATCTAAGGACGTACCTGTTTAAGATAGAATGGCGAACCCAGACGGAAATGTGAGATTGCTGCAAAACTCGGCATGCAGTTCTGTCTCAGGCTGAACTGCATAAAAAGACTATCAGTTGCTACTTTTGGGTAGTGTACCTCTTGGTGAGAGATCATTGACTGTTAGACATGACTCTAGGATGCACTCGAAGACAGTTTGCCCAGTTGACAGACTTTGAGAGGGGGCACATCATTGGACTGACAGAAACAGGATGGTCATTTTATGGTTAGGAGGTGTTGGGAGCACAGTCCAGGCACTTAGCAGAAGGAAATTTGTTGTCTCGGCACCCATTATGTGTCCTGCCATTGCCAGCCAGCCACTGTCGCCTTTGTTGGCAGTGTGTCGTGAATGAGAAACCTGGACCGCTACGGACTGGGACTGTATCGTCTTTAGCCATGAATTCAGGTTCTGATTGGACGAATTGTGGGGAGCGCACCAATTTTGAATTTGTTGTGGAGCAACACACTGCCCCAACTGCTGGTGTGATGATCTGGGGAGCCATCGCATATGACAGTTGGTCACCCCTAGTAGTGATACGAGGGACACTAACAACTCAGCAATATGTGCAGGACATCCTGAGGCCACGTGTTGCTTCTCATGCCAGGGCTTCCAACTGGCATTTTTCATCAGGATAATGCTTACCCAAGCACAACAAGGGTTTTCCAGGACTGTCTCCACCAAATTGCAACAATTCCTTGGCCTGCCGGTTGCCAGATTTATCACCAATCAAGCATTTATGGACGAGCTGGGACGCCAGCTTCAGCAAACTGTGAGTGTGAAGGATCGACAGGCCCAGCTGTGGGCAAATGTGTCACAGAGGCTTGTCTAGCAGTCAACAATCTCTCTCCAAGAGGTACACTACCCAAAAGAGCCTTTTGTAGAGCAGCGGGGATCAGTTTTACGCATTCCCGTGACAAGACCCAGTGTCTAATTAGACACACCTGTAATCATTTACATATCTGCCTGAGACGTAAGACGTAACTGCATGCCGAGTTTTGTAGCAAGTCGACATTTCTTTCTGGGTGCCTTATTTTTTTGTCAGTGAATGTATTTTTAAGACCTTAGCCATCAAAGCAAAAGGCTGTTGATCAGATGGTGATCTTAATTGGTGAACTTCTGTGACGATACAGTATATTAAGCACCGAAGTTCTCAGTTTATGATTACACCACTCCAGGCTGCATTAGTCTCTAGTCAATCAGGATACGAGCATCTGCCAAATGCCTAAATGTAAGTGTACAGGAAGAATAAATGAAGACGTAATCATATCAGTATCCTGAGCTCCACTGCTTCACCATATGGTATTACAGGATGAAATCTTGGTTGACTGCTGATTCAATTTCACAACTTGAGCTTTCAGAGAAGAGCTGAATTGTAATGACCTCCGTGTTGGACCAAGCCGAGTGTAAAGCAGCAGCGGGACTGGGAATGAGGGCGGCTGGTAGGACGGTTCAGTGCTGCCTCGGTTTTTACTCCTGCAGTGTGGTAATAGGCCAGGCGGAGATCCATTAGACAGCAGAAATACAAAGATGATGCTTTGCCTCAGAGGAATAATATGTTTCTCTTTCTAGTGCTTGTTAACACCATAACAACTGCTTAGAGCTGCACAGTGGCATAACATAGTCCAGAATTGCAAATAAATAGCTTAGCAACTGGAAACATCTCACATGTTATTATAGAGTTTCAAAAAATTACATTATTATACCGTTATTTAAAGTGTTTCTACCTATTCTTAGGTCATTTTTACATATCTCTAACATACAGTGGGGCAAAAAAGTATTTGGTCAGCCACTGATTGTGCAAGTTCTCCTACTTAGAAGGATGAGAGAGGTCTGTAATTTTCATCATAGGTACACTTCAACTATGAGAGACAAAATGAGAAAAAATATCCAGGAAATCACATTGTAGGATTTTTAAAGAATTTAATTGTCAATTATGGTGGAAAATAAGTATTTGGTCAATAACAAAAATTCAACTCAATACTTTGAGGTCAAACGTTTCCTTCACCAGGTTGGCACACACTGTAGCTGGTATTCTGTCCCATTCCTCCATGCAGATCTCCTCTAGAGCAGTGATGTTTTGGGGCAACACGGACTTTCAACTCCCTCCACAAATTGTCTAAGGGGTTGAGGTCTGGAGACTGGCTAGGCCACTCCAGGACCTTGAAATGCTTTTTACGGAGCCACTCCTTTGTTGCCCGAGCGGTGTGTTTGGGATCATTGTCATGCTGGAAGACCCAGCCACGTTCCATCTTCAATGCTCTCACTGATGGAAGGAGGTTTTGGCTTAAAATCTCACCATACATGGCCACGTTCATTCTTCCCTTAACACGGATCAGTCGTCCTGGTGTCCTTCGACAGCTCTTTGGTCTTGGCCATGGTTGAGTTTGGAGTCTGACTGTTTGAGGATGTGGACAGGTGTCTTTTATACAGATAACGAGGTCAAACAGGTGCCATTAATACAGGTAACGAGTGGAGAACAGAAGAGCTTCTTAAAGAAGAAGTTACAGGTCTGTGAGAGCCAGAAATCTTGCTTGTTTGTGGGTGACCAAATACTTATTTTCCACCATTGAATTCTTTAAAAATTCTACAATGTGATTTCCTGGATTTTTTTGTCTCATTTTGTCTCTCATAGTTGAAGTGTAGCTATGATGAAAATTACAGACCTCTCTCATCTTTCTAAGTAGGAGAACTTGCACAATCAGTGACTGACTAAATACTTTTTCGCCCCACTGTATCTCTAAGTAATCTTATTAAGACATTTCACCTTTGAACATGTTTTATAAATGCTTCAAAAGCGGATAAATATAAAAAAACAAAAACTTAGTATTAGTAACATGTCTAAAAAATGGTTAAATTATTGCATAATAAGATGATAATCTCAAATGATGGGCTGCAAAACATGGTATATTTGTTTTAGATCTGTTTCAGAGTTTATTTCATGACACCTTGCTAATTTGGTAGCATTAATAGAGGACAGAGACTAAAAAGAGTGCAAAATGGTGTCCCACATGGTTCTGTTCTAGGACCCTTGTCATTCTTGGACCCTTGTCTTTTACGTTTTAAGACAGTTTACGTTCAATTTGATGATGTCACAAAGTTACGAAGATGAATTATAGGTAATATTCTGCAGAAATGTGGGCACCATTCAAATGAGCTTTTTTGATCAATGATTAGAAGTTAACCCCTGCAGGAAACAAGCTGAAATATTAACAGCAAACATAAAGCTTTTGCAACAAATCCTCAGCATTGAAATGCTTGTTTTTGTTAGCAGTAGGGTACATGTAGCTAAATATAGCTATATTTTAGTTGTATCTCTAGTGGATTTAATATCATAGCGACCGGTGGTGTATAGTCAAAACAAGTAGTTGTATTTCGTAAATCTGTAACTCCATCTATTGCAACTTTATAACATCAGCGTACAATTAAAAGCAATCTGTTTGCAAATTTAAAATGCCTCATATAAAGTACTGTGCAAAAGTCTTAGGTCAGGTCTCTTTATTAGAATACAACCAGAAAATGACATTGCAGGACATTTCAAACATACATAACAATGGAAGCAAACTGATTTTCGCCCCGTTTTCCAAAACCTTTTAACTTTAAACCTTTCTGTACTATCGATGAAAGGTCGTACTGAATCTCTTTAGCCTCTCGCAGTCACTAGTTCCATAAAAATCAAGGTTCTACAGATTGCCATACATTATACATGAAATCTGCATTCAGTGTCATATGCATGTACTCTGATAAAAAGCAATCACTGGGACAAATACCCAGAGGGCTTTAAACAACAAGTACATTCATTATATCAGGCACATTACCTGCAAGAGCTGCGATGGCGCTATCCATCACAAATGTAACACGGCCCGGACAGGATCGATTCATTTAGATTATTTATGGTTTAAGCTCTCTGGACAAGACCCTCCACAAATAGCAGTGCCTTATTGTTAAATGTCAATAACAGGTACAAACGTAGACCTTAGGATTAGGGGATGAATTTTCAGGGAGTAGGGAAGAGAGGGTCGGCATTGCTCCCACTACTGGATAGAAATTAAGCTCAGAATGTGTCTTTATTTAAGGGTTATTTAGGGGTATAGAGCACAAGGTCCTGCACGACCTCAGTTCTATTGGAGCTACAGATTTCAGCTTACAGCAGTCACAGAGAAAATCTTTGTGACAAAATTCACCTATAAAGCGTTCTTGCATGGCATTCAATCGTTTTGAGGTTCTATAGTGACAAAAAGTTAAAGAATTTGAAGAGCATCAAGAAAGTTTCGATTTTTCTTATAAATAATAAATTCTGAACTGCAGAATAAACCCAAAGCTGCTGAAAACCTTTTAAAAATCAAGGTCTTATCCATATAGTCTAAGACATAAACAGATTTAAAAACGAGGTGAACACACCCAAGACTCGTTTATGTTAAAAACTCACTCATTGTCCATCAAGGTAACATTTCTTTAGCTATAGCATTAGCAAACAACATGCAGATTTCTGAATGGCAGGTACAGGTACAGTGGTACCACCATTGTTAATTTGTTCCACAAGGTTTGTCAAGAACCAAAAACAATGAGTAAAGGGCAATTTCTTTCCATAAGAATAATGTAAATTGAATGAATCTGTTCCAGACCCCCAGAAAATCCCCCCTGCATAAGGCATTATATGTATTAATGGAGTTGTACTGTGCAGGTGCTCCCTGGTTTATGATGGGGACATGTTCAACAAATCCATCATAAGTTAATCACAAATGGTTTAATATAGTCTGTGCTGAATCATAGCAAAGCCGATTACACATTAACACTTACATTAATCTACAGTTGGCCAAAATCATTAAGACAAAGCTTATTTTATAATAAAGTGTTGAAAAAACTCATGTAATTTAGTGAGTCATGGATTGAATGTAAAACGTAAAATCAAAACACTTACTCTATTGGTGAACTCAGGGCACTGCCTGTGTTCTGGAGGATTTTGTTCCTAAATCTGGAACATCAACTGTTGAGTACTGAATAGCAGTAAAATGGGTCAGAAGAAGGACACCAGTAGTGGTAAATTTGGTAAAAAAAAAAAAAGGAGAATTTCATTTGGTATGGCAACCAAGCACCAGTCAATGGAAGTCAGTGAGTTTTTATTACTTCTACTACTGACCATTGTAGTTGTGATTCATTCTGAATAAGGGTGCTTGCCTTCACTTGTGCCTTCACTTGAACCTGGCACCACAAATTCAGCCAAGCAATTAAAGGTTAAGGGCCTTGCCCCAGGGTAGCTTGGTGAAGGTAGGACATGACCTTCAACATCAACAGTTCAGCACCTCAACTGCAACATTTTCTATATAGCACTGCAGCACAGGCATTTTTCAGTACATGCAGAAAATCCTCATGAATAATAAATAATATGCTGCCGAGGTGGTGAAGGATATTTATTAAGTCATTATATTTGCTTTCTGACCAATCGGCTGCCACCTTGAAAATATCAGCGCACTTTATTAGGAGCTAAATGGATGGTCTTAATGGGTCTCCCTCTCCTGAAAAATGGGCGATGTCGTCTAAATCAATTGTCTCCTTTCTGTTGACGGAGAAACAGGATCTGGCTTAGTGTAATTAGGCCCGAACATTCATCTGAAGGACATTTGGCTTTTATGGAGCCAGAAAACAACAACCGCTGCAGTTTTACCCTCGCGGGCTGTTATGGAGGGACGTTTTTTACAGTTATTGGGCCTTCTAATGTGTCCCTCACATCAGGTCACACATAGTTTTAGTCCTTTTTATAGTTTTTGTCCTTGTTTAATTAATTGACTTTTCGCTTTAAATAAAACGGCATACTGTTGTGTTATTCAGTGTAACTAATTACATTTTAGGCTGTTTAAATCTACAGTATTATTGAAACGTTTTAGGTACTCCGTGCAAAAAGAACATGATACAACCTTTATAGAAGCTCTGCAGGAAAGAACTTTGCAAACAAATGTGCCAGGTTTAATGCATGCATAATTTGTAAACATTGAGTGACTTAATTGCCTTAATTATTGGCTTAATGATTTTTAAAAATGTCAGTAAATAAATGACTATTCTTCTTCTTCTTCTTCTTCTTCTTCTTCTTATTATTCATAATAATATTAATTTTATTGTTATTGTTGTTATTCTTCTTCTTCTTCTTCTTCTTCTTATTATTATTATTATTATTATTCATAATAATATTAATTTTATTGTTATTGTTGTTATTCTTCTTCTTCTTCTTCTTCTTCTTCTTATTATTATTATTATTCATAATAATATTAATTTTATTGTTATTGTTGTTATTCTTCTTCTTCTTCTTCTTCTTCTTCTTCTTATTATTCATAATAATATAAATTTTATTGTTATTGTTGTTATTCTTCTTCTTCTTCTTCTTCTTCTTCTTCTTCTTATTATTCATAATAATATTAATTTTATTGTTATTGTTGTTATTCTTCTTCTTCTTATTATTATTATTATTATTATTATTCATAATAATATTAATTTTATTGTTATTGTTGTTATTCTTCTTCTTCTTATTATTATTCTTATTATTTTTTATTATTAATATTGATCACTAAATTATGAATACGCAATGGTACGAATTCTAAAATACATATTCTTAGCTCATAATCTAATCTAGTGGTTCCCAACCTAAATTCTTTTGAACCGCCAGTATGAGTGTCTGAGTTGCACATTTTGACAAACTCAGAGCACCTCAGAGCAGACAAAGCCTCACTATTCCTGTTTGGCACCCCTTTGCCTGAGGCACGGACCCTAGGGTCTAGTCCAACAACTAACAAACCAGAAACGTCTTATATTATTAATTATAAACATTTCAGATTTACAGTGTTGTATCATTTTGCCATAACAATGATCATCATAGAAAGTACAAATCGTTTTGCAACTTCTGAACTCCACTATTTATGTTTGTGGAGCTCAAATAAATTCATAGTCCCGTCCCGTTCCTGTTCATTTCTCCTTTTCGCAATTGTCTTGGCTCGCATCCATCTCATTCGAAGTGCGCTTAGGCGTCGTAATTTCCTGCTCATCAGTATCTCTTCAGTGCATTGTGTAGCAAATCTGCAGTGGGAAGTCTGGAGGTGTTTGGCACAGCTTGTAAATCAGTAATAACCTTTGTACACAAACCACCTTTGCCTCTGCTTTTGTACTTTCATGAATTCAAATGCAGCCCATGCCTGCGAATGTATTCTTGTGGCTCTTAGTTATTGATTTGTTTTAAATCTGTTGAGAATGTGTTATGCGCCTTGGAGACTTGTTTCCTAATATTAAATACATCAATTGCTAATTGCTACCACACTACTGCACAAGTTATATAACCATTTAGTGTGTGTGTGTGTATATAAGAATATAATATATCAATAAAGGTGTGCATTGCAAATTGCATGCTGTATTGATCTTGTAAATGAAGTTAACTCTGTGCAAAATACACTTTAATAAAACTTATTTATGACATTCATCATTGATTTTTTTGCAGATTCAAAACTGTAGTTGTGAAGTTGCAACTCCTATAAACATGAACATAAAATGTGGTGTCCCATTTAGTTCTTACCCCCTCTTCTCGACCCTGTTCTATAACTCTTCTCTTGGTCCTTCAGGCACCCCAGACATGGGTAAGCAACATAACCATAGCCATCACCTTGCCAGAGACGGGGCCCCCAGCAGGTGTTACCCCGTTACTGCTCCCTGTCTCCACGTGCAAGACCTGGGGATGCAACATAACTGACAGCCCTCACCTCTCCAGAGGTCATGCCCCCCAGCAAGGTGGGATCTAGTACCTGCTTCCTCTGCCCTCCATGCACCAGACCTGGGGACTCAACGTAACCAAGAGCCCTCACCTTACCAGAGGTCATATTCAAAGTGGGGAAGCTCAGCACTGAAACCATTGCTCTTCCACCGAGCTAATCCGGTTAGAATATGGCCCCTGGTGAGATGAGGCAAGGGCTGTCGGTTCCATTGTGTGCCCAGTTCTGGTGCATTTACAACATTTACATTTACAGCATTTAGCAGACACCCTTATCCAGAGCGACTTACAATCGATACAGTCCAAGCAATTGTGGGTTAAGGGTCTTGCTCAAGGACCCAACAGTGGTAGCTTGGCAGAGGGGGGATTTGAACCCTGGACCTTCTGATCCATAGTCCAGTACCTTAACTGCTAGGCTACCACCTGTGCACCGGATGGACCAAGAGTGTTTGCCACCTGAGAGATCAAGAGAGGAAGCCGGTGCAAGCATAGGGGCCATAGAGGACAGAGGGAGCATGTGCTGGATGTCTTGCCTTGCCGGGGATCCCACCAAGTTCAGGACACACTGTGGGTGTGAGGTTGAGGCCAGGAGTGCCCCTGTCACAGCCACAGCCGCTTCAGTGGTATAGTTGGATTGCTTATACACTTTTTTTCTCTTTATACTCACATGATTCTGACCCCAATCACGCTCCATACCTCTTCAGCTGACGTGTCTTAATTAGGTCCATATGTTGCTTGTGAGCTCTGTCTAGTTAGCAAATTTAAATCCTCTGTATTTTATCTCTTTGACAAGTTATTTGCATCTTTTCTTGGGCATGTTGCCTGGTCTTTAAGTTTGGTTTCTTTGCTGATGTTACATTGTGATCTTGTATGTTTTAGTAATGGATTACTCTGTTCCCTGTGTTTTAATTTCCTAGCCGACAGGAGTGTCTAGTGTAGTTCTTTGCCACAGTAGACCATCTGCTTCAAGGTTTGACATGACGATAATGAATGGTTAATTGAGTTACTGTTGAGTTATCAGCTCAAACCACTCTGGTCATTCTCATCTGTCAGCAGATAGTATAAATGTATGTGCAAGATTTTTTAAACTGCCCATTTTTTAAAGAAGCAAGCAGTGTCAGTATTTTCATCACAGAAATTCGAGCAGATCTTCTGGTCAGCCCGGCTTCTGTTATGGACTGGTTTGCTTCAACACAAGAAGCATTCCCAAACCAAACCGATACGACTGCTAACTCAGCAGTTCCCCTCATTCCTCTTCAATCTTAGACATTTTCCAAACAACTGCACATCTCACGTTTATTTCCGATTGACTTGGCAAACGGAGACAGGGTTTGACATCTTATAAATAGTAGTATATCTGTTCACCATCCCCGGTGTCTGTGTTTCACTGATCTCAGCATGTTTTCTGCCCCATTACACCGACTGTACCAGCGAAGAGGAACAAAAGGAAATGCTCTGTCGAGGCAGATGCTTGAGATCAAGCATCTGAGTGCAGACACCTGCGTGATTTGTTTTCAAATATATATGCGTTCCTGGTAAGATCGCTGGCAGAAACTCGATGCAGAAAGTTCTAGAGTCAACTTCAAAGTCATTATGCCATGTCACAATCCTCTCCTTTTGTCACATTTGAGTTTAGTTTACTTTTGAGTTCCTCCCATACTACGTGGCATATCGGAAAGTCTTCTTGCTGTTTTTGGAGCAGTTATGGATTTTATAGGGATGATTCTGCTAGCTCGACACCCAACCAAATCGTCTGTCGCATCCAGACAACCCCATACATACATACAGGGCAAAGTTAGAGCTACCAATTAACCTAATTGGCTAAATGTCTGCATAATGACTAAAACTGAATGTTGTAGGCGTGTTTTTCCCTCAACTGGTCAGGGATAATAAGGGAAAAATCCTCAAATTCTTGATGAAAACCTTCAGAACTCTGTTAGACCACTGGATATGGGAGGTGGTTCACAGACCAGCTTTACAGCAATGCTATACATGCTGCCAAAATATGGATTATGGATCGAAAGGTGAATGTCCTGGAGTGGCCAAGTCAGAGCTCTGACCTAAGACCTGTGGATGGGCTTGAAGGAATAAGATCATTGCCTTGCTCTACAAAACTGTAGCTGAACCTGAACAATTCTGAGGATGAATGGCCAAATATTGGCCTGGCTTTGCAAATCTGTCTTTGTGTGAACCTTTAATATGAGATGGCTGCCCCCAGTGACCTGCATCACTGAGCATCACTCAGTGTTTTTGAGCCTCTCAAGCCAAGCAAATCTCTCTGGACCCTGTACCGTCGCTTACATGCTGCACTACAAATCCCGAAAGGTTTCCCTTCGGAAGGAATGTCGTGGTTCATTTAGAGCTTTATTCACATTGGGGAATTTGTTGGAACCCCCTTAGAGACTGATGTGACTACTGCTGCTTCTGAGAGTTGTGACAGCAGATCTGTCATTGCTAGAACATATTTCTCATTTCTTAAACGACTAGAAGAACGCCTTTTTGAACGGTCCAACATGATACCACAAACTATTCAGGACTTGTGCGATTGGATTCAAGGAGCAACGAAGAGGAAAATGGTGGCCTGAATTGTTAGCAGTGCCTCTAGCTATTCCTCAAACAGACAATGATATCTTGTTTATTCCTCATGAAACAGTTACTCCATCACACTGTTGCTCTGAATAAAAGCTTCTCACTTCACTTTATAAATACAGTTTTCATACACAGTCCACCTCATAATACATGCCACGAGGAAGCCCGGGAGACAAACATCCTATTAAGGAGAGTAATAAAGTATATGTTTTTTTTCCTGCTTGCTGGAACAGATGCTGATTCATCCTGAACAATGACACACATGCATTGTGCCATAAACTATATTACCCAAATCTGCTTTGTTTATTATTCTGAAAAGAAGAATGGGTGAGTCAATCACATCTGGAAAACATCTATCCTAATGTATCCTACTGTCTGACTATACAGTTAATGGTGATAAATTTACACATACACGGATATGAATGTTAGGGATCGTGAATCTGTACCGATTTTCCATTAGATTTTCCATTTCCGTCAAGTCAAGTCAGATTTATTTATATAGCACTTTTTAAAAATGGAGCATTGTCTCAAAGCGGTGTTATGATTTTATATGATCTTCTAACATCTAAGGCCAATCCCAAACTGAGCAAACCTTGGGTGACAGTGGAAAGGAGAAGCTCCCTGAACATTATAAGGAATAAACTTGGGAGAACAAAGACTAAAAGCCTCCTTGGGTGGCTTAGATAATATATGTAAGAATTACTGTTATCTAATTAATTTGTTTACAGTAATGGTTTCAATAAACAGAAGCTGAATAAATATTAACAGAGAGAACATATTTAAGAATATAACAAGTCATAATAACAATGGCGAAAATAGCCTTAAAAAATATTGAACAGCACATACAGTGGGACAAAAAAGTATTTAGTCAGCCACTGATTGTGCAAGTTCTCCTACTTAGAAAGATGAGAGAGGTCTGTAATTATCATCATAAGTACACTTCAACTAGAGGGGTCAAAATGATCATGAGAACGGTGAGCAAAAATCCCAGAACTACACGGAGGGACCTGATGAATGACCCGGAGAGAGCTGGGACCAAAGTAACAAAGGCTACCATCAGTAACACACTACGCAGAGAGGGACTCAGATCCTGCAGTGCCAGGCGTGCCCCTCTGCTTAAGCCAGTACATGTCCAGGCCCGTCTGAAGTTTGCCAGAGAGCATATAGATGATCCAGAAGAGGATTGGGATAATATCATGTGGTCAGATGAAACCAAAATAGAACTTTTTGGTAAAAACTCAACTCACCATGTTTGGAGGAAGAAGAATTCTGAGTTGCACCATACCTACTGTGAAGCATGGGGGTGGAAACATCATGCTTTGGGGCTGTTTTTCTGCAGAGGGGACAGGACGACTGATCCGTGTTAAGGGAAGAATGAACGGGGTCATGTATCGTGAGATTTTAAGCCAAAACCTCCTTCTATCAGTGAGAGCATTGAAGATGGAACGTGGCTGGGTCTTCCAGCATGACAATGATCAAAGGTATTGAGTTGAACCAAATTTATTGACCAAATACTTATTTTCCACCATAATTTACAATTAAATTCTTTAAAAATCCTACAATGTGATTTCCTGGATTTTTTTCCTCATTTTGTCTCTCATAGTTGAAGTGTAGCTATGATGAAAATTACAGACCTCTCTCATTTTTCTAAGTAGGAGAACTTGCACAATCAGTGGCTGACTAAATACTTTTTTGCCCCACTGTAGTTGGTGAGAAGTATCATAACTGCTGGGTTCCATACTGACTGGGCCTGATGAGGGCTCTCATAGCCGGTCCTGCCCTGGTCCTCTCTGCTTCATTTGTGGCTATGTTCTGCCTCACTAGAGGCTCCCATCTTCCGAGTCTCAGAGTTGCAGGGATTGGATCTGTAGTAGCACTGACTCGTGGTGGACCCGCATGAAAAGGAAAGGATTATAATGCATTGTTTTTACAGCAATGCATTTAGACCAAGAATGGCCAAACCTTTGCACTAGACTATCATTTTGCTCCCACTTTCATTTTCTTTGGGAGAAAGCACTTCCTTTTCCAAACTGTCCTATGATAAGGGATTGTTTTTATTTCTAATGCATGGTATCTAACATCTATGCCTATCTAATGTAAGTTGGTGCATTAGCAACCCCATTACAAACAGGGGATGCATGAGGTGTTTTTAAACGTCTAATTAAGCGGGGCTCATTAGCCGCGGTGTTAGCTGTATAACCGCACAGAGCGCGGTGAGCAGATGGTAGCCGGAGTTACTCTACAGGTCTGCTCTAAAAAACCCTGTAAGGCTGATATCAGGGGAAACAAATCTCCTCCTTTGTTCACAGTCGCACTCATCCGACCTGACCTTTTAGTGAGTGCCAGGAGGATTTTTCTTCTTTAACCTGCGCATCGTTTTCATCTCTGTTTTTGCTCTCATGACATCCCAGGAGTGAAAGTGTCTCTGTATCTGCGAACAGATCTTAAACATGGCCATGTTCCATTTACACAACGATGCTTTCCACTGTGAGGAGTTTCAGCTTTCAGCAAATACTATAACTGAATTATTCTGGTCCTGCTCATGACAGCAAGAGGATGGATGGGCCTCGGCCTCACCTGTCAGCGTGTAACAGCACGCAGGTAGATCTGAGGTTGGCACTGAATATTAAATCTGATTGGATACTGTGGAAAAGCCTGATAAATAAATGAATGCATGACAACCTGGTGCCCATCAAGATTTATTTATTTATTTATTTATGGCTGATATTTCTGTTTGTGTTTCAATGCTTCTCTAATAATTTGCTGGGCCTTATTTATGTCTATCTTTGTTTTTTGTGTTGGGGTCAGACCTAGTTTTTGGTTCTGTGTTTAATAATTAGATATTTTTTTTATTAATTTTTAAATATTTATTTAAGAGATTTATTCTGTTTTGTGTTAGGGGTCCTGTCTATATATTTAATTGAATTTGTCTTTGTGTGATCTACTTTATTTATTTATTTATTCATTTTAGTTAGTTAGTTAGTACTGCTTTTTTTTCTTAAGTTTCTAACTTGTGACCTTATTTACAGTGGAGTGTGAAAGTGTGTGAACCCTTTAGAATTGTCTATATTTCTGCATAAATATAGGGTTATATACGTTTAGTCACTGCTAAAACGTATAAATACAGTTAATAAAATACCAACCTTGTGTATTTTTGTTTGGTTGATTGGTTATGAGTTTATATGTTTTAGTAATTTAATCTATTTACTGTTTTCTTAATAAAGATTTAATTCTGTCTCTCTGTTTTGTAGTTTGTTTGTTTGTTTTAATGGGCCCCGTCTATTCTCGTGTTTGATTTTGTAATCCTAATGTAATCTGCCTTGTGTATTTGTCTGTTTACTGAGTCCAGCCTTTGATTATGCCTCTACTTATTTAGTCTACCATATTTATTTATTTATTCATTCGATTGTTGGTTTACGGGATGCTCTCTCTTCTTCTTGTGTGTATGTCTAACCTCATTTATTTATTCATTTGATTTCTTGGTTTGTTTGCCGGGTTTTAGAAGAGACTGAGGCTACAGATCTTTTGCACATCCAAACACGGTCCCTGTGTGCCAGTTTTTATATTTCTTTGCTTAGCTTGCACGTGCCAGGTTATACAATGCATTTATAACCCGGCTTTATTAGATGATGACCTTTATTTAATGTAGAGTATTTATAGATGAGCTGTTTATAGGTGATATTTATTTATGTGAGTCATAAAATTTATAGCATTTGAGACACACACATAGTGTATCCTAATATTTGCTTCCAGATAATAAAATATTTCACTGCACAAGGCAATTATAAGGAGTCACATCACACAGGACCGGGTTCTAAGGTTAATGTAAGCTCTAATGTGAATGAAACTGTCATTAAGTCCATATAAAATATCCTTTAAATGTGTGTGTGAGGTGAAACTGATGCTCTGGTTTTGTCCATGTGCTGCTGCCTGGCTCTGCTATCTGTCTGGTATTTAAAAGCAAAGTCACGAGTGAAAGACGTGACGGATATTCATGATCCAGGATTAGGATTATGCTCCTCGTTTAATCCGGGTAAAGAACCAGCTGGGTCCGACCAGATCACACCTGATATGACCTTCAGCTTGTTTGGTCGCAAAGTGAGAGGGTCCTGAACGACCAAGCCACTTAATATTAAGTGGATGTTTGCTCAGATAATTGTGACACGGTACGAAGGTTTGGATCAAGGCCTTAAATTGGTTATTTAAGTACTTTTATAGTGGAAATAAATTAAAATTACCTTCAAAACCAGAGCTTGAAATGCTGTTTACTGATAAACAGGTAATCGCTGTGGAACGCACTTCTGATCGGCGTCCGTCCTCTTTAATGACAGACAAATTATAGTAGGAAATAAAAATCTGTCTTTTACCTCAGGACATTCCAGCCATAAACAGCTGGTCTAATAAAAACAAGATTTAGCAGATTTATCTCAAAACGATCAAGCATCTGTGGGATGTGCTGGAACAACAAGTGCGATCCAAGGCAGTTCCACCTCACAACGTGAAGGATCTGTTCCTGCTGTCTTGGTTCCAAACATCACAGGGCACCTTCAGAGGTCTTGGACAGGTGGCTCTGAGCTCTTTAGGGAGGTGATCATAATGTTTTGTTTCATCTTTGGGTATCTTTATTACCTTCTTCCCTTGTTTACTTAGTGAACTGTAGGAGAAAGCCGGTCTATGACAACAAGGTGGTTCTGATGGCCTTAGATCTAGCCATTTATAAACTTACATCACCCAAACAGACGCTGACATTAAACTGCCCTTTCTGCAGCCTGGAAATTCATCCAGCTCTCATTAAATGGAAGCACTCACTGGTGAAAGCCTGTTTCATAACATATGCCCATCCCAGCCTTCTACACCGTCGGTTTCCGGGAATGTGTGCGATAACTTAACTAAAGGGAAAAAAAAATCCTGCATTTCAACGTTTTACACAAATGCTGCCATGTTAGAGAGTAGTGATTTGGAGACTACACTGAAATTATAGAGACATGATGAGTTTGGAGAAGAGGGTTCATAAAAAAGAAAAGACTGTAAAATTCCCTCGGCGTCTGGAGAATACGTGAGAAATAACAGGTAGAGAAAGCAGGCTTTTGATGAAAGGTAAAGTTACTTTACAATGCAAGAATTGAATAGCCAACCCATCCACAAAGACTTTCAGTGGGATGCCTTCCAATACTTCAAAAGGAGAAAAGGTTATTTTAAGGAAATGGCATCAAAAATGAAAGGTTTTCTGCTAAATAAATAAAAAAACCTGGCATCTGGTGGTACTGCTGTAGAGCTCGGCAAATCCAAAGAGGAATGGTAACACAGTGGAACACAATACAGTACTTAATAAGAGTATTTAAATATAATCCATGAACAGTAGTAAGCTATACGACAGAGTCTTTAGTGGGTATCTTTGTCGGAAAAATAGCTGAGCTGTTTGACAATTCATAGCAAGAATATGCAACAGTAATCAGGAAGAATTATCTTTTTATAAATATTCAGGATCCGGAAGATAAACAGAGCACAGTGGAGGGAGTGAGCTATAAATACTGCCAATGTCGTCATGTTTAATTGTTTCATTTTTTTATTTTTATTTTTCTTGTCTATTTTTCTTTTATTTATGCGTCATTGCTTTTTATACTTTATTATTTAAAATAATTTAATATACGTACTTTATACATTTATATGTATATATTTTATACTTTTTTTGCTTTATTTATTTTTTGAAGATATTTATTTATTTTTATTTAATTTCTATATTTTTTATGTATTATTTATTAATTTCTATTATTATTTTACATTTTATCGTGGGGATTGCTAGTGCTATGATGCTTATCCCTGGAAAACACAGGGTGCAGGAGTAAGCATGTCCTGGAAGGATTGTTGTGGTGCTGAGGGATGATCCCCTGACTGATCTCCCCTCCCTCAGACAGTTACACATGTCTGCATGGATTAGTATAAAAGACCAATCTGGCCAAGTAAAAAAGTTCCTTATTTACTTTATTTGCTTGTTTTTGGCTTGTTTGTTTATTTAGTGATCTTGTTTTTTCTTATCTTCAGTTACTATTTATCTGTTTGTTTATTTGCTTTTTTGACTGACTCCAGTCTATTCTTCTTTTGTTTGTCTTTCCTAATGTGTTTGTTTATCTATCTGTTTAAATTCTTTGTTAGTTCATGTAGGAGGATACACACAAACGACTTGTTTGCTTATTTGCTTATTCTTTTAGGGTCCTCGTCTATTTTTATTTGGCTATGCCTACACTAAGTTGAACTACCTTGTTTGTTTATTTATTTAGTTATTATTTAATTAGCTTGTTTAGGAAGTCTGTTTTTCTGCCTGCTTTTCTTGCAGCCGTCTATTTTTCCTGCAGTTCTTGTGCAAATTGCATGTCAGTTAACACCTGCTTTTATCTGATATTGATATAAATGTGCAACAAACACTCAAAATTACTTCCGCACTTTAGATGTTGAACTGCTTAGGCTAAGTTAATCTATTAGTGTGTTAGTATTTTTGCTGTTCTCTAAATGTATTCACAAATTAGAAATGAGTTACTAAGTAGAAGAAAAAGATCACGCTTAGCTTTGGTGCTGCTCACTACTCTTAAACTGGACTCTCCTCTCATGCCCAAGCCCGGTTGAATGTAGTCTAATCAAATCTATTGGATAAATCATCACTCTTTGCCTTGCCTTTATCTTTATTTCCTGGTAATGCCCATTTTCCCTTAATTGATTCAAGGGTGATTTTATCGTGCCTTCTAATGTGAGCTCTTTATTGATGGCATTAGTTTAAACCCATTGCAGATTGGCAGCTTCTATTAAGTTGTCTAATTAGCCGACCTGATGTATGGCTTGTGAGATGCAGTTGGAGCTCCAGAGACTCGCCTGCTGAATCAAATCTCCTAGTGGTTCTGATCTCCCTCTGCTCCGGAGACCACAGCACAGATCGTGGTATTAGTGGCTGGTCTGGGGTAGGAGGTAAGTAGTGATGTTGATGGCTGATGGACATTGTGGAGCAATTTTTTGGTAGCTTGTTAGTCCTACAAAGCTACCAATTCATTGCCCTTTTCCCAAAAGTGTCATTAGTTTCATTACCTGTCACTAAACAAAGGTGGTCTTAGATCGGGCCAATTATGACATTAATTAACATGATGAGTCAAGATGCTTTGTTTTCATTTATGGCTCCCCCGGGCCAAGTGTAATTAATTATATCGCATGTCAACACTGGGATGGACTACAAATATGAATTAGTATATCACCATTGTGCACAGGTCCAACTGAACTTCCCTCCCTCCAACACAGCCAATCATGACTCAGGCAAAAGGGACCATTGGGACTGGAACCTGGGTCCCTGTGATGGTGGATTATCATACTCAAGTACAGTGCCACCCAATCTTTTTTTAATAGACTTACAATAACAAATAATAATATACAGTATGTACGTAACCAATAAGGAGATACCTACAGTACACGACATAAATAAATAAACTAACAAACATTTAAATAAATAAATAGCCAGGCCAAGTTTAGAGTAAACTGCCTGTTCAATGGTTTTAGAAATATCATTACGCGGTCTTAGATCATCATTAATATTAAAGACTTGAGGTAAGTACTTACTTAATGGATATAGAAAAACCAATTCCTTCCCAAATCCTCAGAAGCGGCGAACGCAGCACTCAGCACCATCAAATATTCATGCCTGGCTCATTCCTATAGGTTGTTCACAGCCTGCTAGTGCTAATGAAGGCTATCATTCACACTAATTGGGCTTTTAATGCCTCAGTAATGTTCGGTGGTCATCCATCCTCGTGGAATACTTATCAGCCTAAATTAAACAGGTAGGTCCGATAAAATGGCTCCCATCTGTATGTGTTCACTTACAGTAAAAGCACAATCGTTTGTCATTTTTATCAATCGCCGCTCTACACGATGACATCTTCTAACCTTGAAAAAGTGCTTTTTTGTCTGAGTAGGAGAGAATCTACATCGCAGCCTTTTAAACTGTAAGCGTGGCTTAGCTAGGATTTTATAAAACTTAAGTCGGACTTACAGTATTGCTACACATTTTAATAATCCATTAAAAGCCGCTTTGCACTGTATGGATTGAATGGATTTAATGTCACATACAAGGTACAACTTGCAGTGAAAAGTTGTTAATATCTTTCCTGGTAGAGTCTTGAATTAGAATAAGCAATAAAGGAATAAAGTGAAACATGATAGAATGTGACTTATATGGGCATACAGCACTGTGCAAAAGTCTTAGGCCACCATTAGACTTGTTGTTTTAATATTCCTGTCCAAGCTTCTTTGGACTGCAGAAGGGTCAGTTTGGTATTTTTCAGCAGGATAATGCTCTCCCACACACTGCAAGGGTTTCACAGGAATGTCTCTGCAACAATTCCTTGGCCTGCCCGGTTGCCAATCGAGCATTTATGGGACCAGCTGGGACACCAGCTTTGGCAAACTATGAGTGTGGAGGATCTGAAGGACCAGCTGCAACATCTGTGGGCAAACGCCGAAAAAGCGATGTGACTTTCTTTTTGTGGGTGTGTGTGTATGTGTGTGAACACCATCATTTGATTTAGGAGGTACAATTACACATCAAATTTAAGCCTTTAATCAAATATTATTTATTATTAATTACTACTAATATTACAATACATTTTAGAAGCAGATACAATGGATCTGTGGTTCCACAGAGGGCAAACAAACTTAAAAAGAAAACCATGTTTTTACTCAGTGCCAAGTATGAAAAGGTTGCCAGCGGAGAGGCAGACTGAAAATCCAGGAGCCACTTCATGAGGTGCAGAAGTGACGGTGATTACAGAGTTTTTGACGAGAAGTTAGCAAAAATACAGAGGGCAAATCAAATAACATCTGAAAAACGTATTTACTGTCATCTGAATAAATCATGAACAATTGCGCTTGGTGTAATCTTTTGAGTGGATTAAGTTTTGAGAGTTGGAACAATAATCAATCATTGGGGATTTTCCTTTCCATTTTACACTTTTTCGTCTTTGAAAAAACAGCAAAACATTCATTTGGTCCAAACTTGAGGCAGTACACACTTTATGAATCCGCCACTAAACAGCAGTTCAAGATTAAGCATTCATAAAGCGTCAGTAATATAAATCCAGAACAAATGTACACGTCAGAAGTGCAATAAATGCAGCCGCAAAGAAAAGACAGCAATATCCCAGAATGCTCTGTAATTGGTATCCAAATGAAACTATTCCGGCAAAATCACATTTCCTGGGAAGCAAAAAACCTGTTTGGGAGGCATTTAGAAATGGCTCAATATCATTCCGGATGTTGCTGCCAGTGATGCACCGTTCCTAGAACGAGCAGGGCCAAAACTATTTCTAAGATGAATGCTCTAGATAAAATGGGCCTAAATATAAACCTCCGCAGTGGGCCAATCCTAGCGTCCCTACTAGCCCTGAAATGGGAGAGGCAAGCAAATTATTTGCCTATGCTTTCCGTATTGTTCAAATAAATGAATGAAGACAGAAGCAGGATCTCACTTTCGCTTTCACTTATTTTCCCTGTGTGGTTCTGTTCCAGCTCAGAGTTTATTCCAGTTGTAATTAGAATGTTTCATATTTTAGTGTATTTCAGGATTTTTTCATGCAAAACCTACAGAGTTTACAATCGGGATGGGATGGAAATTGCAAATAACAAAATGCAGCGTTTCTTACATTTACTTTGACTTTACTTTCATCACAACGTAAGTCAAGATGTTTCTTGGTTTTTTCGTCTGGTCAACAACATTTGTTCCTGCCTTCATTTCATCCATTCCTGCATTTCAGTCCATTCTTTGGCCCTTTTCGTTTTTGGTCCGGAGCACACTGCGTTTGTTTCTTCCTTAAAACATCTTGAATACTGATTGGTCTGACCACAGTACATGTTTCCACAGAGTGATGGTCCATCCCAGAGCATAAGGCTTCTTTTCTGCACAGTAATGTTTTAAGTGGCATTTGTGAACGTAATTCTGTATTGCAGTGCTTGTTTAATTAGCTTTTTGTTTACCTCATTACTAGCCCCAAATTGCCCTGTCTCAACTTTTTTCGGAATGTGTTGCAGGCTTGAAATGCAGGAATGGATGTTTATTAACTTATTCATTTATCTTCAGTTCATACTGCCTTCAGCGAAACAAAATTCTAATTAAATGAAAGGCACACTGTGTTTTTTGTTTATTTTCTGATTGCTTATGTTTTTGGGTGTTTCATTTTTGCATTTTTATATTAATTTGTTACTTGATACATTCATTTATTTACACATTGATCCAATTAAATGATCAAACTTATTAAAATATATTTATTACACATTCCAATCAAGTCTATTTGAATGGACAAATTAATTCATTTAATTCATTCATTATCATTCACCCATGGTGGCACAGTGGTTGGCACTGTCCTTTCCCTTCCTCCGCTGCCTCACAGCTGCAGAGACCTGCGTTCGTGTCCTGGCCCAGCCATCGCCTGCCTAGGAGTTTGCATGTTCTCCTCGTGTCTAAGTGGGTTTCGTCTTGGTACTTCGGTTACTGACTGACATTAGGTCACTTAGTGGCTGTAAAAGTGTTCTAGTGTGTGTGTGTGTGTGTGTGTGTGTGTGTGTGTGTGTGTGTGTGTTTGCTTTAAGGCTACTCTGAAAGCTCAGCTTCCTCTACAGCTTCATTAAGATTAAAGTCAAGTTCATTTATTTTTCAATCAATCAAAATTGAAATGATGTTAGATTCATTAAAATTAATTCTTTGTTAATCCACTGGTTAATTCATCCGTTCATCAACGTATCTTATCGTTATTCATTATCTTATTATTCTAAATTAGCAGTCTCAGTCTCATACTCCCTCCACCATGCTTCACCGCTGGGATGAGGGTTTTGGATCAGTGTATAATTATCCAACTTTTTTCTCCCAAACATAGAACCGTGTTGTTTTTCCTGCATACGCAGGTGTTGTTTTCACACTTCTTCTCCACCTGACCTCATTCCAGCTGCCATGCTGTGGAACACAAAGCGTATGTGCAAAACTTTATCAGCTGCTCTCCTTTGCGTTGAAGGTCAGTGCTGAGTGAGAGGCGGATGATGAAAATGTATAGTGCAGCTATTCCGAGGATCGTCATCATATCCATGGTAGATATGGCTAATGTAGGCAGATCCAAAGCCGGCAAGGTCAAACCAGACAACATGACATACTGAAGTTACACACAGGGAACAAGGACGTTCAAGAAACTGGAATAAACTACAACTCAAATAAATCGTAGTAACAAGGCGTATTTGATATTCTTATTCTCAGACACGGTCATTAGTCTGAGACAGAGTGCCCAACCAACAACCACTGAAAGACTACTTTTGTTACAGAACCACATCAGGAACTCACCTGATCAGACTGTATCTTAACATAAACCACATTTCTTGACCTTTTCCTGCAGTATTATTTGTAATGTATGTAATATTAAAGCTATATTAAGCGCCACTGGACCTGCTGGAATGGCTTTAGCAAATAAAATGTAAAAATATATAATGTAATATAAAATAGAATCTAATTCCAGCATAGCCTAACTAGATTATTAAAGCTAACCTTTGCATTGCATGAATATTGATGAGGGCAGGCCAGTGGAGTCGGCGTGACCGTTTTGTCCAGTCCCTTTACAGCCCTTGTGGTGGTGCTAGACAGATGCCCAATCAGATGCCCACATTGCCCGCTTTCACATGCTAAACCCCAGGCTTCAAGCAGCGACAAATCACAGGCACATTGTCAACTTATTATTAGCATAATGCTAATTATAATTTAGCATCGCAGCTGAAACAATTTGGCCTTGATTTCGGTGTCTTAACGGCATCCTGCTGGTTCCTCTTCTAGTCTGAGCCTCATGATTTCTCCCAGTCTTCTGAGGGGTGATAAATGGATGCTGCTTTTTGGCCTGGGCTGTCATTGCCCTCAACTGTAAACTCCTTTGCTTGGTGTTGTCAGTGCTGATGCTTTACTTATTTGATCTGCACAGGTATAAGCCCAATGCGGGGGATGTTAGGCTGTTGGAAGTGCAGATTTGTGAAGCTTGCAAAACTATTTCCCTTGGAAAATCCAAGCTCTATTCATGGCTCATTTTTAGGGTTACTGATCATACTGCCACGATCCTTATTCTGTTTTCCATGCTGTCCTTATGTCTGACCTAGAAACATCATCCACCAATAAAACACACTTATACAGTTTCTATATTTAAAAAAGTATCAAAATGCCAGTCCATCACAGGGCTGAGTATGATCCTCCACCCAGCCTCCCCTCTCTCAGACACAGCCAATTGTGGCTGTTTGTGATATCAGAAAGCAACCCTGGGGTTCGAACCTGGATACTTCTAGTGGTGGACTAGCATTTTACACTAATAGTTATTTTAGCAGTCTAATACAGTAGTCTAGTCGTACAAATTCAAGCTATTGTTCTTAAGTTCCTTGCTCAAGGACCCAACAGTGGCAGCTTGGTGGGACCTGGACTTTTTGGTCCACAGTCTAGTACCTATACTATATAAATATGTTGCACATTAGTGTGTATATACACTCACAGAACACTTTATTAGGTACACCTCCTTGTTTCTACACTTGTTGCCCATTTTATCACCTCCACTCACCATATTGAAGCAGTTTGTAGTTCTACAATTACAGTCTGTAGTCCATTGGTTTCTCTACATACTTTGTTCTCTAATGGTCAGGACCCCCAAGGGACCAGCACAGATCAGGTACTATTTGGGAGGAGGCTCATTCTCAGCACTGACGTCGTGGTGGTGGTGGTGTGTTAGTATGTGTGGTGTTGCTGGAGTTGTCCACCACACAAAAGTTTCCAGCCACCAGCATCCTGTGAGCACTGATGAAGGATTAAAGGATGACTAAGACAAACTGTGCAACAACAGATGAGCCACTGCCTCTGATGTTCCATCTACAACGTGGAGCAATAAGGTAGATGTATCTACTAGAACGTTTAGAAGCTCCAGCAGCACTGCTGTGTCAGATCCACTCATACCAGCTCTCAATAGTATCTGATATCTGGTGGTCCTGACCATAGCACAGAACAGAACAGAGTAAATGAGACTAACAAAGTATGCAGAAAAACAGATGGGCTACAATCTGTAATTGTAAAGTTCTTTGGCTTTATTTTTATTATTCAAAAATTAAGTGAACCATCGGTATATGGTACATAACATACCATAAATATATGATTTATTATTCAACATTTCTTCTTCTAGTCTGTTCAGACGTCTGTGCAGGGAACTCTGAATCTTTTATAGAAAACTTTTTCTCTTAGGTTCTTCTAAGCTAGCTGTCTGCAGTTCCGGACGTGCTGGAGGTCTAACCTGAAACAACAGAAATGAAACAACAGTACTTCTATATTATTCTTTTAAAAGAGTTAAAGAATAATATATTTTTACGACAGCTGATACATGCCTTCCTGGCTCATTTAGAAGAAGTCCGGCTGAATATCGGTGTATTGTGAATCGAAGCCAAAAGTGTTTGGGCGTCTACTTTCTAATGTACCTGAATAATTAATGACAGAGTTCTCGTGAATTCTCTCTCCCTCTCTCTCTCAGGCTTCTCAAAATCAGACGTTGAGCTTCACTCCTCTGCCTCTCAGTGCTTGTAATTCCATTTCATTACTCCGCCAATCTCCATCTTGCTGTTTGCTACAGAGTCACCATAATTAATGAACGAAAAATTATGCACACCACCAGACAGATATTTGTGTTTGCGGCTCTCCAGTGAGGTCTGCCAATATTAGTGTATGTATATGAGCGCTATTTAATCATGTTTAACCTTGGATTTGGAGAATTGATCACAAATAATCGCACAATTAATTTCTGCTAGCTTCTTTTTCCGTCAATGAAAGGGACGAGCTTCCTGTTTAAAGAGTACAGCCATAATTTGAACAGTACAAGCTTCAGCAGAATGCATTTTCAACATTTTTCCTCACGCCATACCTTGCTCATTGGGACCCCTCTGGTGCAGGGCTGCTGAGGCATCTTGTTCTAAAATAGAAAAGCAAGATAATGATTACCACAATGATATATTCTATAATATAGAACAATACATAATGGGTGAACACTTTAAGGCTACTTGAGAAGCCTTCCCTTTGAAATGTTTACCAAAGTGCATATAATGTTAATTTATCTAAGTGGAATTCAGTATTATTGTGAATCAAATCTTCAGATATCTCAGTATCGTACTGGTTGTTAATTAAATTCAAACTCCTCCCGACGAACAGCGTAGTGCAGCATACAAAATCTGCTTTGAAGGCCCAGACACAGATGGCATAGATACTCATTGAAGCCTAATACGTCACTGGGTCTCTATGGAGCAAACTTCTATGTGTTATAAGGACAGAGAAAAATGGCTATTTCTCATTGAACAAACGGCTTTGAACACATGGTTTTGAGACACAGGTGTGTGTTTTGTGTTTTGGACAGTTTGTGTTTTTCCCAAAACACCCCTCAAAGCTTTGCAACAACTACTTGAAGGCCAAAAAAGATCAAGGAATCTTGACTGTCATGAACTTCAATACACAGTCTCCTGAATTAAAGCCCATCTAGTGTTTACGGGGCTCCTGAAGAAAGAGAAAGAAAAGCATTTTAAAGATAAAGTATCAAATGTGGCCTCTGAGTATATATACACTTATATATTAAAAGCCTCAGGGAGTGATTGATTAATTCTGTCCTGGACTGGCACATCTGCTACTCTTTTCCCAGGCACGTCTCCTCAGGATGGAGGGTTATGAGCCTTATTCTCTAAAAATAGATAAGGGATAAATAATGAGAGCACCTCTGCTTTGTACCGTCCTGTCTCAGTTAAGCAATATATATATATATATACTAAACTTTATAGTTCTACAATTACAGAATGTAGTCCATCTGTTTCTTTCCATACTTTCTTAGTCCACATTGGTACTATCAGGTTATATTTACAAAGCAGAAAATGCCCACTCTACCAAACACATACTGTCCTAAGAGCAAAGTGTGCACCACTCAAAACACACACATTAATCACCAAACCAGAAACAAAATCCCAAATAATTCTGTTTTTAGAATAGTTAGAATAGGTAGAATAGAAAGAAGATGTTCTGGTGGACCAGAAAAACAGACTGGGTGAGACCTAAACAAGAACGGATTTGGTTTTCGCGCTGCCTTTCTTTGGACTTTCCCTGTGGTAACATGTTCTGGAATGGCATGTACCACCTAGGGAGCATCAACAAGCGAATGTACAGGCTTGGGATCTACAATGTAGGCATTTGCAGCCTCCACCTTAAGAACTGCTCACAGCCTCAGTAACTTCAGCGGCACTGTTCACAACCTTAGAGGTTGCACCTGTCTTCTTTTTCCTCCTTCTTGGCCTGACATTGAACCAGTTTGGACTGTGGTGGCACAGCAGATAAGGTACTATGGACTAGAAGGTCCGGGGTTCAAATCCAACCTGCGGCAAGCTGTCCCGGTTGAGTCCTTGAGGAATCCACAATTGCTTGGACTGTAACGCTGTACCAGTTGGAAATCGGTCTGGATAAGGGTGTACGCTAAATGTAAGATCATTTCTTGATGCCAGGTCTAGGATGGCCTTGTCAGGAGCAATAGGCTCTGGATCCTTTCTTTCTTTATCTATTTTTTAGCGCGTGTGATTTAAAGTTTTGTTTTTAGTAGTAAACTAACTCCTGCTCTATGTTATGCAGTCAACTCCCCAGTGAAACTCGACTGCATCTCAAGATTCATACTTTCTAAATGAAATATAAGTGCAGTTGAAATAATTGTTATTGTTTTTTTCCCCTCTTATTTTTGTTTTAATTTACATCTGGTATAAGCCATTACATGAGGGACGTCATACGTTTAGAATAGCACCTAGGAGCTGAATTCTGCGGATCCTGCTTTCCCTTGCGGGAGTTTAGAAAGAAATTTGGGAAACAGCACGGCGTCTTAGAACGATTACATAATGGGTAATTGTGAAAGCAATTAAAGAACTAGAAGGCTTTCTGGCACAGGCGTTAGCAAAGCAGTTCTTTATTATGAGCTCATTGTGTAAAGCAGCAGTTTGCTTTCCTTTCAAATATTTTAAAATTGCCCTGCCTCTAGACAGACAATACAAGTGTAAGATAATATTACAGTTGCCCCTACAGCCATAATTAATCCATCATAAAATATTTAGTGAGATTTGGGAACCAGTGTGTCATCACCAGTCTCCAGAGTCCTGTTAGCAACTCATTAGCTTCACATGCATTTTGTAACTCGGGCTTATTTCAAATAAATTCTTACTCATAGACTTTGCAGGGACTCGTATTTTTCAGCCCACTCTGGTGTGTGAGGCATCGCAACCCTTTCATTCATCTTCAGAAAGCGTCTTCTAAGGGTCAGGTTTGGTGTGGGACCAGAGCCTATCACAGGAACATCAGGCTTAAGGCTAACACAGGAGATCAGACATCATCCCCATCTGCAATACCTAATGAAAACACAAGAAGTCTCCGGGGAAGCATGCCAAACTCCACACAGAAAGAGTATACAGAGGCGAGGATCAGAACTGGATACCTGGAGCTGCACCGTACCAGCACGACCTGCTACACCAACGTAGTGCTCCTGGAGAAGCAGGGAAGCAGGTTACATAAATAAAGTAGCTCATCCTCTAAAGTTTGGACATTTACTTCAGAAGTCGTGTGCAACTAACAGCTAACCTACTGAAGGACTAATCTGAAGAGTCGTGCCATCACTCCAAGATTGTCTCTGATTAAAATTATGATGTCCCTCACGATATAATTAAGCAGCATACTGTGGGAAGGGAAAATGGTCAAAAGGGAGCCGTGTAGGAGGATGTAGGTCCCACAGTGTAAATTTGCTAGACCACCACCTCAGTAACTGCAGGTTTGGCCGTGTCTGAAGGATGCAATGCCACAGATCACTACTCTCACAGCCTTCCAATCAACTAGCGCCCATATAAAACATGCATACATCTGCACTCTGTGTTCTCCAGGATGGGCACTGGACCCCAGAATCCCGGGCCAGGTCAAAGCAGCATTACATTGTGGTAAAACATTTAGAAATGTTATTTTCCAATACAGACACTGGCCAAGCACTTTATTAGGAGCACTATACTAATACTGGGTCGGGTTTCTATAATGTAGCCCATCTGCCTCAAGGTTGTGCTTTCTCCAATGCGCCCTGTGTCCTCCAGGATGGGCACTGGACCCCCCAGAATTGCGGACCAGGGCAAAGAAGCTTTACATTGTGGTAAAACGTAAAAAATATATTATTATCCAGTATAGTCACTGGCCAAGCACTTTATTAAGAACACTATACTAATAGTGGGTTGGGTTTCATGGTGTAGCCCATCGGCGTCAAGGTTATGCTTGAACCAGATGCTTTTCGGCTCACTACAGTTTGACAGAATGGTTATCTAAGTCACCGTAGCCATTCTGTCAATGTTTTCTTTGTTGCACCATAATAAACTGTAGAGACTGTGGTCTGTGAAAATCAGCAGTTATGGCACCAACAATCAAGCCATGGTCAAAATCACTGAGCTCACAAATAAAGTGCCCAGTTCAGTGCCAATTCCCAGAGAATACAGGATGCAGACACAAGTGAGCTCTCAACATGATGCCAGCCTTTTGCAGCGTTGGCATGGTTCGCTGGTGTAGTGCCAAGATGATCCCCTGACTGGCCTTCTCTCCCTCAGACACAGCCAAGCGTGCCTGCATGTGGGGTCTGATCTGAACACGGATCACCACGTGGAGGCTTAGACTACTGTGTCACGCCAGCACCCTTTAGGACAAAGTGAAGAATGTAAATAAATGTAATATATACCAACGGTACGTTTAGTAGATTAGGGTGCACAGAAATAAATAAATGACTATAGATATACAATGTGTACCTTGAGATATTTGTAGTGGAGAAATATATATGTTTGGTATCAGTTTGAAAGTTCTTTCTTATTGAAATCTCTTTGCAAACACTTCTGAGAGAGAGAGAGAGAGAGAGAGAGAGAGAGAGAGAGAGAGAGAGAGAGAGAGAGAGAGAGAGAGAGAGAGAGAGAGAGAAGAGAGAGGAGAGAGAGAGAGAGGCAGAGCGAGAGAGAATGCGCAAGAGAAGCCATGGTAAACACAGTTATTGAGCTAACCAGGCAGGCGAAAGCAGAGAAAGCAGCTCTGGGAGGGTTAGTCATGGCGCAGAGGGCAGGGACTTGCAGGCCGCCAGGCCAGTCCAGGCGTTCAAGTTCAGGGGCACAGGTGAGAGAGGTAATGAAAGATAGAGCAGGATTGTTAGGCAAAATGTAGCAGATCAGGGAAAACATTCAGCTAAACAGGAACTTAAAAAGGCGTGTGATGAGCTGAGAAAATAAAGAAAAGATAATGGATTATAAAACGTAGGCAAATCAGAGAGTGCAAGCAGGGAGGCTTGACTGGGTGTTTGTGTTTATCTGTCCATCTTCCTCCAACCATGTTATCAATCCTTTGACAAAATCTTCCTTCTCGCTGCACAGAAGACAAGGTGAATGAAAACTTTAGCACCTTCGTCCAGGATCACAATGTAATATAGGAGACAATCCGGGGGCTCAGTGCACAGGATCAGGTAGAAATAAAGCAACAGAAAGCAAGGATGCTGGTTTAGAACCTCAGCCCTCGGCACAATGGGGGACCAAATCTACAAAATCCATCACAGGACACCCTCTCTCACTCACTCACTCAGTTGGACATTTTAAAGATGCCAATTGACCTAATGCATGGGAGGAAACCGGGCCTGGCATCGTAATGTGCATAATGTGCACCAATTATGAAATGCAAGATTTCCACAACTGCCTTACTGCCCTCAAGGTGAGCTTCATGGTGCAGTGACAAAGATCGATACAGTTTCCACAGTGCAGCTTCCAGAAGATTCAAGAGCAATCCAACCCAGTTCTGCTCTTCGTCAGATTTTGGAATATATGCTCAGTCACATCCATGTTACTGCCCTCAACATATCCCTGTGATGCAGTGACAAAGTTAGCAGCCCATTTCCCATTTGTCCTTTAAGGCTGCTTGAGTTTCTAAAACTTCGCAAATGTGCGTCTGTTGCCCAGCACAGAAGATCCTAATGCACAGCTGAATAAAATACCAAGCTCTGTACAATTTCCGCCTGGCTTACTGCCCATAAAGTGACATTTGTGGTGCAGAGAAAAATCTCTACAAATTCTACAGTTCAGCAGATCACTCAAGAGCAAGCAATCATTCCCGCTCTGGTCTTACTCACATTCTGGAATCCTTAAGGTGTAGCTGTGATGTTTTAGTCGGCCCGTGAGTAACTGCCCTTGAAGTCGTGCACCGACCTTTGTGGTGCAACGACAAATACCTCCAGAGGATCCACAATACAGCGTTCAAGCGATCCATGAGCAACAAATAATATCACTTCTGCCTTTTGTCTGATTTTGGGAATTGTGGAGCCGTAGCCACAGAGTTTCACTCACCCCTGAGTAACTGAAGGTGACCTGGCAGTGCAGAGACAAGATAAATAGCCATTTTTACACCACAGATCAGAAAACGTTGGGACGGTACGAACAAGTAAAAAAAAGTGTTCCTTACATTTACTTTGACTTTTCAGTATTCAGGAAATGCTAAGTCTTTAATGAGCAAAGATAGGCAGAGGATCTCCAGTTTGTCAACAGAAGTGTGAGAAAACCATTGAAATGTTTGAAAACAATGTTCCACAAAGAAAGATTGGAAGGGATTTACATATTTCAGTCCTAACTTTTTCGGATGTTTTGCTTTGCTTTGTCTTCTAGACAAATGCATGGACATCCCTGGAAAAGACAACGTCTTGAAGGCAGTTTATGTTGCTCTAAAATCTCAGTGAACTTTTCTGCATTAATGCTGCATCACAGAAGTATAAATGACCGTTACCAAGGGCCTTGACTCGACCTCATACTATGACAGAGCCTTGCTTTTGGACTTGTTCCTCATAACAGTCTGGATGATCCTTTTCGTCTTTGGTCTGGAGCACACGCCGTCCATGTCTTCCAAAAATGATCTGTAATACGGATTTGTCTGACCACCGTACACATTTCCACCGGGTGATGTTCCATCCCAGATGCCTCTGAGCCCAGAGAAGTCGATGAGGAAGATTGTTTTTAAAATTTTCAATCATTTTTCTTGCATTTGTTGACAAAGTAGAGATCTTCTCAACATGTTTGTTCCTCAAAGGCTCAGCCCAGAAAGAAACAAAACATGACATATCTTGGGTTCATACTGTCTGCAATGAAATACAAGTCAAAGTAATTGTAGCAATGCATTTTGTTTGTTTTCCATTTTCCATACTGCCCCAACTTTTTCTGATTTGGGGCTGCAAATGTTTGAGTCACGGTAAAACTGGTTGAGTTTATGAACCTCCCCAAATGCAGCCCAGTGAAGGCAACACCACGTTTTCTCCAGTTACAGAAGTTTCAGAAGCAATCAGCCTGGTTTATCAGATTTGGGATTGGCTGGGGTGTAGATGCTGTGTGTCAGCTACCCCTGCCCTCACTCAGACAGCACTCATTCGGCGCTCAGCTCAAAGCCCAATCAATAAGATTACACAAGTGCCCATGTAATATCTGACCAGTTCAGAACGATCGATCAGGTCTCTGAAAGCACAAGATTGGAGAGATGGAATGAAAGGATGGAGGAGATCTGAAGCATCATATCAGTACATTTTCTTTTAGCTGGTCAGATGGAATTAGAAACCTTGTACACTCACTTAGCAACAGCTGTTATTTACTTAGATGATATAAATCATATAAGAAATATGCATAGGTTCAGAAACACATCCCTGTAATGAATTTCCCTTATTAATTAGCGACACTTTTCGTAGTTACATAACTTTGAATGGCTTGTAGTTTGTTTTTAGGACATAATATGCTAAATTGCTTGTGTTTTACCCACAGAACTCAAATGGAATACAAACAGAAGTACAGCTTTCCGAATAGGATTAAAGAAGTCCTTATCTTAAGCATTTTAACAGGGTGCCATCATAAGTGTACCCTGAATAGCGTGCTAGCACCAAGGGATGATCGCCTCCCTCAGATGCCAGCCATGAAGTGTATTAGTTGGTAGTGTATTAGACCATTGCATTGCATTTGCAGCTCTTTTTTTAATAAACCAAAATAAATGTTGTGCCCCATGACATTAATTTGGTTTATTTTTAAATGTGGATAAAACAGAAGCAAAAATTACTGCATAATGCATCATGTTTCAAAAACTGAAAAGTAAAAAGCCTCCGCACGGGCTCATAATTGCATACTTGCAAATTATTAATTATTGCTTACACATTTTATTCAAGTCATTCAAATTTCACTCAACTCAGTTTATAATTACAGAGTCTTAAAGAGTCTTTTTAAAATTTGACTCCACGATAATGCTTGCTTTGGAAACTAGAAATTGATGGCAGAAGAGTCTGCAGGATGAAGATGGATCAGAAGTGTAGCGGCGCTGGCGGTGGTGTCCGGTCGGTGGCGTGGGAGTCGTGCATGCTGAGTTCAGCGGCGGATTGACACCGCAGCAGTAAATCACTGTCATTACACTAACAGGGTATTGTGTTTAGGAATCAAGGGAACAGTGCAATTAAGCTGTTCAGACATTTGTACAGATCAGAACTTCCTCCTGAGAACATTATAATTTATATCTAGCGTAACTAAGCAACCTCTTTCACTTCTCCAGCACTGTTTTGTATTCTGAAGGCTTTCAGACAGAGTGCTACAGACGGTCTTGAAAAGGAAACACATAATTTATTGGCTTTCTCGTTAACTTATGCACACCATTAGATTTGTTCGAGGCTCTCTCTGCAAATAAAACGTACTATTGTAAGTAAGATGATACAGATAGTTAGCTTTAGCGCCACACATCCTGGTCAGGGTTGCAACGGAGCTTATCACAGAATTCACAGGCTGCGGGTGAGTGTGTGCCCTAAATTAGGTGTCAGGCCATGGCAGGGCTTGGTTGCAGCGTTGAGATCACGTCAAAAAATGACATCATTCCAACTTTTGTTTGAAGTGCTGGCTCAAAGTTCAGGTCTGGTTTTTGTTTGGTGTTGGTGGTGCATTTTCAATATGAAGGATGGAGTTGATGTCAAGGTTCGGCGCAAGCCAGCCAAGTTCTAATATAGCCATAGCATGTGTAAAGAAATGATAAAGATGCCATTTTGAGTTCCTCATTGTTGCTAGACACCATATTGAGTTCATCATTGTTAGCAGGAGCCATTTTGAGTTCCCCATCATTGCTGGAAACCATTTTGAGTTCCACATGTTTGCTAGACACCATTTTGAGTCTTTTTATTGTTGGCAGAAGCCATTTTGAGTTCCTCGTCATTGCTAGACACCACTTTGAGTTCCTCTTTATTGGCAGATGCTAATTTGAGTTTTTCGTCATTGCTAGAAGCCATTTTGAGTTCCTCATGTTTGCTAGACACCATTTTGAGTTCATCATCATTGCTAGACACTATTTTGAGTTCCTCTTTGTTAGCAGGAGACATTGAGTTCCTCATCATTGCTGGAAGCCATTTTGAGTTTCTCATGTTTGTTAGACACCATTTTGAGTTTCTCATCATTCCTAGACACAATGTTGAGGTCTAATTTGTTGGCAGATGGTATTTTGAGGTCTTTGTCGTTTCTAGACACCATTTTGAGCTACTCATTCTTGGCAGATGCCATTTTGAGTTCTTTATTGTTGGCAAACACTATTTTAAGTCCTTCATCATTGTTATAGACCATTTTGATTTCTTCATTGTTGGCAGACACCATTTTTAAGTTCTTTATTATTGGCAGATGTCAGTAAGTGCTGAATGAATGAAAAATTTTCAGTATTCAGAGACTGGTCAGATTTTCACTACGTTCTCAGGTTAGCCGTTGTTGGTTGATTCTTAGACAATTGGAAATCATGGTCATGTGTTAAAATCAGCGTCTGGAATTGGGCAAGAAAATTGCGGTCGGTGCATTTCTGATATTTATCATCTACGCCACCCAAGGAGGTTGGGTCCCTTTGAGTCTTGGTCCTCCCAAGGTTTCTTCCTCATAACACTTGGGGAGTTTTTCCTTGCCACTGTCGCCCTAGGCTTGCTCAATTTGGGATTGGACGTAGATATTAGGAGATGATCTAAACTTGTAAAGTTGCTTTGAGACAATGCTCCATTGTAAAAAGCGCTATATAAATAAATCTTGTGTGTGTTGTATTTTGCATTCCACATTGTTGGCAGGAGCCATTATGAGTTCATCATCATAGCTCTACACTGTTTTTAGTTCCCCTAATTGTTAGGAGCCATTTTGAGATCCTCATCATTGCTAGACACCATATTCAGGTCTTATTTGTTGGCAAATTGCCATTTTGAGTCCCTTATTGTTGCTAGACACCATTTTGAGTTCCTTGTTGATTCTAGACACCATTTTGAGTTCTTCATTGTTGGCAGATGCAGGTTCCCCAGGGTTGTTAGAAACCACTTTGAGTTCCCCATGGTTTCTAGAAGCCATTTTGAGTTTCTCATATTTGCTAGACACCATTTTGAGTTCCTTATCATTGCTAGACACTATTTTGAGTTCTTATTTGTTGGCAGACACCATTTTAAGTTCTTCATTATTGGCAGATGTCATTTTGAGTTTCACATTGTTGGAAGGGGCCATTTTGAGTTCATCATCATAGCTCTACACTATTTTTAGTTCCCCTAGTTGTTAGGAGCCATTTTGAGATCCTCATCATTGCTAGACACCATATTCAGGTCTTATTTGTTGGCAAATGCCATTTTGAGTCCCTTATTGTTGCTAGACACCATTTTGAGTTCCTTGTTGATTCTAGACACCATTTTGAGTTCATCATTGTTGGCAGATGCAAGTTCCCCAGGGTTGTTAGAAACCACTTTGAGTTCCCCATGGTTTCTAGAAGCCAATTTGAGTTCCTCATCATTGCTAGACACTATTTTGAGTTCCTCATTGTTAGCAGGAGCCATTTTGAATTCCTCATCATTCCTAGACACCATATTGAGGTCTTATTTGTTGGCAGATGCCATTTTGAGGTCCTTGTCGTTGATAGACACCATTTTGAGTTCTTCATTGTTGGCAGACACCATTTTAAGTTCTTCATTATTGGCAGATGTCATTTTGAGTTCCACATTGTTGGAATGAGACATTTTGAGTTCATCATCATAGTGCTACACTGTTTTTAGTTCCCTTAGTTGGTAGGAGCCATTTTGAGATCCTCATCATTGCTAGACACCATTTTGAGTTCCTTGTTGATTCTAGATACCATTTTGAGTTTATCATTGTTGGCAGATGCAAGTTCCCCAGGGTTGTTAGAAACCACTTTGAGTTCCCCATGGTTTCTAGAAGCCAATTTGAGTTCCTCATCATTGCTAGACACTATTTTGTGTTCCTCGTCATTCCTAGACACCATATTGAGGTCTTATTTGTTGGCAGATGCCATTTTGAGGTCCTTGTCGTTTCTAGACACCACTTTGAGCTACTCATTCTTGGCAGATGCCATTTTGAATTTCACATGTTTGCTGGACACCATTTTGAGTTCTTTATTGTTGGCAGACACCATTTTAAGTTCTTCATCACTGTTAGACAACGTTTTGATTTCCTCATTGTTGGCAGACACCATTTAAAGTTCTTCATTATTGGCAGATGTCATTTTGAGTTCCACATTGTTGGCAGGAGCCATTATGAGTTCATCATCATAGCTATTCACTATTTTTAGTTCCTCTAATTGTTATTAGCCATTTTGAGTTCCTCATCATTGCTAGACACCATATTCAGGTCTTATTTGTTGGCAAATGCCATTTTGAGTCCCTTATTGTTGATAGACGCCATTTTGAGTTCCTCGTTGATTCTAGACACCATTTTGAGTACATCATTATTGGCAGATGCAAGTTCCCCAGGGTTGTTAGAAACCACTTTGAATTCCCCAAGGTTTCTAGAAGCCATTTTGAGTTTCCCATGTTTGCTAGACACTATTTTGAGTTCCTCATTGTTAGCAGGAGCCATTTTGAGTTCCTCATCATAGCTAGACACCATATTGAGGTCTAATTTGTTGGCAAATGCCATTTTGAGTTCCTTGTCGTTTCTAGACACCATTTAAGTTCCTCGTTTTAGCACGAGCCATTTCGAGTTCCTCATCATTCCTAGACACTATTTTGAGGTCTAATTTTTAGGCAGATGCCATTTTGAGTTCCTTATTGTTTCTAGAAACCATTTTGAGTTTATCATTGTTGGCAGACGTGAGTTCCCCAGGGTTGTTAGAAAACAATTTGAGTTCCCCATTGTTTCTAGAAACCATTTTGAGTTTTTCATTGGTGGTGGACACCATTTTGGAAATCAGTCTATTGTTTTGTTTCCTGCCTTTCTTACTGTTGCTCTGGTTGTGCCTGCAGCCACCCTGGGGCACCTTCAAGAAACACATGCCTTAACAACCAAATGCCCCAGGCTCCACCCCCTCTGAGTGTATTGGGAATAAATCAACAAGCACATTCTCTCTCCTCGTGTATGAATGTGTATGAAGAACAAAGACGAGCATTTAATGTCATATGTTTGGGGTCTCCAGCGCTCCCTTCTGACTGAATCCAGTGGCTTGATGCCCTGCACCTGGGTTCAAAACCTGCTGCCACATGACAGGTTGTATCTCATGTGATACTGCCTAATATATTATGAGCTGACCAACAAAAAACAACAACAACAACAACAGTATTTTCACAATGAGTCGAATTCATGTTATAATACCACTGGGTATAACAATGTGGCTGATAGAATGAAGAACCATTCAGAGTCCAAACAATGCTTCCTGCTTTTCGCACGGGCATTTTATCAACATGTTTTTCTCTCAGTAAGACAAAACAACACTTTATTTTTTACCCCCGTGACATTTGGACAGACAACATGGTCAAAATGAAGTTCCTGCCGACCAGCAAGCTTCAGCATGCACCCCGATCCCCGGCTTCATTACAATGTCAGGATATATCCACCAGGGAAATAAGGCCGAGCTTTCTCCAGCACAATAGCCTCTAATCTGCGTTCGGGTTGGATTGCGGTTTTGTTTGCATATGTGCTCAGAATGCAGCATCAATAACTTCTCTCTCCATTACTTCCATCTGCTTTATCTGACAGCAGAGTCTTCGGAGCCGGAGCGCTATCTCGCTGTCTCTCCGTCATGCATGAGCCGTCTGTCTGCACCCTTTAATACATGCGTCTTTCCTTTTGGATGGAAGTGAAAAGGTTTGAAAAGGAATTTGCCCCACATCAGGACGGGGTTGCAGTTGAAACTAGCTTATTATGCAGAAGAAAGGACTCATTCATGCTCAGATATGGCCCCAAATATCGTTTACTTTTCTACACTATATGTAGAAAAACAAGGGCGATTCTAGGATCAGAGTTTTAGGGGTTTTAGCTTTTTTTTTTTAAAGAACAAATCTGTACATTTTAACATAATTTTGAATTATTATTTCAACATCTGTGAAAGAAAAATCTGCCTTTTGGGGTAGGGGAAACACTGTGAGTTTAAAGACACTAAAAAATCGGAGAAAATGTCCTTTAATGCTGAGCCTGTGAGCCACACTGGGTTTACAAAGTACTCCAAATGAAAATGTACTAAAAGTAAAAGATAATGAGGGATAAAACAGTTTAAAAAAAATTAAAATGTAAAGATCAGTAAAGAGAAGCAACTCTACTTAAGCTATAATGTCAATCTTCTAACAAACTTACTTTAAGAGCAGGGCGGAGAACGTAAGAAAGACAAAGTGGATCGTACCATTTGCAAGGCTAGGGGAACTGCTGTATTTTTTTAAATATTATGTTTAATCCGTATACTTTCTATCATTTTAACACTTTTCAGCTTATCAAAGACAGACTCCCATTAAGCCAATTTAAAAAGGCGCTCTTAACTATTATTTTTAGGGTTGCTGGGAATTTAGGGGTGCTTGTGCTTTAGGGGTGACTACAAGCCTTCTGACTAGTGTCCTCAGATATTTGGCAACCACTGTATATGCTGTATGTATATGACTCCTCAGTGACTGGTGATTTTTTTAATGTCAATACTGACATTAAGGTTTAATTATGAGTTTTTAATTAATGAATAATACATCCACATATCCATGCTGTCAGCAAACATGATGGAACTTCTATCACGTTTTAAACTTCAGAGCTGAAGTGTTTCCAAATTTATTTGCTTCTTATAAGTCGAGATGCTTGGCACCAATAAATATTTGCATGATTCAAATACAGCCTCTCTTTCTCACCGTGTATCTCGTATCCCACGTCATGCCACTACCCATCCAATTAGGCCGTTCCCTCCTAAGGGAGGAAGCTGTGATGCCACTGGAGAGCGAGGCAAAGTGTTGAGCTTTTCCCAGGCAGCCTCGCCCTCCTGCTGAAACCTCAGCCCTAATGAGGTCATTATAAAGGTGTTCTACCTGCAGGATGAGTGAGATCAGGACAGCCCGGTGCTCTCTGCTTTGTCTAATGACTGTGCACTCATTAAAAATCAGACCCTGTCCTGAATCCATCTCATGTCCTACTGTTGTTCAGGCCACATCAAAGAGAACCTTCTCATTAAGTCTCTTTGTTATCGCTTTGCTATCATGGGATTTTATCTCGGAGAATTCAGATGGCCCAACTGCGTCTCTACAAATAAGCTATGTACATGGTTTTGGATTAGCTGTGCTCCCATGGTTTCATTGATCAGAGGCTGAAATTCCTACCTCTGAAATGCAACAACATTGTCAGACAAATTACTAATTGACATTTTCAGCTAAGGCAGGTGTCCCTGGTGGTCAAAACTGGCATTACATATGCCACCACTTTTCTTACACTTCGGGAGTGCTTGAGTTGATGGCAGCTAGACTTCTTTTTTGGTTCTTGGAGAAGAAAAGGCGTCTTCAGTTCTAGAAGCTGATGGGGAGTCCCGGGTATTTAACCTCTAATGGGTTGTCACCTTCGAGGTGGTCCTGAGAGTCCTTGATCCACCCAGTCAACACGTGAGTCGTTAGAATCACAGGGGCCAAGGTGTGACCCATTTGCCCCAACCTGCCATCATGTGATTCATTCGAGTCACGGGTCGAGGTGCTTTTCAGACTTTGACAAGACATATTTTGAAGACACCCTTATCCACAGTGACTTACTAATGTAAATATAAATAACTTGCAATTGAGCTTAGTGGTCAGCCAATGGTGGCAACTTGGTGGAAAGAGGATTTTCTCAGCAGCCAGAAGCACTGAAGCCAGATAATAGGTTGGTACCACAGCCTTGTAGTTATTAATTGGAAATTGTTTTGACATAAAAGTACTTCTAACATTGAATATGTCTCCCTGTCATTCTGTTTTTGTAGTGTAAGAATGATCAGTTCCATTAGTACCCGAACCATAATGCTGATGTCATTTTCTCTAATCAGAAGCCACTGTTTATTAATTGCTCCATGAATTTAACAATGACATGACCATAGAACACACACACACAGCTCACAGTTGTGCAATGAATTCTGTTGATTTTTTTATTGAACCAGTTGTACGCCATTTTTGCTTTAGGGTGAAAGTTAATGGACCATTTTGGCTGGAATGGATAGCGAATGGAAAATTGAAGATCACAATAGCCTCATAAATCTTTTTATTGTGACCTTAATAGATGTTGCCATCAATCACGAGCCACAACTCTGGCTAAAATGCAGAAATTCTCTCCACTGAGGTCAAACAGGTCATTATTATATCTCTCTTCTCAGAGAGGTCCTCTCTCTCCGTTCTGATTGCATCCCGTGCTTCTTCCTGACAGCTTTCTGTCTTTAGCTTGATGGGTTTTCCTTTCCAACTCTCTATTCTGAACCTGCTCCCTGTTCCTCATCACTAGACTCATATGATATTGTATTTGCACCAATTGGTTTGTCTTGTGTTCTGTGTTGGTACAAGTGCTGTTACACAAGTGGAAATACAAATCAAACATCTGCGCCGATAGGATCAGGGAGCAAGTCCAAACACTTTAGAAACAAGCCACAAAAACCTGCAGCCAGTACCAATATAAAAGTGACTTTATAGAAAAATAAATCACTTAGCCCTTGGTTAAAGAATGCCAAGAGCTCCACATTTCATTTTTTCAAGGACGCATAAAGCCGAAGGGAGGTGAACAATATGAAGAGATGAAGGCTGTGGTAGTAGTACCGGCAAAAATTTTAAACTACTTTCACCCCTGATTATGAGTTATTATCCAGCTGCAGTATGAATCCTTCTCCACAAGACTCCAAACCATCATTATCAGTGGTTATCTCAGACCTTTGGTCCCCAAAAAGTATTAGGCCACCATTAGATTTGTTGTTTAGCAATAGTAAAATACTGTATATACTGTATTGTTGATGATTGGACCAAAAATTTCAAATTGGACCAAAAACTTGTATTCACCATTCTATAATCCTCTTTTCTTTTGATCCTTATTCCGATCTGTGTGAGCTTCAGCATGTTTTAGCCTTTTCACCCTGTTCCCCTTCTGAAAAAGTGGTTTCTTTGCTGCTGCCCTCCTGTGTAAGGGTGTAAGGGGAGGTTACACAAAATACTTGCCATTTTAGCCTATAGAAGCTGTTTTTTTTCTAATTTTTTATTTTCCAGTTTTTAATACTGCATATAAAGTTCCTGTATTTAGTAAAGAGAGGATAAAATTATATACGGTCATTATACCTGTGGTAAAACAATGGTATGTCTAATCTAATAGTGGCCTAAGACTTTTGCACAGAACTGTTTATAAGCATGTATAAATAGTTATACTGCTCACCTCTCCAGTAGGGTACCCTTTTTGCTGGTAATATGTTATGGTAATACACAATACATTATTAAAAGTGTAATTCATAAGAATCACTTTATTACTTGTGAAAAGTAGAAAATGAAGCGGTCCTAAGTACTACACTTAAAGCACACTTTCACCCTGACTATTAAAGAGTCCACTAATTTGGGGCACTCATTTACAGATGCTAGCATTTGCAGATGTTGGTGGATAATACACTTAGTTACAGCGTGTTTCTTCAGACCAATCCGAACTCTGGCTGATTATAATAAGAGGATTTCAATCAGGAACTTTTTCCAGTGTTGTGTAAAGTAGCAGTCCGAATCTCTGTAAGATGCTGCTCAAGTTATAAAGTGTTCCTAATGCATTTTATCATTCATGTTAGAATCGTAAAGTTCAATGAAAGACGTCGACTGTCTAAATTGTTGCAAATATGCGTCCAAATAATTTATGTTTGAAAATCTGATATGTGCTGATTCGTGTAAATGTACCATATAAGACCTTCAGCATCCATTAGTCTTGCATTATAATCAATATAGCAAGAAAAATGCACCATAATCATCAAATTCATCATAACCCAGTAAACAGTTTATAAAAGCAGATTGGCATTCTGAGTTGTAGAGTCACACTTTTGCCACCAAGAGTTTTGCCCAAAACTTGTGAATGTAATGAAATCTAAATCAATATTGAAAAAGCCAGTAAAATTGCTGTAGGTTTATATACTCGTTTTTGGAGATACTGTTGCTGACAAAATCATAACTAGCCTCAAAGAGAGAAGAGGAAATGCAACTGAGGTTGGTTTTCTTCTCTATTTGTTTTACCACACTGCCTTTCTCCCCCAAAATCAGTTTTATATGGTACAACAGACTGGAAAGTGGAGCAATTTAGACACATAAATTGAAGTAGTGTGTGAAAGAAGTGGATTAAAAAGTAGACCACAAAAGAAGACAAATGTGCCTATTGTATTGCTGTTACATCTTATATCAGTGTGGGCTGTACCACAAACCCTAAGATTGGCATTGATTTTTTTAGAAAGCCCTCCACGTCGTCTGAAAGTGTGGTTCATTCTTCAGAGGAAACCAATTGCCAAATGTTATGAACATGAATGGGATTAAGCTTCAGTACAAAAGAACGTCACATGGCTTCATTAATAAGACATTTAATTGACACACTAATGATCACTGTGTGAGTTCAGCAGATGGATATTCGAATGAGCATTTAAATATCACCTCATCCAACAGTTGAACTAATCTTCGACTTACAAAAGACATTTTTTTGTGAAATTCATAACAGATGTGAGACTCATCAGCAGAATGCCCGGATCAAACCCACAAATCCTGATGAGAATCATACTCATGTAAACTAGCATAGCAGCTAACTAAGGCTTAGCACGAGTCTGACTGCGACTGAAAGAGCAGAGCTTCGTTGCAGTCTGTGAGCAAATTCGAAATGTATTATGTGAGGCCTTGACAAAATATCATACATGTTTAAATCCGGCACAGAGCAAAAACCTCAGTGGAAAGAGCACTGTTGTTCTCATAGCAACAAACTGAGGAAGAGCAACAGGCAACAGTGAGTAGCTTTCTCAAAACTGGACACATGGAGGCAAAAGCAACAACCCAGAAAACAAATGAGAGTCTGGAAAATGTGTCATCACAGAATAATTTATTCATTCATTTTCATATCCGCTTAATCCTGGTCAGGACTGCGGGAGAGCCAGTGCCTAGCCGGCAGCACAGGACACAAGGCAGGAACAACCCTAGACAGGTCGCCAATGTATCTTAGGGCACACACACCCATATACACACTTAGGGCACTTTGGAAAGTCTTATTAACCTAACATGCGTGTTTTTCTAATGTCGGAGGAAATCGGAGCACTCGGAGTCCAGCTTGAAATTGTCTGAAGAACCAGGTTGCTGCATTACAACATGGCAGGTGAAGTCCTATAAGTTAAAGCTCCAGCAAACTAGGACTGGGATGTCAGAGTAGGGAAAGAGGTAAAGATAAAAGGAAAAAACAGCCAACAACACCCATCACCATACACAAACCTGAAGAACAGACAAAAGCTATATACAACATGGTGAAAACTAATAATCAGGGTTAGAAGAGGCAGAGTTCGGCACCAGGATCACAAGTATGCACAACAGCATGCAGCGAATATAGCCAAGGCAAAACCGAATGACATACGCCAGTGTTCAAAGCGAGGATTAAAGCACACCAGCACCTCAAAATGAGAAGTTTCAAACGAGTACCAAAGCAAATCTTCAAAGTGAGTCTTCAAATAGTTTTAAACAAATGCAAAGACATGAAGCACAAAGCACCACACTAAGTAACATGCAAGCTTCAAACACGTCAGGACCAGACGTGACAGCAGCGACCTCTGACACGCTCAGGCTCACGTGACGTGCCCACACACAAAAATACAATAATTCAGGTTTTGTCAGAGTACACTGAACTCTTCTTATGCTTTGAGAGACTCAGCTGGCAGCAAGTTCTTGAACCCTAACTGATGCAGTGAATAGCTTCTCATTTGTTAAACAACCATGTCCAAAGATACATCCTGTGGTCGTGGATAAGATGTCAACCTGTTTCAGAAGCGTCAGATTGTGGAAGAGTGGTTCAGGGAGCATGAGCCATCATTTTCACACATGGATTGGCCACCACAGAGTCCAGACCTGAACCCCATTGAGAATCTTCAAGATGTGCTGGAGAAGACTTTGCACAGTGGAACAAATCTCCCATCATCAGTAGAAGATCTTGGGTAAAAATGAATGCAACTCTGGACAGAAATAAATGTTGTGACATTGCAGAAGCAATGGGCCTTCTGAAACAGATGAACATCTCCACGATCACAGGATGTCTTTCGACATGGTTGTTTAACAAATGAGAAGCTACTCACTGCATCAGTTAGGGTTCAAGAGCTTGCTGCCAGCTGAAACATCATCACCAATGCAGTGATGATCCGAAGGGAGGCTCTTTTTTAACTATTTAACTGTTTGCTTAGTTAAATCCAGGTGGTGACCTGTTTTTTTGGCCGGCAGTGTATTCAGACTGTAAACCAGAGAAGAATCATCTTTACAAATCAGATTAAAACAGTTATGAGATTTCAAGAAAGCCAATAATCTCTCGATTTTAGGCCAATAATCAGGTTATTATGTGACAGCTGTTGGAAGGAGAATCATCAACGATATGGGAATCAATCAGTCATCGGCGTATGCCTTACAAAGTGTCCTCATTATCTGTACCTTATTCTTCAGCTTTGATGGATTGGTTATTAAAGAGATTGGAGGATGATGGATGTTAAGAGCTCTTAATAAATGAATATGGAGCTGGTCCATGCACTGAATTTCTTTTGGACCTTGCACTGTTTTGGCCCTCAGTTCTGGTAAATATGCTTTGATATAATCTTCTGGTCTATAAGCTGTATGCTTGACACCCCTGATCTGGTGTATCACGGACAGGGCTTTAATCAAAATTGTGATTCTTTGGATCTGGGCTTTGGATCTGTGTTTGCACATTGAGCTCCTCAATATTGTCTCAGCGGCTTTGAGACAACACTTTATTGTAAATAGTCAAGAAAAGTCAAATTTATTTATAGTGCACAAAGCAGCTTTACAAATATCTAGACTCACAGCCCTAACTGAAGAAGCCTAGGGCAACAGTGGCAAGGAACTTTAATAGGATATAAGGAAGAAATCTTGGACAGCCTAGTTGATATACAGTATTGATATTGTAGTTCTACAATTACAGACTGTAGTCCATCTGTTCTCTACATACCCCCCCCAGAACCAGTGACACTGACTTGTTGGTGGTATTTTAGTGTGTGTTGTGCTGGTACGAGTGGGTTTTAAACCACCTCAGTGTCATAGCTGGACTGAGAATAGTTCACCAGCCAAAAATGTCCAAAAATGTACACTATATAATATGGGACAGTAGTATACATAATATAATAAATATAACAACCTAGAGAATACAGCACCTTATAGGCACCTTATGAAACTTGCCATTTCCTTGACACGCCTGATCTGGCGTCTCTGATCACTGATACAGTTCTAAATCAGGATTATGTGTGTTTGTGTTTGTGAGTGAACAAGATAAGAAAGCAAGTTCTGAGGTGTACATATTGCGTAACCATATTCCTAGCTACATCTCCGTGGTACGTGAGTGCAGTTCACCCTTACTGTCGGAACAAAAGAGAACAGTGTATATCCTAAAACTTGTCATTCCAACAGCAAGCCAAATACTTATCATCCTCTGTATGCGCAGGCGTGTTTATTTGATCATAGGGATATATCTTCTCCCCTATGGAGCTCTTAGTCACTCCTCATCATGTCAGCACGCAAAGCCAGCAGCAGCTCACACATCACACCTCCGAAATAATAGGAACCAACCGTCATCTAAGACAGTCTTAGACTTCCTACCTGCATCCTCCTGAGAGGCGGGAAGAGAGAATCAGAAAGCATGCCTGGAGAGCATTCTCCTGGTCTGTCTTATACACTTTACTTTCGGCACATCGTGGATCTTACAGTTGAGCCCTGCTGGAACGTCTCTTCTTCCCAGTGAGTGTGACTTGTCAAAGTTCACATTCGAGCCTCAAAAGTTTGCGCGTGTACTTGAAGCCTCTCTGTTTTTGACTCGGTCTCTCGCTGTTTCTGAGCTACAGATATGAGAAGCATGCTGCTGAGGCTGGCATATGTTCAGTATAACACAGCATGCACCATTGTCAGACTGCCCTTAATGGAGGTGAGTGGTGAAATGTATTGCAAACCATATAGCAAGGCAGAGAACTGCATTGCCACTGGACTGAGATGGTTATATCAGAGACTTTAAAGTGGTGTTTTGTCTCAAATCATAAGGTTTGCTCACAGTAGTAATGAAACCAATGGGCAGACAGTAAGAACCAATGCATTTATTGTACAATAATACGAATATGGCGCCATTTCAGGGTTAAAGGTCCCATGGGTCACAGTGTTGAGGGTGGTCAACTTGGCACAGGCTGCCTGGATGGGATGCCACCACATAACCACACTGCCAATGGAAGCCCAGTCAAGTCTTCAGGAATTGCCTCTAAGACAGCATATTTGTATTTCTGAGAATAGAGAAAGATTTTGAGGAAGAATCTTGGTACCATCCAAGTGCAAAGCCTTATTTTGGCCAAATTTCTGCAACCCTGAATGGATTAAACAGGCATGAAAATGAATTAGTATAAAAATAAATAAGTGAATTGTGTATTAATGCACACTGTATGGTCACTAATGAGTTCATTTTAGTCAAAGTCAGCAAGCGTACAGCAAATAGTCATCTGAATGTGTTCAAATCTTCTTGCTCACTCTATAGTTCCAGTGTTTTGTCTGGGAACAGTTTGTTATTAAGCTATAACTTTCAAAACACCTGGGCTATGTTATGTCTGTTCATTTTGTTGTCAGCAAAAAATGAGGCCGGAGCTGAGGCAGAACTTTCTTTCTTATCTAGAGAATAATTACTAAATGATGTTTACTTGGTAGTGAACAGCCACTGTACCGATTAAATAAGAGATTAATTAAACAGACCAGCAAGTCAGAACTGATATTTCAAGTGTGCGATCTTGATTTGTTCCAGAAATTCTGTGTAAGGTGAGGAGAGAACGTGGGATAATCATCAGATGCATTCGCAGAAATTACAAGCATTTTTTTCTAACCTAATACGGTTAGCTCCATTTGAGGCTGCTTCATGAAAGGGCAAAATAATGATACAAGCAGACTATTACAGTATGTACCCAAGAATGTTTTTATTTGGTATGAAGACATGTTATTGAGTTAAAAGGAAAGTATTGAGAGAATTGATATATTTATGGCTCTAGCTAAAACCTGTTTTTCTGAAGCAATACTTTCCATTAGTGAATAATCAATGTTCAGAGTAATTTCCCCCCAACTACAAGGTTACATCTAAATCCTGAAATGACTTAAAGCATTCACATCTCATGAGAAATATCACAACTATGAAAATACAGAGAATGTGTATATCCTCACTAGGAGTTCTGCTGTGTATCACTCTGTGTTTGGTCTCCAGTGGGACCTTGAAGGAGAACAAGTGTTATAAGGAGGTGGAAAAAAAATCTGCTGCACAAGATGTTTGTTTGTTGTGCTTAAACATTGCAATCAGTGACCTAAGAATGCTGTGACAGCTCGTGGGATGTTGCTGGTGTACAGCTTATGGCTTGACGCATTCCAGGACGAATTGGCAAAGGAATTTACTCAGAGAGAGAGAGTTAGAAACCCTGGTAAGGCTTTCAGGTCATAAATAAAATATGATTGCATTTAAAATAGAACCTGTTCATGTGTGGTCAGGCTCTGGTAATGGACTTAGAGAGGTGGAGCAAGAGTGCGATGAACACGTTGATGGTTTGTATTTCTAAAAGCAAGTGTCCCTATGATAGTTATGTATAAACGCTGAAGTAGAAATGACATATGACAGCTGTCAGATCTCAAGGACAGAAGTTAGCGATGCTGAACAGAGCATTGTTCCGTCAGGCCATCTTTTATATTTTATAGGCAATTCATCAAAGCAGAAGCATAAGACACACATAATGAGGGCATTTTGTAAGACATATTTTACTGCCGTCCCTAAATCCGGCTGACTCGAGCTGCTGAATAAGTTGTCAGGTGGAGATTTAGACAGACAAAGACTTTTGAGGGACTTGCATCCTCCTGGCATTGTGGCACTTCCTGAATTAGTCAGAACCTCAGTGGGAAGAACCGATCAAACTTTCCCATTCTCGGTTTTGTTCTTCTGGGTCACGTGACTTCTTGACACTCCATCTGATGCTGATCACTCCAGAATCCTCTCACAATTGGCAGAAGGATCTTTGTGTCACTGATTCTGTTCTAGCTGCTGATGAAAGCCTTTATCTGTGGGATGGTTACAGCTAAAATCAATTATTATTTAACCTAATGGATATGGATTTCCTCCGAGGCACTTGGCTCTTTCTTCTTGCAAAGCTCATAGTGGAATTTAGTTTTCCTGCTGTTAGTTAGCCTTAAGATAATTTTCATAAATCCCTAAAAGCACTGGAACGTAAACACTTCCAACTGTGAGCACTGTTAAAAATAAAGTTGCTACAACGACAGAGTTAATAATATTTAATTCTCAGTTTTTGGCTGTATATTAACTGTGCTGCTAGTCTATTAGTGTAAATCTAAAGCAAATATTTTTAAAGTTTGAAAGAGTTATACCAAAGTCGTTATAAGATAAGTCTGTTAACCCCCCTCGCCATCTTGGGAACGCCAACTGGCAGTTATTTCCAGCCATACAAGACTGGACTCCTACAACTTTGAACGTGGAGAGACTTATATATCTGAAAGAGAAATTAAAATGCATATTTAGAAATGCAGGTATAATCTGACAAAAATGATATAACTTACTTGTGTTGTTGGTTTCAAATAACACATAAACATTTTATTTTCAAGGTTATTCTGGCTATTGCACATGCGCATCCCGCCACTACAAAGGGGCCAAGACTCAAATGCCAATTGGTTCTTTCTAATGACGGGCCTGGGCTTCTGTACTACAGTCGCCATGTTGGCCATCTCTGGTTAAACATAATTCTGCTCGGTCCTGAACAGCACTGTGCATGGGCCACTCCGACCTAGGCCTGCACCTTCATGTCTAGACTTTATTGTCTGGACTTGTGCAATCATTATAACATGCCTTTGGTAAACCACTTTACTTTTTGAGAAGGACAGAAATCAGAAGCAGGTACAATCAGTGTTACTAACAGACATGGCATTGATTTGACACCCTGGATCTCATGCTTCAGGCTACACAAGAGCTCTCTACGAGATTGTGTCCCACTTGTTCTTTGCTAGCTGATGAGTGTTCATTTGCTGTGAATGCTAAAACGGCTCTCTCACAGAATGCACTTTTAGCCCTTTTGTGCTCCTGACTGTTTAGAACCTGTACAACATTGCTAATGTTTGATTCAGGTGATAATAAATGGAAATGTTGCTGCATTTACAACATGATGTAAGGCGTGTTTGTGATATTAGAAGATAAATATTCATTCACTTATTCACTCATTTTCTCATCCACTTAATCAGGGTCGCGGAACAACCGGTGCCTAGTCGGCTGACACAGGGCGCAAGACAGGAACAACCCTAGACAGGGTGCCAATCCATTACAGTCCATAAATATAATCATAAGAATTGTTAAATTATGTTTACTTGTTAGTGAACAACCACTGTACCTGTACTGATTAAATTAAAAAGAAATTAATTAAACAGACCAGCAAGTCAGAACTGATGTGATTTTGATTTGTTCGAAAAATTCGGTGTAAATTGTCTGTGTAAGAAGGTGAGGAGAGAACGGGGGATAATCATCAGACACGTTCACAGAAATGATTTTTTTCCTACCCTGATAAGGTTAAGAATCTAAAAATAACGTTGCCTTCTTGAGGCTGCTTTATTTAGTTTAGTCACCGGAGTGTTTCAACTGAGATGGCCACGTTAAATGAACATATAAACAAATAAATGAGTTTCCTTTATTTTAACACCTTGGAAAGAATGATATCCCATAAGTAATGGATTACACAGTGCTTCTCGACAAAATCTATATTTAATAATCAGTAGTGGAATGGTATCCTGACCCTAGACAGACACGCTCTCTCACTCACACTGGGACACTTTCACGTCTTTGTAATGTAGAAGGAAATCAGAGTATTCACTGTGCCACTGTACCGCCCGACAGACCCATAATTGGCCTCGTTCAAAAGAGGGGAAGCCATGCATTGCATCAGTAACCACTTCCTAGCGTTGAGTGATGGACCGGCACTCCATCCAGGGTCTTGAGAAAAAGCACAAAAACTATAGTACAGGAGAGACTAGGGTTGGGTATAGTTTGCATTTAATCGATTCAGATTCTGCTTATCGATTCTGGTTCTTATCGATTCCAAGTTTTGATTCCAAAATGGTGAAAAAATGTGCCAAATGTTTTGGTAGTAAGAATATCTTTATTTTTTGTATATTTCTACTTCAAAAGTAGTCATTTTTACACCCATTGTAAGTAGAAAGTTTAATGTAGCTTAATGTACTTAATGTACTTGACCTAGGAACACCAAACTTCTCTCAATTACTACTACTCATGAGTAACCTCTTCTGCTGAAATGACAAATATGTGGTCCGAAGGGAAAGTAATCATTTTTACATAATGCATTTTACTTCTAATTGGTTTAAATGGGAATATCTTAACGTAAAAATGATTACTTTCCTTTTGGGTCTCAGGTTCGTCATTTCAGCAGTAGAGATTACTTCGCTCCAGTTATAAATGAGAGAAGTTCCTAGGTCATTGATATAGGACATTAAACTGCATTAAGTTTCATTCACATGGAGTGTTTTAGACTCTCCCGGCTAATGTAGCATTTGGGCTAGGAGACCACAGTCGTTCAAACCTGATTCACTGCCGAAACTCAGTATCATGTTGGTGCTTAGATGTTTTTTCCATGTTTACAAAAGATCAACTTTCCACACATACTGCATTTAGCCGTTTCGTTTTTTTTTTTCATTTTCCATTATTAGGACGTGACCGCCCAAGATAAATGCATTGAAGCTAAATATATGGTAGAATATGGTAAACGCATGGCAGGTTAAGTTCAGAAAACAATAAAGTACTCATTTAATGAGATTCTATTGTTAGGCAGAAGCTCAGCCACTCCTTACTCACACATAACCTTTGTCTTAATTATCACTTATTGAAGTGAAGATCTGTATTGCGGGTTCACAGTTGTGGCTTCTCACTATTGCTTAATGACTGGATTTGACTCTTTACAGTATATTATTTTTATATGTAAATGTGCAGTAGAGACATACATAGGAATGGTCTGCTTAACAAGGTCACTCATGTTATAACACATTTTAATAGTTTCAGTGATTCATTGATTTCAGTGATTAATTATTGAGCTCAGCTGTTTCAGTAACATTCACTCACTTTTCAACGCACTTTGATTATGAACACATTCATAATATAAAGGATGCATTTCTTAATTCTCCACGGACAAAAGGTGCCAGTAGAATGGGTACTGAAAGCCCTGTGACTCTCAAAGGGACATATTTATAGGTTTCCGCTCCCAGCAAGTCAGTACCTGCAGTCTTTAAACAAACTCCATCGAGTATTGGTTTGCCAACGTTGATTGGGACCTTGGCTGGCTTGAACAGATCCTTGACCCTAACTCCAACATACCTTGAAAATGCATTGGAATGACAAAAGTGTTCCAGGGTTTATTGTCTAACATCACAGTGATGTTCCAAAATCTAGTGGAAAGTCCTCTTAGCAGAACAAAGACTGTTGTAGCAGCACAGCAGCAAAAAATCTATACTAATACTCACGTCTCGGATGTCAGTTTTGGGTGTCCACAAACTTTTGCCTACATAGTTTATATACACCAATGAGAAAATATTAAGAATGCCTGGTTTGAAAAAAATTAGTCACCTTGAGTCTTTAAGGTAGTAACTTCAGGCTCCTGCAGACGGCGCTGCACGAGGGCGATCGGGCTATAAATACGTGCAGGGTGTGCGACAGGATTCATTGATTGAGAAGAGGTGGTACAGTGCATTGAATATCACGTTGGATGTGTGGAAAATGGGCTGCAAAGCAGATGTTAATGATTGGCAAAAAAGGAGCATTTGGGCTTACCAAAGGCTATAGTGTGAAAGAAGTAGCTGAATTTCCAGGTGTTTCGAAGTGTCGGTGATACAGGTCTACCAGCGGCGGAAACAATCCCAGTCTACAAGAAATTCTCATCAGAATTGTGGCCAAAGGATGAACTGGTAGGTTACATTTCAGTCACAGGTGACTTGTTTTTTGTCTGGTGAGTATTGTGAAAATGATGGTTGGGATCTTTCAATGAATGCTTTGAAACAACTACATGAAGATCTAAGAGTGCTACCTGCCTGCTTGTCCTCGTTTCTGTGGATTCACTACACATTAATGTGAATACCAATTTTCGTGTAGCAAATCCACCACTCTACGCTCCATTTTGTTTATTTACACCTGAGGGGTAGTAACTTGCAGTCAACTTAAAAAAAATCAGCCCTATTAGCGTGAATGTCGATACAGATTGTCAAAGCAATGCCTTGATATTCATTTCTCCTTGAAAGAGGTAAACAGTCTTTTATTCAGTCCGAGCTTTCTCCGGTAGACCGATTTTCTGACACTCTTTTGAGCTGTCAAAGTGTTTTCCATGATAAGTGGCTTTCTGTTCATTAATACTATGCTCTGTCTCACACAAACACTGAATCCTTCATCCTTACACACCATACCTTCCATTCCTCTGCAAACACTCATTAGCCGGAGCAGATAAAGCTGTCGTGTCAAGACAAGCTCTGAAAGCCTTCACTGAAAGCATTAGAACAATCCAGAAACAGAAAATTCTGCTGCTTCGGTATGGCACTTTATTCTCCTGTCCTTCTTTGAGTCCCAGAGACAGTCTGGCATTAACGAGAATGTTGTTTACAGCTTGTGCTTCTTCTACAGCCAAGGCACATTAGGAGACAAATATAGAACGGATTTAGAGGCTGTCAGTGACATGCCATAGCTGGACACTTTCTTGTCTTCTTGACCTTTTATCAGGAATACCCATTACGTATATACATATTGGTGGTAGTTTTTGTCCATATGTTCTGCCACTGGTCAGCAACTCATTTTTAATGGGTAGGAACCACCACAGGACCACCAGGTCCAGGACCAGGACCACAGGACCAGATGCTGTTTGGTGCCTTGTAATTCCAGGTTAAGACATGAGTTCATTGGCGCAGTGTTTGTTTATTTAGTTCCTGTAACAGCAAGTAAGATAAAGTTAATTGTTTGGGCCAAATATCTGCTCTATCCCACATGGACCATCCCAGATGCCTGCAATCCCAGAGAAATCGACACTACTTCTGGACATAAGGCTTACATAAGACTTATTTTTTGCACATAACGTTTTAAGTGGCATTTGTGAATGTAACTGTATATTGTAGTGCTTCACAAAGGTTTGTAAAGTAATGCCTTGCCCAGGCGGTTATGTCAGCTATTGATGAATGATGGTTTTTGATCCAGTGCCATCTGAGGGATCAGAGATCACAAGTGTTCAAGCTTAGGCTTTCAAACTCACCCTATACAGACTCAAGATTTCTTGAGTCGTTTATGCACTGTACTGTAGAGGCAGAAATATGAAAATCCCTTCCAATCTTTCTTCAAGGAACATTGTTTTTAAGGACTTAATGCATTTTCTCATTCATTTGCCGTGCCTGGTTGCTGTTTTTGTACCATTAACAGTTTCAAATCGCATCAGTATTTTTTTTACGTCATTACTAGCCATAAATTGCCTCGTTCCCAGCTTTTATTGGAATGTGTTGCAGGCCTGAAATGTAGGAATGGATGAAGTGAGGTTCACCAGAAATATACCTGAAATATCTTGTGTTCATACTGTCTCCAATGAAATAAAAGTAAATCTAAGGAACACTGCGTTCTGGAGGTTCTTATTGAACAAAACAAAAGAAAGAAACCAAGCACCTTTCCAGTGGAATTATTACACATTGTGTATCTTAATTTGTTACTGTGGATTTAGATTTTTTTTTTCTTAAAATTGCCTTTCTGCCCTGAGAGAGAAAAAAACTTGAACGTCTGCTCTGCAAAAATTACACCTTTAATCCTAATACCTTTAATTAAAAGCAGTGCTCAAACATGCCTCATTCATTTGCCTTGCATTGTGCAGTTTGCTTCTCATTTGCAGGAGTGCCAATCTATTGTTCAATTAACATTTTTTCAACGAATATTTACATAATTAATACAGTTTTTTATTGTTGTGATTTATTCTCTTCAGCATTTTTACATTCAAAATGCTATACAGACGCAACTGGCAGGACCATAGCCATGGCAGCAGCCCATTTCTGGTGTATCAACAATATGCAACGAATGATATGTATTATATACTGCATTCTTAAGCCTAACTGAACATTACAGCATAGAAACACAGAGGAGAGAGTCTAAATCCTTGTTGATTCCTTGTTGTTATTTATTTGCACTCAGAAGCAGGTTCATTTAGTTTCTGAAGGTTACGTAGGAAGAGCTGAGTTCAGAATGGCCTGGCAGTGAGCCTCAGTTAAACATTCAGAGCAAGGCCTTTAATCTTTAGCAGCTCAGCTCTGAGCTTTGATTGGATTCAGCCTTATTGTAAGCTGCTTTCAATAAAGTTTCTGCCGGTGATTAAATTGAAATGAAAGCAATGTTCGGCTGCTGAGCGGTAGATAAATGTTAAAAAATTTTAAGTGCTTATTTTTTTGATTCAAAGGATCACTTTGCCCCTGGGCCATTTTTGGCACATTTAAAATATTACATTTTTATACTATAAAGATCAAGCATTGCAAGAAAAGCGAATAAAGATTCAGAAGCTCGATGGAAAGACACCCATATGTTCCCTCTCTCTGATTATCTGATTTCTCGCTGCTTTCTTAGGTCTTCATCTGGCGTTTGAAATTTGCTCAGGGTCCAGTCACATTCATATAATAAACTGTCTAATAGTATACTTGTCCAGATATTGTTTGTTACTTATAATGTACAATGGAACCTCGAAATTCGAATACCTCTTTACTTTAACAATTCGGACACAAAACAATTTGAATTTCTTCTACCCAACCTTCTGGTCAACAGTCCAGTACCTTCACCAGTTTGCCAACACTTCCTATTGTAGTCATGATAATGTAAGCTGGAAAACCAAGTCCTTAATAAGCACAGCTGGGCGAGGAGAACAACATGAATAAATGCTATTTATTTTTTCTTTGAAGAAATGTAGTTTTCATAAAACCCAGAAAGATTAATGGTTGTTTTTACCAAGCAAACTTGACAGATTTGTGTCAAGATGTTGTTAAGCACAACCCGCTTTGAACGAACCTTATTTTCCTCCCCGGCAATGGCCTGGAAAGTCACATTATGCAGCTATAGTTTAGACAACAATGCTGGATTTCTTTCAGCCATTGCTCTACCATGAATGCAGGTCGGCCTGGTGTCAGATTGATTACTACCCCGCATGCATGCATATTCCCACAGATCTGTTTTATGAGACAGGACAGGTTCTAGGTATGGATTTCATCTCAGGATGAATGGTGACAAACCATGAGGGCGTGCAATGGCCCAGTCAGAGCCACATGAGAATCAGAAAGAAATGTTGATCTTCTAGTCCAGGAGGTTATTATCATGGTCATGCAAGAGGAAAGCATCTTTCTTATTTTGGCTTTGTTTCCCAAGTCACAGTGATGTTTCCCTTGCTCGTTTATCTATAACCTCACATTTTTTGCTTTTTATAGCCTGCTAAATCAGCTTCCTCAGGCTTTGGCCCATGCCTTCATCCCCAGAGACCATTTGAACTCTCCTTGAGGGTGCCGAAAAAGTGCCTGATGCTTTTATGGCTTGATTAAGGGAAACAGTGGAGAGGTTTATTCACAGCTCACTGCACCGAGACGATTAATGAATTGTCATGCTTCTCTGTGCCAGCTGTACAATGGGCATCACTGGCTTTGAGGAAGAGGGCTGGGAATCCGAATTCAGAAGTGCTGCGTCATACTTTTTAAAGAGTGACAACTTTGATGTGCTACAATGGGATTAAAGCAAAGGTTGACTGGGTATTTATAGTGATTAGAGGAAAAAAGTTCAAGGGTTTCGGTGGATTAGAGGACAAGCTGTTTGATAACCATGGTTCTGGAATTACAAATGAGGAGTCTTTCAGATCTTTACATCGTTTGATGTAAGACATCAAATGCTCAAGGATGCATGTAATGCTTAGTGTTGAATTATTTACCATATTGACAGGTATACTGCAAATGTGGGCTGTTTATTGTAACAATATAACAGTTTGTGGTTAACGACTTTAATAGACGCACTTACAGGGTGTACAGCATTATGCAAAAGTTTGAATACCCAAGGCTTCACTGAACATTCTGGTGACTTTCTAAATGAAAAAAACTCAGCACAAAAACTGCTTGAAACAAACTTAAGCACAATAATGCCATTCTGCTTGGTAGCTCAAGAGACCTGGATTCTTTGAATGTTTTCCTTTTTCTTTCTCTTTTTAAATCACCCATTGCAAAAACAAAATGATTTTTTTTTTAGCTTAGGAAAATATATATATGGAGCAGATGTTAATGATCGGCAAAAATTGCCAAAGGCCATAGTGTGAAGGAAGCAGCTTAATTTGCAGAGACTCAAACCCAAGCCCCAGCTGCAGAATCATCCTCTGACCCTTATCAGGATAAGCAGGAGAGAAATGGCATGGTTTGCTTTTGCTTTGAATGTTGCAAAAATTTGTCCCATTTTAAGTTTGCAGGACGATTTCACATCTTTATTTTAATTTGATTTAATTAGACCATGCATGCCTGCTTATACTGCAGATCTTTTGTACATGGTCCTTTCATTTAGATGTTCAATCAATCAGAATTGTGTCTGGCCAGTGTTGGTTTTTGTCCATGTGTGTACCGTGGCATCATTAGCTCTCACAAACGGCATTTGCATCTAGATGACAGTTTATTAGGAAAGTCTGTGCTGAAGCTCTGGTCACATATCAAACATCCAACCAACGGTGAAACCAACAAGTCATTTAGGGGAATGTAATTTAGTATAATGAGCCATAGATGGTTGCTTGGCAGCTGGATGGGTGAATTATCTGTGTGCCAAACAGAATGAGGACAATATTGTTGCATCTGTGTCCTTTTTGTGAGGATCTGGTGGTCTACTTGGGGCTTGAAAACTATGAGGCACAGTTTCGCCTTTATGGTGGCACAAGGAGTAATGGTGGGGAAAGGGCTGATGTCCAAAATGGCATCTACAAAGAAAGAACTTGTTATAAAAACTTTCCATTAGAGAAACTGAAAGTATGTTAACCAACAAACTAAGGCTGATAAAGTCTTAGATCACCCATTCATTCATTCATTCATTCATTCATTCATTCACTTCCTTATCCACTTAATCCTGGGCAAGGTCGCAGGACAGCTGTAGTCGAGCCGCTGGCATAGGTATTTCATAAGTATTTGGTCAATAACAAAAGTTCAACTCAACACTTTGTAACATAACCTTTGTTGGCAATGACAGAGGTCAAACATTTCCTGTAAGGCTTCACCAGGTTGGCACACACTGTAGCTGGTATTTTGGCCCTTTCCTCCATGCAGATCTTCTCTAGAGCGGTGATGTTTTGGGGCTGTCGCTGGGCAACACGGACTTTCAACTACCTCCACACATTTTCTATGGGGTTGAAGTTTGGAGACTGGCTAGGCCACTCCAGGATGTTGAAATGCTTTTTACGGAACCAGTCCTTCGTTGCCCGAGTGGTGTGTTTGGGATCATTGTCATGCTGGAAGACCCAGCCACATTCCATCTTCAATGCTCTCACTGATGGAAGGAGGTTTTGGCTTAAAATCTCACGATACATGTCCCCGTTCATTCTTCCCTTAACACGGATCAGTCGTCCTGTCCCCTTGGCAGAAAAACAGCCCCAAGCATGATGCTTCCACCCCCATCCTTCACAGTAGGTATGGTGTTCTTGGGATGCAACTCAGCATTCTTCTTCCTCCAAACACGACGAGTTGAGTTTTTACCAAAAAATTCTATTTTGGTTTCATCTGACCACATGATATTCTCCCAATCCTCTTCTGGATCATCCATATGCTCTCTGGCAAACTTCAGACGGGCCTGGACATGTACTGGCTTAAGCAGGGGGGCACGCCTGGCACTGCAGGATCTGAGTCCCTCTCGGCGTAGTGTGTTACTGATGGTAGCCTTTGTCACTTTGGTCCCAGCTCTCTGCAGGTCATTCATCAGGTCTCGAAGTGTATTTCTGGGATTTTTTGCTCACCGTGATCATTTTGACCCCACGGGATGAGATCTTGCATGGAGCCCCAGATCGAGGGAGATTATCAATGGTCTTGTATGTCTTCCATTTTTTTACAATTGCTCCCACAGTTGATTTATTCACACCAACCTGCTTGCCTATTGTAGATTCACTCTTCCCAGGCTGGTGCAGGTCTATAATTTTCTTCCTGGTGTCCTTCGACAGCTCTTTGGTCTTGGCCATGGTTGAGTTTGGAGTCTGACTGTTTGAGGCTGTGGACAGGTGTCTTTTATGTGCAGATAACGAGGTCAAAACAGGTGCCATTAATACATGTAATGAGTGGAGGACAGAAGAGCTTCTAAAGAAGCAGTTACAGGTCTGTGAGAGCCAGAAATCTTGCATGTTTGTGGGTGACCAAATACTTATTTTCCACCATGATTTACAATTAAATTCTTAAAAAATCCTACAATGTGATTTCCTGGATTTTAATTTAAATTTTGTCTCTCATAGTTGAAGTGTACCTATGATGAAAATTACAGACCTCTCTCATCTTTCTAAGTAGGAGAACCTGCACAATCAGTGGCTCACTAAATACCTTCTTGCTCCACTGTAGATAGGTGTATTTTTTACTTGGCTCATTCCTACAATTCGGTACATTTTGCATCACCAGCAGACAATGATATTTGTTATGTCAAAATCAAAACATTATGAATTCTAAAGTATTTTTTTAACTTTTTAATGTTCAGCCTAATGCAATCTACTTCCCAAAATAACTGTATAGACTTTACACTGCTTCTATTAATCAGACACCAGAGGATTTCCATGTACTTGGAACAGTGAGTTCGAGGTATATTTTTAAAAAGTTTTGCACAAGTATTTAATGAATGCTTAAAAGAAGAACTGCTCTAAAAAAACCTGGTGAAGCTGCAGTTTGTGAAATGCAGTGATGGTGTTTCATACAGTCGATGATAACTATTGTCTGGGTTAATTTGTCTGTGCCTCCGGTGTCATGTAGCGTCTGTTTACCTTTAACAGTGCAGCTTTTAAATACTATATATGTACTGTAGCCCATCCATCTACAGGTGTCTTGAGAGTGGCGATTCTCGCCTATGGGATTAATAATCACACTACTGTTAGTTCAAATACAGTCTACACTCATTATCTCGCCCACGTCTGTTTTATGGCTATTTTTGGCGAGAGGCAAAGTTCAAATCACACAGAAAAATAACTTTTTTTAAGGTTAATCTGGCTACTGCGCATGTGTATCCCACCACTACAAAGGGGCCAAGACTTGCTGCCCCACTCTCTGACACATTTACTAATATGCTGATTGGTTCTTTCTAATGATGGGGCGGGACTTCTGTGCTACAGTCCCATTCATATTTCAACCAGTGATCAGTCTCCTCCTTATATAACATGTCTGATAACCGGCAGGAGCTGTACGGCATCCAGCATTACAAGTTTGAAGTAGGATTAAAGTCCGACCTTCTGAAGGTCTGAAACATGGCAACTTAGCATGGTAGAATTTCTGTAGTGGCAGGACATTTGTCTTGTTTGGCGAGGGCGAGAGGCGAGGTTGGCGGCTTTTCAAGGTAAAACTCATGAAAGGAAATCCATCCTGAAATCACAGGTGGAGAGAGATGAGGTTGGCGAGATAATGGGGGGTGAGATCATGAGGTTAGACTGTACTTGCCCAATCAGGTTGCCACTGTTGGTTCCTTGAGCAGGACCATTAACTTTAAAGCACGAGCTCAATTGTAAGTCGTTCTGAATAAGGCACGACGTCCATCCAGCAGTGAATGCTACTCCCACATAACATGTTAGAATTTGATGCTGAAGGTACAGTTTGACCATTTCAAGCTCTCCTCAGTACATTCTACCAGCGTTGGCACTAAGTGCATGAAAATGAGCCCACTCAAAGGCCTGTGCTGTGTGCTAGCAGTTCACAGTCGCAGTGTCTCCGGAGGTTCAGCTCATGCTGTGGTAGAGATTAGTTTCATAGAGCGGTAGAAACCACACTCGTGTTTATCACAGCTGCCTCCCATCGATTAGATCACACCAGAGATTTCATTCTTATTGCCCTCATCCATTCAAAAAATTCACGAGTGACCCAAGTGGATTAATGGGGTTATAAATGCACCACAAGTGGAAGGAAGTATGCAGGTGGCTGTGGTACGGCATCCCTCAGCCATCTTTATTTTTTAGCGCATTATTTAATAAATACGTTTGCAGGGAGCCAATTCGCCCGTTTGTGGGATGTTGATGTTCTTCTCAATAAAATTTAAAACCTCCTCGCAGACTGAACGGTCATACATTACAAGAGGTACCGGATATATTGTAATCCAAGTGGGAATGTGTAATACAGTGTATGACCCAGATTCAAGCTATGTACCAATCTAAATATACCTCCTACAGGACTCTCTGCTGAACATCGCAATAAAACAGAGTACTATTAAGCTCTCCCTGAATGGAGCCCCGACTCCCAATCAGACCAAATGCAGACAGTCTGAGTCACTTATTTCTTACCTCCAGATCAAATTGAAGGATAGTTAAACTATCGACTATGACAAACACGCTTAAAACGTTGGTCAGACTTAAATCTGACTGGAACCCTTAATGCAGAGCATGAGTGCTTGTATGTCATCAGTATAAGGAGCTACCACAGTTATTTAAGCTGTCATTACAGTTTGTAGCCTATAAAAATGTAAATATTACCAGTGGTGATCTGGAGCAAGCTAATACACTAGCACACCACCTCCAAGGATTAAGCCTCGGAATGAACTACGCCTTGGTTGGGTGCTGCATGGACACAATTGGACATATGTGGGTTCGTCTGCTGAATATTTGCAGTACCATTTTAGTGGTGGAACTAATGCAATATTACTGACCAAGAATTGCCGTTTTGTCAAAGTGAGATTTATTTATTTCTATTTTTACAACGGAGCATTGTTGCAAAGCAGCTTTACAATTTTCTAGTATCTTCTATTGTCTAAACCCAAGCACAAACTAAGGAAGCGTAGGGAACGGTGTGGAACGGGTGGAACGGTGTGAAGTCTGGAACTGATGTCTGGAACAGAAAAACAGCTTGAGTGGAGCCGAAGCGAGGGAACGTCTTAGTGTGGGAGTGGAACAGAGGAACATCTTGGAGTGTGGACTAAGGTGCTCAGAGAGAAAACAGAATATGTAGTTAGTTACCTTTTAGGAGCATAGACTGCATTAACAGAACGTTTGAACCACTGGTACTAAGTGTAGCATTGGAAAGATGAAGGGAAAGTGTGGAATGATTCAACTGGGAATGGGATACTGTGCAAGTCCAGAGTAAATCTCAGTAACATGGCCGGAGGCACCACCGAGACTCAAATCTATAGCAAATTTTACTAGCATATTAGCCGCTTTGTATTTGACCAAAATCCCGTCTTCTACATGGTCGCGATGACTTGTCAGAGTATTTCATGTCTCATAAATGCCTGTCAAAGACGCCTTAGCGCTCACTTTACAGCGCTTCTTTTCCGCATTGCTGTGTCTTCCTTTAACAGGATAATTACAGGAAACACGAGTAGCTTCCCCTGCCAGACCTTAGCGCAGGATATTGCCATCGACTAAACTTCAAGTCGGACAGTTGCACTGAAATCTCTCCCACATAGGAAGAACTCGTTGTCAGAAGCCCGAGGGCTGGTGCTCTCCCCTTTCATAGTCCTTACATCTCATTGGCGTATTGCTTTTCTTCTCAGTTCATAGGTCTGGATCCTGCTGGAATCAGAGGTGAATATGGTGTGAAGTCTCGGGCGCTGGAGGTGCAGAGCACTATTATTCTCCCGTGCTAAAGGCAACTCGGTGAAAAGGAAAGCTAACCGGCTAATTAACTTTTAATGAGGGTGCGGCGAGAAAATGGAAATTGCTGATCCCACACAAGCCCGACTGAGGCTTATGTGAATTTAATTATGCTGTCAAATATTAAGACGTCTCACTTTGGGTTTCATTTTATGGCACATGCTGTATTTATAAAGGGGGCTCTGTCATATGCCACATGCTAGTTACTCTGCACAAAATATATATTTCTTGTGCTCTTAGCTTTAAGTGATCTTTCTTCCACAGGGCTTATTAGATGCAGAATGAAATGCCTTCAATGAGACTTTTGACATATGCAGTATTAGTTAAGCAATTTTATGCAACTAATACTAAAACCTACAATTTGGCCAAAGTTTGGCCACCCTGTACTGCCCCCTCTGGCAGAAAATACAACTTCAACTTTGTAGCAACCAGTCTCAAGCCTTTTCAGTTTCTTTACTGACTATGGGTCATTTACATTTACAGCATTTAGCAGACGCCCTTATCAAGAGTGACTTACAATTGGTACAGTCTTACAATCCAAGCTATTGTGGCTCAAGGACCCAACAGTGGCAGCTTGGCAGAGGTGGGATTTGAACCCTGGACCTTCTGGGCCAGAGTCCAGTACCTTAACCGCTAGGCTACCACAGTCCCATTGGCTCATAGGTACCACAGGTACACAACCGCAAAGCATAATAGAGCCTCCCCCATGCTTAACAGTTGGCAAGAAGGGTGCTTTTTTTTTTAGAAATATAGAGTGGGGGTCAAAAATGTGAGGCCACTAGAGAAAATGCTTCAATTTTGCATTATATATAGCACAATGATCATTCAGGGCTTAAACCGAAGTAAACACTTGGGCCGAAATATTCACTCACCTCCAGGCTTTTATTCCCATCATTTAGGTTCCATTTGAGAACATCAAATAGAGAGGAAAATATTCAAAAAAAGCAAAATTGTCAGTTATTTTTGGAGTTTATAATGTGTGTGGATGGCGAGGATGAAAAATCAGCCATGTTCTACATTTCCTGATTCACCACGGCCTTGTAAAGCAAAGCACAAAATTCGGGACAGATAAAAGAAAGTTTTCAGGAAATACTTATGAGTACTTCAGGAGATGTTTTCTCAGTTTCGGGTCATGCCTGACTGTTTAATTGTTGCCTCAGTTTAACGTGCCAAGCTTCTGATCTCAGATCTGCTCATTACACCTGGATACTACATGCATCTGGGAGCGGGCATAATTGAGTTAAACCCCGCCCACCATCATTCTGCTATTGCACTTTAATCGTAGGAACTGGCACTGTGGTGTGTGGTGGATTGTATATTCTTGAAGCTTTCAGGTATGAAATCATGATGTTTGTTACTGAGGATTTGTTTGAGCGAACAAATGAGGGTCTGGCTATTACGCTGTGACTGCCAGGATGTTCCAGTGCATTCCATCTAATGTGGCTCTGTTTGTACACAACGCACCTGATTGGATTTTCCATTTTATTCTGGGCCATGCATCCTACATACACATCTGTTGTCATTTTGTGCAGTAATAGCAGTGTTTACAAGAAAAATCCTAACTAACTCAGGGCTAGGGGTGTGCCATATTGAAAACAATATCTTGATATTTTCTAGGATTTCTAACGATAGTTAGACTATATTTTGGCGGTGTGTATCTTGGGTCTAAAGTATTCAAAAGTTTGAAATTTCAATGACGTTTATGCTCTCACTAGGACTGGGCGTCCTGCAAAGATAATTATTAACACTATTAAACAAGCAGCACATTAAATACAGACGTGCAGTACTGTGCATTAGTCTTAGGCCACTATTAGATTAGATATTCCATGTTTTAGCAATGGTATAATGATCATATATAGTTATTTCTCACTTATTAGAATATAAGCAGAAAATACAGGAGATTTGTATGCAGCATCTATAGCCTACAGTGGCAATTATTTTGTGTGACATCCCCTTACACTTGTGCAATAGCAGCATCTGGCAAGTTGACCCTTATACAGTCAGAAGAAGCTTGATCAGGAATGGTCTTTTGGAAGGGTAGCAGTCAAGAAACCACTTTTTTGAATGAATAGCAATGGAGTATTATGGAGTGTCAACTCCAAAGCCAGTAATCAAACCTTGCTTGTGTTACTGTGACATTTTGACAGATCTTCTCTGAGGTTTAGATAAATCATTAATCGTTATCCTTCATTATTCACCATTCGCAGTATAAATGCTTGTACCTGTATTGCCTACTGATGTGCTACCAGTCTCAAGGACATCACTGGTGGAACAGAAGAAGTAATATCAGTTCATAATGGATGCTAAAATACTATGTAGGCTCTGTAATATGACTTTACTGTATACTAAATGTAATTGGTGAAAATAATTAAAAACACAATAAACTATCCTGTTCCTTTTAGTTCTGAAGCTCAGCAGTGGCACCTTTTGCAGTGAGAGCTTTTGCCCATCAATCTGTCTTTCCTTAAATTGAGAAACCACACACAGAATTGATGGGAGAGCAGCAGCTGCCAATCATCTGGACAAGTAAAGAAGACGTCTTGCAGACATTTCATCTGGAAAAGATCAATGTGAGTGACGTCTCTCTAACCTCAAACACACGCCGCCATTTAACACTGAAGACCAAACACTAAAGATTCATTTTGCAGCACTGAGGCTTTTGATAGTTGTATGAAATCAACAAACACACACACACACACACACACACACACACACACACACACACAGATACACAATCTGTCTCACTCGATGATTAATTGATTGTGTGCTACTGGTTGTATTTTCTTGTCATTTCCAGCCTCTCCCCTCAATGGCCTCACACATAACATAACTTTACAGACAAAATAAAAAACAATTGCATACAAAATAAACAAAATTTTAGACAAAACTAACATTTCTTGAAAGCATTTAGTATTGGGAATGCAGTCAGATCCTATAAAGGTGCTGCTAGTGAGAGTAATCCTGATTCTCTCTGCTGAGCAATGGGCAAAGGCTCAAAAAATAAGAGAAAACGAGTATTTTTGTTGAATTCCTTATTGTATATAAGAATATACAGTGCTGCTTGACAGTTTGTGAACCCTTTAGAATTTTCTATATTTCTGCATAAATATGACCCTAAAACATCATCAGATTTTCACACAAATCCTAAAAGAAGCAGATAATGAGAACTCAGTTAAAAAAACATAGATAAAAATATTATACTTGGTCATTTATTTATTGAGGAAAATGATCCAATATCACATATTAGTGAGTGGCAAAAGTATGTGAACCTCTAGGATTAGCAGTTCATTTGAAGGTGAAATTAGAGGCAGGTGTTTTTAATCAGTGGGATGCCAATCAGGTGTGAGTGGGCCCCCTGTTTTATTTAAAGAACAGGGATCTATCAAAGTCTGCTCTTCACAACGCACGTTTGTGGAAGTGTATCATGGTACGAACAAAGGAGACTTCTGAGGACCTCAGGAAAAGAGTTGTTGATGCTCATCAGGCTGGAAAAGGTTACAAAACCATCTCTAAAGAGTATGGACTCCACCAATCCACAGTCAGACAGATTGTGTACAAATGGAGGAATTCAAGACCACTGTTACCCTCCCCAGGAGTGGTCAAACAACAAAGATCACTCCAAGAGCAAAGCGTGTAATAGCTGGCGAGATCACAAAGGACCCCAGGGTAACTTCTAAGCAACTGAAGGCCTCTCTCACATTGGCTAATGTTAATGTTCATGAGTCCACCATCAGAAGAACACTGAACAACAATGGTGTGCATGGCAGGGTTGCAAGGAGAAAGCCAATGCTCTCCAAAAAGAACATTCCTGCTTGTCTGCAGTTTGCTAAAGATCATGTGGACAAGCCAGAAGGCTATTGGAAGAATGTTTGGTGGATGGATGAGACCAAAATAGAACTTCATTGAAAAGTTCATTGACCAAATACTTATTTTCCACCATTATTTACAATTAAACTCTTAAAAAATCCTACAGTGTGATTTCCTGGATTTTTTTTTCTCATTTTGTCTCTCATAGTTGAAGTGTACCTGTGATGAAAATTACAGACCTCGCTCATCTTTCTAAGTAGGAGAACTTGCACAATCAGTGGCTGACTAAATACTTTTTTGCCCCACTGTAAATGGGGTGAAAGGATTACTATGTAATGTTTTACAATGATTATAAAACCATTTTTAATGGCTTAGTAAAATAACTAAATGCTGAATTTGAAGTATATATTCATATTCCTTACTCAACCACCAGAACGGTTGGAAAGTTGAACTGTGTTATTTAATTCATTCAGCATAAATGTAGCCGACAGAACAAAAATACAAATATAGCAAATGTACAAGACATTATATTTTCTATTGTGAAAACGTGGCTTGTATTATCTTTGGTGACCCCGAGCTGTAACAATTAATTACTAGACCCAATAAATCAATTGTACGTGTATTTCTAAAATAGCCATTGACAGTTCCTTTAAAGAAAGTTCAGAAAGAGAAAGTATTCAATAAATCTAATTATGTAAGCATTAACATTGCATGGCAGTTACAGCTCTGTTAAGTCAAAGCAGACTGAGCATGTTAAATATGAAAAAGACTTAGCTTTCCGCGTGTTGCGTCAACTGTACACATTGGGACCGTTTGGATCCTCCCAATATGGGTCGGGTTCTTCAGAACCAGTGATCAGACTTGTCTGCAGGGTTTGATGTACAGACATTCCTAAGTGAATACCAGGCGCTCTGTCTGCATTTTTAAGTGATCAGACGAAACCGAAGCCAACCAGACATCCCAGCTGAGTAGAAGAACGGATGTTTTTTAGCAAATGAAGACATAATTGAAAAAGACAGCATTTCGAAGATGCCCTTAAGCAGAGTGAGTTAACTGAGCTGACTTGTTGAAGGTTAAGGATCTTATTCAGTGGCTCAATAATGCAACCTTGGTGGAACAAAAAACCTATTTTTCCAAAGACATACCAGTTGCTAATCATTATCCAAAGCATATTTACCTGTGGATCACTTCTTCTGAGCCCTGATTTTTAAGGGCTTTTAAAGGCTTCTCTTAACTTACTCCATTCCCCATGTCCATGCTTCCTTACCTGTCCACCAAGAGTTTCAGGTTTCTAGCAAGAAGAAAATCATATAATCCCACGCAAGCATGACACAGTCTAAGAAAAAATACAGTAAGAAAAGGAAGATATTAGATATTAATATTAAATAATAACATACAACAGTAAAACTCCACTCACTGAACAACAACTTTTTCCAAGTACAACAAGAAATAGGTTCAAATCATATCAGACAAGCTGAAAGCTTCAAACTCTCAATTTGAAAAAAAGGGTTCACTCTAACTAGTTTTCTGTCATTCAGATTTATATATAAGACAGATTTTTAATTCCTATTAAAACTCTTAAGACCTCGGACGTGAAAGCAAACAGACGTCGATCTGACGGCATGTACCTGTTGAAGCATTTTCACTAGTGGTCTCAGACTTTTGGCCCCCACTCTATGTATGAAATCAAAGCAAAGCGTACTGTTTTATCACCCTTATATCCTGGTTAGGGTTGGCAGGGTTGGAACCTACCCTGGTTTTCACTGGGTGCAGGCAGAGATTAGGAAAATGCACCATCTGACATTAAACCCCATTAGGGATTCAAAACCAGGCCCACAGAAACTGCCATTTCCAGCAGTTGGTACCACAATACCACATTAAAACCACAGTAATGTTTAACTACTGATATACCCTAGTACAGTTACACTAATATTCACATCCTATTGTTGAACAGGACCCCACTTTTGTAGTTAAAAATTGCTGTACATGCTTGCGCAGTGTAGTTTTTATAATCTGCTTAGGTCATGCAGATGAAAACTAGGTTAAAATCCTTATTAACCACTATTAACTACCATGAGATCTGAAAGGAAAGTGGATGAAAGAAAAAGAAGCAGAGTTGGAAGCCAAAGAGGGAGACTGACAGGCACTTCTGCTCTTGTTCTGTCGCTCTTTTTTGACCTCGCTAGTGGATTTATCTTTTTATAAGATTTACATGGAACCGAGGATTTGTACATCTAGATATATTAGGCAGTTTAAGGATTAGTTGTTTCATTACTTCTAAATACTATATCTCCAGTGACCTTTCAAAGGAGAATATATATTCACCATTTTAATTAAAGTTCCCGAGCAGTATAAAGAAAATCTTCAGCCTGAGTGTTTCACAGTTGACGTGCAAAATTAGAATGATGACCACCATTGAAATTCTCCTGTAATAGACACAGTAGCAGAGCAGATCCGTTCCTATGTGAATATACTAAATCGATGAGCAGATGGAGAAAGTTGAACGCGTCAGAAGATTTTCCACCTGGCTGAGCTGCCCTGATTTCCTCGGGCTGATTCAGCCTTACTAAATGAACGGGATGAGAGGAGGACCGAAAAACGTTCCTCTGAGACATCTCAGTGTCAGCGTGCTCACTATGTTATTTCAGCTCGGCTGGACTTATACGCCGGACTTATTAGCTCCAGGTCTTATGGAAACATTTTCACTTTTTAAATAACCCCTTTTTTATCTTTAAATCTGAACTCTCTAGGAAGAATTGCTCTGGTGGCACAGGGCTACAGTGTGATAACCCCTCCACCACAGAGACTTGGGTCCAGACCTCGCTCATGCCATTGGCCTGGCCGATCGCTGCACAGACCGATGGAGGGAAGTCTGACAAAGTCCCTGCCGGTGCTACAGTGGGCCCTGTCAGGTGTTTGAGAGAGTGCATGGATACAATATTCATTTTTGCAAAAGGATGGGATCAGCGGCTGCAAGTTGTACTGAGAGACGAATTGGATTCTGGCCCACTACAGTGGCGGAGGTGCTGTGCACGCAGAAGGGAACGTCGAGTGACTCTTCCTGTTGAGTGACAGGACCAAATTAGGGATAAAAGTTACATTAATATTCTTGTCATGCATTGTTAGATTTGACATTTTATAAATATGGCCCAATCAAATATCAAAAGTCATTAAAATGTGTGCCAGGTGTGACATTTGAAGAATTGTGTCCTTTCTGTAATCACTTAAACCCTGAATTTTTGAATATTGCACTTATCTAATGAGCACTGCGGTCAGAACTGAAGGTCATTTCACCTCAAGAGTTTCTTGAGAAGTTTGTCACATCGAACAATTACACTTCAATTTCAACCTCCAATTAAATCCACACTACATCGGTGAAAAACAGCAGCAAGAGTGTGCTTCATTTTTTAATCAAGACCCTTTACAACTGTAACGTGAAGATGAATATGACTTTATATCAAGCACTGTTATTAAAAAAAACACACACACACAACTGAATGCTGTTTTGAAAAAGATTGTAATAGTGTGAATGTTGATGAGTACAATATATCTCCATTGCATTACACAGACAGTAAACTCCGATAAGGACAGAATAGTGATTTTATTGTTTAAAACAGCAATGGTAAATGGAATGTACTGAGCCATACAAGTGAAATTCATAATAACCTACACTAATGGTACACAGAAGAGGCTGTAAAATGGCCAGGATAATAACGATTGCAGAGAAATTCTTTAAAATAAATGAAACAATAAAATACAAGTTTTAAAAAAAAAGCCCTATTTCTATTCTGTTGACAAAAAATCAGTTATTTAATGTCAGTAAATAAATATTACTTTCTTGCTTGGTTTAAACCTTGTCATGTTTGTATCTGATCGAACTTTCTCCAGCCATCGGGGACAATCGGGACTTTGTGAACCAAAACTGAATACCATTTATTACACCACATGTGACTGTAGATAATAAAATGTAATAATATTCAAAAAAATGTGTTAATCAGTGTTCAGACAGCCCCAAACATTTTCATATCTTCAAATAGCATAGTCAAACCTTTGAATCATATCTTTTTTTGTTTCAGTTTTATATTTCTGCCTTTTGTTTTCCTATTTTTCAAAAGATTTGCAGCGAACGTGGACTGAAAACATAGTGAAACATTGCTGCATTTGGGTGAAGCCGAGTTTCTGTAATTACAACAGAGTTCAGTTCAAAAATGGCTTGAGACAGTAGGTCAGTGAACAAACAGTGTATTTGTGTAATATGTGAAATTACTGCACTAGCAATTTCCCCTACAGCTACAGCCTGCAGAGCCATAACTATGGCATATTTTGTTTAAAATGTCCAGTACTGTGTGAAAGTCTTAGGCCACCATTAGATTAGGTTCAGCAATGGTATAATGACCATATCTAATTATTTCACAGTATCTTTATCACTTTCTCTTTATGTGCAGTATTACAACACTGAAAAAAAATCAGAAAATACAACTTCTAGAGGCTACATTGGCAAGAAATCAGGTTTTTTTTAATGGAACAGGTTGAAAAGCCTAAAATATGCCAAATATCAGAATGAAGATCAGTGGAAAAGAGTATTAAGGAGTGACAAATCCAATTGTCTACAATATGTTATAAATAGCCAGTATACCATTGCCAAGACAACAAATCTAATGGTGGCCTAAGACTTTTGCACAAAAGGTTCATTTTGTTGGTAATTGCAGTCCTTTCCACTGATACAGATATTTTATTTAGAAGGCTGCAGTGTTAGGTGGAGTGCCCTACGATGGATTAAGCAGCTAAGAAAATGAATGTATTAGGAGGACAAAAAGGAGTGATTGCATCTGGGCGTGCCAAAGGCCATAGTGTGAAGGAAGTAGCTGAATTTGCAGGTGTATCGCAGCGTATGGTCATACAGGTCTACCAGCGATGGAATAAAATCCCAGCCCATCAAAATTGGTGACAGCATTACTCGCTATTAGATACGTTTCAGTCACAGGGGACTCGTTTTTTGTCCGGTGAGTATATTTTGGAAGTTCTTTTGAAGTAAAAAGCACATTAACAACAGAACAGAAGAAGAGGATCAAAGGTACAAGATAAGTAAGATACATCCTGGATTTAATCAGCATAGATGAAATTTTCCGTTTCAAGCCATTTCTCTCCCGAGGATCAGGGTTTAAAGTCAGCACTTTCATCATAAACTGTTCCCCAATGCGAGTCACAGAAGTAATGGAATATTAAAGCCAATCAGATCTACATTTACTCCAGACATGAATCATAAACTGATTTCGCATAACCCTAAGATGCACTCTCTAAATATTGTACTACATTAAATATAGAGTTAATATAGCAGGTTACAGGCATTTCATTTGACAGACAGGGCAGAGTTTCATTCGGTCTCGTTCTATTCCCCAAATCCCCCTTAATTTATCCCTGTCAGTAGGGACAATCAATAACTTCTGCCTCCCTCTATCATTGTCATCCTCTCTCTTAGTGTAGATGTCCTTCTCTAATTCACTCTCTCTCCTTCTCCTGATGTAATTGATTGTAGGTCTTGAAGGAGGAATAAAGAAATCCATAATCCAGGACCCAATCATTTCAATTGGCTTAGCTCACCAATAAGCTCCCAAACGCCTCGTCTTGCAGTACCACTGTCATTATTCCTAACTCTGCTATGCTTACAATTGTTGTAGGCAATTTAAAGGTACTTTGAATGAATGAAATAGCATATTGGATTGTGGTTTAAGGGGAACCTGGGTTACACACACCACATAATTAATAGGATCAACAGAATGTCTAACAAAACTAATTCAATTCCTCTCCAATAAATCACCACAGAAATGAGGAACTAACTGAAAAAAGGCCAGAGCAAAGATACTTGAGTAAACCCACAAAAATCCTAATGTTAACTACTGTATAATATAATATTTAATATAATAATAATGTTAATATAGTGCTAATACAACCACAAATCAGAAAATTACTTCAGTCATTTTCTTTCACATTTGTAGATAAACTGGAGATCCTCTGTGCATCTTATCAAGCCTTTTTGTGCCTTTTTACAACATTACTAGCCCTACATTGCCCCTGTCCCAACTTTTTTGGAATGTATTACAGGCCCGAGGACAACAGTGGAAGCTTGGCAGAAGTGGGATTTGAACCCGGGACCTTCTGGTCCACAGCCTAGTACCTTAAAAGACTTTGTGACAGTGATAATGTCTGGTCCATTTCACTTAATGACTTGTTTCATGGGACGTAGGGCAATCGTTAAACAGTAGATTGTAGAATTTGGACTATGTAGTCTATGTAGATTTTCATTCCCCTGACCAACTTCCGTCTTACAGTATTTTATGTCACATAGATCTAAATCTAAACGAAAAGGTCAACCTCTCAAGGGCACGATCCTCAAAATCTGCAAATTTCAGTTCACCGACAACATGGAAAGAGAGGTATGCAATCTGTCAACATGACTCGGCCATTTGTAGCGAATGAGGACGAGTTAGCTATTTGTAACTGAACGAGCCATTATTCTGTGGAAGCACAGGAGCATTTCCAGTGAATGAACTGTAGCGGTGTCATACAGAGGAAAGAAATGGTGAATGGCCTGGTGCTTACCGAGCTCACATAAACACACGCACCATCGACCGCAATCGCTAGCTTTAATTACAACAGTTTTCCCCTTGCACTGTTATGCCAAAGCTGTGAGCGCACTGGACCATTAAGTTGAAATGTGTCTCTGCTGAGTCTTTTTGGCCATGCTGGATCAATCCTGTCCCATAAATTGCAAGCGGCCTAAAAACGTCAAGTAAAACTCTTAGAAAACACTCAGTGGGTTCTGCTTGTCAAAGGAGAAAAATACGAAAGATGAAGTATTACACGCACGGCTCAGGCAAAAACAAAACGCATACACTTTTCTGGCAAAGTAAGACATGATGCTATCTGAAATTCTGATTTTTCTCGATTGTGTGTAACTCCTGTTACTTTTTAGATATTTCAGATTGAAAAAGCTCATAATGTACATGCACAGCGCTGAATATTTACCAGCGGTAAGAGAACATCTGTCTTATTTTTATTATGTTCATCCTTTTGAGCCCTAGAATGTTTTTGAGTACTTTTACAGCCATAGCAGCCTGTTTTTATTTATTCACCTCTTCATGAAACTTTACCAGTGATTACATTCTGGGAATTCAATTCAACACATAATATTCAGAAATGCTGCAGTGTTTGCATTAACTCACTTATAGGTAGTTACATACGCAGAGGTTTGTGTTTTATTGAATTGTTAAATAAAACGAACGGCATACAACCTTTGTGGTAAAGCGGAAACTTTCTCTTTTATCCAACAACAAGTGAAATATTAGCTTAGACCTTTTTGGAGTGAGTGCCATTCTGAAGTGTTTGGCAGTCGTTTAGCAGGTGCTGCGTTTAATTCTGGGGTTGCCAGATCCCACAAGGTCTATGGAAAGAATCTCATAGCGGGGAAAAAATCTCTCTTAGAATAAGAGCATCTGGCAACCGTGTTACTCTCGTGAGGAAATGGAGAAAACAGAGAAAACTGATAGAGATCGGCGTTTGGGGATACATGCTTTGAGAAATCCAATTACTGAGGTCAAATTCAGCTCTCTTTATCAGATTTCTTAATCTTACTTATAGATTGGAGTAGGCTGTGTACATGACCACTTGAAAAACCGAATAACTGCAGAAATTATGATCAGATTATTAAGTGCATGGAAACACACTCAGTGAAAAAGTAACGTGGTTGCCAGATGCTCTTACTCTATGAAAGACTTTGCAACCTTTGAGATTCTATCCATAGACCTGGCTGTTTTTTTTTTACTTGCGGGATCTGGCAACCCCAGAATTAAACGACACTATTGTGGAGACTAAATGCAGTAAATGCTCAAGAAAATGAAGAATTTCAATATTTAATTTAAAAAATAGTTTATGTCACATTCGACTGGTTGCAAAGTAGAAATCCGATGATTGTCGACCACGTAGAGTGGATCAAGAACCAATTCTTGAGGGACACTTGACTTAGGAGCTGAAGATGATTTCCAGTTGACAACTCAAGTACATGACTGAGAAATTAGCCCCAAACTGTCATTAGGCTATTTTATAACAAGTTCATCTCACAAGAGGTCATAGCTGCCAACAGAAACTCGTAACATTCTAAAATATGTTAATACCCAGGAGCCGTAACCTTATGCTGGATTGAGCACTAGTGCGGTATTTCTGACGCATAGCCTTGAGCGATTCCTGCAGCATTTCACCTATTAGCTTCTTACCAAGTCTTTCATTCCATTAAAAGTGTAAGAGCTCATTTTGATTTCCTAATTTATATGTTATTTAACTTTGCAATTTCAGTCACTAATTAAATACGACTCATCATTCTGGGATAGAACAGAAACTGTTTATGATCATGTGTTAAGGAATGTGTATGCTAGAAGCAAGCCATACATACTGTACACAGCATTCTAATAGAATTTAATGATAACTGGAATAATGATTCATAAACCATAAAAAGATGGTCTTTCTCACTGCTCATACTACTCAGGCTGTTCTCACTGGGTGCTGGAGAAGTGTGTCTCAGATATAGTCAGACATGAGTAGTGCTCAACATGCCCGGAAGGCACCACTGGGGCTCACATCTGGGTTTCAGCGGTGGTGGGCTAGTGAATTATCACTTTAGAAAAGAACACAGTGTACAGTGGAAGCCTGGAATTATGAACATAGGCACCCTAAATAAAACACTCAATGGTGCGATCTTCCAAAGACGATGTCCATATTCCAGCAGAAGTGCAAAAGTTTCTCATAGACTTATTTTATTTCAACATTACTGAAATAATCAAACTTTAGTTTTCCTGGGTTTCAGGAGGACATAGCCATCCCATAAACATTTAGGCAAATGGGCTTTTCATAGATTCTATACAAATGTATTTGCTTATGTCTTATTTATTCCACTATTCAGCCTCCACAGGGAACAAACCTATATATGACATATTTCTGCCAATTTTAAGCATGATTTTGAAAGCATGTTGTATAACTCAGTCTTCCAAAAATGTACCTGTGAACTATTGGGCACATTAACATTTGCATTTCCACTGTTTTTTATTGTAAGGTACTGTATAAATATTATATTTATGTTGGTTTACTTTTCATTGAAATTTCACACAACCTTTGCATAATACAGTATAAAGCCACTGTTAAGTGTTAGCATAATTACCAACAGTAAATATAGTCATGAATAGGCAACCATTCAGTGTTAGGTGTTTTCTTGAAACTATTCATATCACGTAGGGTAGATTTTAAGATTTTAAGAATTCAGCAGATGCCTAAATGCAGAGCAACTTCCTACTGAACTGAGCAATTGAACGTTAAGGGTTTGGCTCAAGTGCTCAAATGTGGCAGCATAGAAAGATTTGACTCACAACCCTCTGCTTAGTAGCCCAGGGTCTTACCCATGGAAGCACCCCAAGCAAATTAAAGCCATTTCAAAAATGTGTCTTTTAATATCCGCTATAGTTAGCCTTAACGCCATAAAACAAATTTAGCATCAATTTCACTCGCTAACATCCAAGACAGGTGGTGTCATGTTCAGTATTGACTCAAACTCGAGTCTCTGCGCTGTAACAGATGTGCATAATCTGTTTCATTTCCACTACAGCTCTCTCGTCTTTGAGAGGATTAGACTGGATGGATAGAAATTTGCCTCTCCAGTTATGAACTCGTTTTCATTCTTATAAACAACACCTGTTCCAAGAGTTGTTAAAATACCACGACATGAATATAGAGCGAGTTTGGACCGTGATGTTCGCCTAATCAAATTGTCCAAAGTATCACTCGTGGTTATGATTCCTGAGAATATCACAGCTGAATCTTTTATATTGCTGAGCCAGGTGGCTAATTAAATCATGCTAATCTAATTTAATGATACAGAACCTCCCGGTAACCGAGTGGGTGTGCGACATGGAGCGAAGGAACAAAACACAACAGGGGCCAGCAAAGAAAGGACTAAATGCACCCTCCATAGCCTATTGTAGACACATGAATTATACAGTACTGTGCAAAAGTCTTAGGCCACCATTAAATTAGATATTCCATTGTTTTTGCAATGCTATGATGATCATATATAATTATTTCTCAGTCTTTTTTTAGAATACAAGCAGACAATACAGGGAAATTCTATGAAGCATTAAAAAACTGAAGAGAAACAGAAAAAACTAAGAAGCTTGATCACGAATGCTTTTTGGAAGGATGGCAGCCAAGAAACCATTCTTTTCAGAAGGAGAACAGGGTGAAAAAGGCTAAGGTATTCTAAAGCTCACAAACACTGGAATGTGGAAAAGTGTATTTTGACCAATAATTTTTGGGTCCAATGGTCAACAATATGTTATATATGGTCAAATCTAATGGTGTCCTAAGACTTTTGAACCGTACCATATATGCACTTTATTCAGAACACCTGTACAGCTGCTCATTCATACAATAAACTTATCAGCCAATCATGTGGCAGCAGTAGAAGAGGGTCAAAAAGAGCCGAGTGGCAAAGTTAAGACAGAAGAAGTTTATACAGCTCAGTTCATACGTAGGGACAGTAGCCATTTAAAAACAAAAGGGATGTATCAAGAGAAAATAACATGCATTTTAAATGTGCTGCAATTTTTAAAACCCGACGTGTCTAAGGAAATGAGTTGGACTGGATTACACAACCAAAATGCCAGCACTTTAAGCAATCTTTAATTATTTATTCTTAAATCACAGCTCTCCCACCACTCTGCTAAATCCCAGATGTATGAGCGTGGCTGAAATTCAGAATTTACTTCAGTCAATGCTATTTTTTTTTCAACTTTTTTATTTTTCAGACTTTATCCCTGCTTTTAATGGTCCAGGTTGTGGGAGTGGCTGTGGTGGCCAACACTGGAGAACACAGACACAGGTCTTAAGTGTGCCCTGGATTGAATGCCAGTTCATCACTGGGCTGATAGGGGTCAATGTAGCAGCACAGTAGCAGTATGAGGCAGCAGACACAGCCAATTGTACTCATATGTGATGGGATTCATAGACTGAGAAGAGGTGGTACAGTGCAGTGAATGTCTCGTTCAGTGGGTGGAAAACGCGTCACTAAGCAGATTGGCAAAGAGAAGTGATTGCATTTGGGCGTGCCAAAGGCCATAGTGTGAAGGAAGTAGCAGGTGTATCAAAATGTAGTCCTACGGGTCAACCAGCAGGGACAAGAATCTCCCACAGAAAATTCTCATCAGAATTTGTGAGGTATTACGCATTATTAGGTATGTTTCAGTAACAGGTCTGGGTCAGGACCATGTCAAAAACCATCCAGTACCTTAACCACAAGACCACCACAGTCCCATGAAGCAGAAGGTCCAGGGTTCAAATCCCACCTCTGCCAGTTTTGCGTCCCTGAGCAAGGCCCTTAACCCAGTTTTCTGGATCGTAATATTATATCAGTTGTATGTCGCTCTGGATAAGGGTGTCTGATATATAAATAAATGCAAATGGAAAAGCTTGATTCTTGATTCATGAACTGTTTTCGAGTAAATTTGGAGACTTGCTGACTCCATAATGTGACCATCTTTGCCAAATCTTCACCTGTGTTACTTGGATAAATGTTCGTCTCTGTGATCATTCTACTCACTGTCACACTTGCAACCTCTTCCAGGAAGCTTAATTACAACATATACTTATGAATGTACTAAATACACTGTACAAACTAACACAACATAGACGAGAGATGAACAGACATCTCATATAAAGGCAAGGCTTAAGGATGATAACACAGAGATAACAGGTGAGTTTTAAGTCGAGGCTTGAATAAGGACAGAGAAGAGATGTCACAGAGAGTCTTGAGGACAGAGATCCACAGTTGTACTGAAAGCACACTGAAGGACCTGCCACCCATAGTGGGTAATTTATGTCTGGTAACAGACAGAGGGCCAGTTCCAGCTGACCGGAGGGGCCGAGATGGAGCGTAGCAGTGGAGAAACTCAGTCTGATATTGTGGGACAAAGCCATGAAGGGTCTTGAAGGTAAATAGAAGCAACTTATACTGAAAGTAAATGAAATGGGTGAGCGGCGATGCTTTCGGAGAACAGGAGTAATGTGATTTTGTGGTGTAGGTAAGAACCCTGGCGGCAGAATTTGGAACTCACTCTGGTGTAGATAGTGATGTAAATTCAAAAAGTAAATTACAGTAGTCTAAGCAGGCTGTGATTATGGCATGGATGGATGTTTCAGCATCTGTCATGTTTAGTGATGGATGAATGCTACCTTAGCCTCAGAGCTGATGGCCATTCCTTTATCTGATCAAGCTTCTTTGGACTGTAGAATTTGGCATCCTGATGAAGCTGCCAGTTGCTGCTATTGCTAAAGTGTAAGGGGAGGTCACACTAATTACCTACCGCTGTAGCCATTAGAAGCCATTATTTATTCAGTATTTTAATAGTGCATACAAATGTCTTGTATTTTATGGTTTTATTCTAATAAAGAGACATAATTATATAAGTTCATTAAACCATTACCAGAACATTGGTACAGTAGTGCTTGACAGTTTGTGAACCCTTTAGAATTTTCTATATTTTTGTATAAATATGACCTAAAACATCATCAGATTGTCACACAGGTCCTTCTTCTTCTTCTTCTTCTTTCGGCTTCTCCCTTTATCAGCGGTCACCACAGCGAGTTAAACGTTTCCACCTCACCCTGTCCTCCACGTCCTCTTCTCTCACTCCAACTCCCTGCATATCTTCATTTACCACAACCAAATAACTTCTCTTTGGTCTTCCTCTCCGTCTCTTGCTTGGCAGCTCCATCGCCAACATCCTCCTACCAATATATCCACTATCCCCCCTCTGCACATGTCCAAACCATCTCAGTCTTCCCTCTCGAATTTTGTCTCCCAATTTTCCAACCTGTGCTGTCCCTCTGATGATCTCATTCCTAATCCTGTCCACCTTAGACACTCCTAAAGAGAACCTCAACATCTTAAAGTTCTGCCCACCCCAGCTCTGCTTCCTGTCTCTTTGTCAGTGCCACTGTCTCTAAGCCATACAACAAGGGCTGGTCCTCACTACTCTCTTATAAATCCTTCCTTTCACTTTTGCTGCGACCTCTTTTTGTCACACAGCACTCCTGACACTCTTCTCCACCCAGACAGGTCCTAAAAGTTGATAAAGAGAACCCAGTTAAACAAATGAGACAAAAATATTATACTTGGTCATTTATCATTTATTTATTGAGGAAAAGTATCTAATATTATATATTAGTGAGTGGCAAAAGTATGTGAACCTTTGCTTTCAATATCTGGTGTGACCCCCCTGTGCAGCAATAACTGCAGCTAAACGTTTCCTGTAGCTGTTGATCAGTCCTGCACACCGGCTTGGAGGAATTTTATGCCATTCCTCCGTACAGAACAGCTTCAGCTCTGGGATGTTGGTGGGTTTCCTCACATTAGCTGCTCGCTTCAGGTCCTTCCACAACATTTCGATTGGATTAAGGGCAGAACTTTGACTTGGCCATTCCAAAACATGAACTTTATTCTTCTTTAAACATTCTTTGGTAGAACGACTTGTGTGCTTAGGGTCGTTGTCTTGCTGCATGACCCACCTTCTTTTGAGATTCAGTTCATGGACAGATGTCCTGATATTTTCCTTTAGAATTCTCTGATATCATTCAGAATTCATTGTTCTATCAATGATGGCAAGCCGTCCTGGCCCAGATGCAGCAAAACAGGCCCAAACCATGATACTACCACCACCATCTTTCACAGAAGGGATAAGGTTCTTATGCTGGAATGCAGTGTCTCCAAACATAAACTTCTTTTAAACCAAAAAGTTCTATTTTTGTCTCATCTGTCCACAAAACATTCTTCCAATAGCCTTCTGGCTCGTCCACGTGATCTTTAGCAAACTGCAGATGAGCAGCAATGTTCTTTTTGGAGAGCAGTGGCTTTCTCCTTGCAATCCTGCCATGCAAACCATTGTTGTTCAGTGTTCTTCTGATGGTGGACTCATGGACATTAACATTAGCCAATATGAGAGAGGCCTTAACATAACAAATTGGCCATAACAAATTAAGTGAATATTTGAAATATAGGAAAAAAATCTCTTGATAACTTTCAGATTTGATTAGGATTTGGTATGTTCCCCCTTTTGCTGTAATGAGAGTATGCACTCTAGTCAAGTCAGTTTTATTTCTATAGCGCTTTTTACAAAGTGCTGTCTCAAAGCTGAGTTACAATTTTAGATTATCTTCTAAATTATACGGCCAATCCCTAAGCCTAGGGTAACAGTGGAAAGGAAAAACTGCCTAAACATTATAAGGAAGAGACGTTGGGAGGACTAAGCCTCAAAAAGGGACCCAACTTCTGTAGGTGGCTTAGATGTTACATGTTACACGTAATTCATAGTAATAGTTTAAATAGACAGAAGCTAAAAAATATTAACAGAGAGAACAGATAAAAATTTTAAAAATTAAAATAAAATACCAGGTAGACTAACATTTTAGAGAAAAGAAAACTAAATACTTTAAAATACACTCTGCATGGACTCCATGCGTTTGTGCAAAATTTGATGATCCATGTTATCCAGCATAATTTGGCAATATTTCAGACTGAATCATCAGATTTCTCTTCCTTCAAGTGCCCCCATAAATGTTCGATGGGGTTTAGGTCTCTGGAGGGACTCTGGAGGAAAGTCTATGGCACTAATTGATGTGTTTTGTTCTTCAAGTAGGAGCTGCAAAGCTTTGAGGTGTGTTTTGAGTCATAATCTTACTGCAGTATGAATCCTTCTCCATAAAGATCCATTTTTTCTCAGATTTTTTTTTCTCTGAAATTTTAAAGGTTCTAAATGTTCAGAGATCTGCTGTTTCTAAGTAGGATGTATGATACCACAATGCACACCAAAACGTAATGCCCTGACAAGACCAATACTTCAAATCCATTTCATTAGCTCTGAGTTCCAACTGAATTGAAACTGGCTCAACCGCCACCCGGTCGTGTTGTGATCTTCAGTTATGACATAAAGCAGCTTTATCAGACTAGCTCGCTCAATTTGTAACTCAAAATTGCTACAGGGCTTCTGATATATGGCCGTCTGATTTACACATGTTCCTAAATGAGAATTTTTCTCCTTCTTGTTGACTGAACAAGAGTTTTTGTGTTTGATCTGCAGCTGATGCAGTGTATTTAATTAGGACATCAGGCCATGTTGGTAAGGATCAGCAGAATTATTCGTTGTTCATGGTATCTACACAAACTTGTATGGATTCAACCAGGCATGGTTAATGTAGAAATGTAGTAAAGTACGCCATAAGGTGCCTTGATTGATAGGTAATTATGTAGAGCAACAATCCATAGCTACTAATGACATTTTCATGTATGAAGAATGTAGTAAAGGATCAGTGAAGCACTGATGTTCAGAGGATACCTGTTAGTTATGTGAGTAATAAGGCTTACAGATATGCAGTTGTAGGAAAACAATCAGTAGCAATGTTTATGTTACACTGATCTTCCCAGACAACACACCCCAAAGTTGTACCACAACAACTTGCCCTGTACCACAACGTTAACTCCTCCTTTCATTTAGAGTATCAAAATCACACCGCTAGGCTACCACAGCCAGATTACCACAGATGTTGGCATGTTGCTGTTGGAACCTGGGTGTTCGGTTCTCAGGGCTTCTTGTCCTTTGTTTGTCATTGTGCCATCGTTTCTGAGGCGAGTTCTCTTTCAGTGTCATCTACCTCTTGGCATTGATAAGCTCTTACTTCTCTTTTAATATTTGAGGCTTTTGTTGCTGTGTTCTAGTTCTTTGTGTCATTCATTTAGACATTACAAGTTTATAAAGAATAATTATGACTTGGATGAATATCAGAAAACCTTATGCACTCTTAATGAAAGCATGCCTTTAGCTTTTAACCAAAAGTATGCACTTTTTAAAGTTGCACGATAGAAAGTGTGGTGTGAAAAGATACCAAGTACAAAAAGAATAAAAATCTGCAGAGGGAAAACGTTCTTCCTTGGTATGTAGCCGGCGGTGAGAAGGTTTTTAAATGATGAGATGGCTACAAGCACATTCTTCTCCAATAACACACAGTATTGCTGCTATTCATCACCGGGCTGGAAGATTGGGAGGGTTCTGCTCGTATATTCACAATCTCATATATCACAGCACTGCTCAGCCATTTTTAGGATCAACAGCAAGGGCACCACTTTGACCTGACCCTGTGTCCTGGACACAAGAGTTTCCAAGTCTCTCAGAGTCTGTACCATCTATAAGGCTTCAAATGGAAGCTGGCTGATGATGGAGATATTCCTATTGTCTCTGCTTTCGACGTTAGCCATTCAAAAATACTGCCCCTTGTGGTCAAAGCTGGTATGCTTTGAAAGTTGATCCAGGATTTTTGTTCTGTCATGTAAGCTAAATATGGAAAAATGATATAACAAGCCAATTATCATCAACCCTTTTCCTTCTGTTGTTCCATGTTACTTTTTTCCTGAAACAGGAATTTATGCATACATTTCTGTTGTTACTTGGTGCAGAAAATTAAAGGAAGCAGATATTTATACATAATATCCCCATTCTAAGAGGCAGCTGTTAGCTGACCTATGCTTTAAAAGCTTAATCTGGTTTTCAAATTACACTATAATAGCTACTTAAAAGTATTGGCACAGTAAGACGAGCAGGAGCTAATGGCCCATTTTTAAAATCACTCCAAATATAGTATTACGGTCCAGCATCTCTGTTAATATTGGCCGAACAATTCATATGCTGACTTTCCGGTTACTGTGGATAAATGTCAGCGTGTTAAGTTTGCGAGAACTGCTTTCCCCGGGTTACTGTAAATCTTCAAACGGCTCGGTTATTGCGTTTAGTGCCTCGGGGGAAAGGCCAGCACTTCTAAGACTACATGGCACTCTGCTACTAAATAAGGCCGCCTTCGAAAGCCTTCGAACATGGAATCCGGGCATGGAATCTGAAAATGAAGTTCAGAGGGACACTGAAATGCTGAGTCCCACAAGAAGTCCAAAAAGCTAAGTACTATTTTATAGAAAGGTTAACACATCAATACAAAATATCATAAAGTGCAGGAAAAGCAAAATATACTCAGGTCACACGTGAAAACTTCCCAGAATATTTGGGCAGAAAGTTGATCCAAAACTTTTGACCCTAAGCTTTGCATCAGCAGTCGTAAATAGCCATTTTATAATCCTGTCATGAGCAGTAATATAGCAATATAATATCTGCCTTAATCTGTAATGCTATGACTGCCAATCGTGCCTGCATGACCTGGACAGAATCCACCACCAGGACCCGAAGCCAGGTCAATTGATGCTGCATAACCCAATATCCTGGCATTGCTGATGCTGTCATTGTTGTTTCATAATATAATTTAGAACATTTGTATGACATGATGTGTATTTAATAAATAACACATGAATGCCAAAGTGTCACTTTCTATAATTTATTACAAGACAGCAGGGGAATTTGGACCCAAGCATACCACTAGGGTTTACTAGAGTGTGCTGGAGACAAATGTAGACTGACCTGAAGCTGAAGGACCTTCATTCATTCATTTATTCATTCATACAATCATTTTCAGGTTTGTGGGAAGGCCGGTGCCAACCAGAGGCACAGGGTTCAAGCCAGGAACAACCCTAGACAGGTTGTCAATCCATCATAGGGCACACAGACTCACACAAATACACGCATGCACTAAGAAATACCACTTTAGAAGTACCAGTTAACGTAACACACGTCTTTGGAATGTGGGTGGAAACTGGAGCACCTGTAGTAAACCCACAAGGACACGGGAAGAACATGCAAACTACAGACATTTGGTTCAAAACAGAGATAAAACAAAGCAGCGAGCACAAAATGGTATCCACAAACAAGACACTTAAAACAGTGGCACTGCTTCAGAAATGGGAAATTAAGGGAAAACCAACAAACTAAGACCGAGACCGTATAAGATCTCCCAGACTCAACTAATGTTGGTTTTCTGCTTTCTCATCCTCCACTTAAATAATTGTCTTTTACCACTTAATATCCTGTATTTTTTTACTTTTTCCTTTCTTACTTTAACCCTGATCTTATCTTCTAACTTCTATTTCTTTCTTAGCCTTCTGTGGACATGTTTTGAGTCTATAGTATTATAGTATAGTATTTTAATTTCAGAGCTTGTGCTCTTTACAGATCATCTTTTTGTATTTACAGATCTATTTCTTTTCACTTCTTTCCATAACTCTTTTCTTTGTATCTGTTTGTTTTCGCCTTGCTTTTTCTCAGAACATATACAGACAAACGATTAGCAATTACTGCCCTCTTACAGAGATAAGTCATTTCAGCGACTTGAGTGTGCAGTCCGATTGTGCAATCTTCAATAAACAGCTTGTGCAGCGCAAAATAACTAATCTAAATTTTAAATATTATAGTATAGTTTATTAATAGTATAGTACTGGAAATGATCATGTCCGTTTTAGCCACATTTTTCTTAGTTTTAGTTACAATCAGGTGATTGAAGTCAACTAAGATGAATAACCCTGCTCAATAGGAAATATTTTTGTTAATGCACGAACTATCCTTTTTTGCTTTCTATAATAATTACCAATACACCAATCTAATAACTTGTACTACTAGGTTTCAATACATGTATTTCGCTATTACCTTATTGTAGTCATTGCTATTTTAGGGTTCTGTGTATAATATATAAATAGTAAGTAAGTGAGAACTAAAATATAAGTAAATCTGCATTTCCTGATGGAATTACACCAATGCTGTGGCATGTAGACTGTGGGTTTACGTCCCAATACTTTTGGCCACTTGTCTGTTTGTATCCCATGTATGCAGAAGATGTAACAGCAGGCCACTGATTCTGACTGACACTGAGCAGTCTGTGTTAACATCATCGATGTTTTATGGGAGATTTTTAATATTTAATCTAAAATGTATTACAAATTCTAATGCAATAATTACAAGAAGTATGAGAGATAACAATATATTAAAAGATGTAGAGAATAAAAGGTGGAGAGGAGTATGTACGCACACAGTTAACAAAAAATGTAAATGTTATAGACACTACAGCATAAAGTATGTGTAAACAATGTTGTTCTTGAAATATTAATACTCTTTGAGATCATCTGGGGAATGGAAAGGACTGTTAAAATCTTTTACCTCATCACAGTAAACAGGTGTGATTTTGGTGCATCCATAAAAATAATTAAAAATTTAGAGGCAATTGTTTTTTTTAGAGTTTAATAATCTGTATATGTGGTTATGTTGTATTTTTCTACAACCAGCAGATATGCTGTAAATAATTACTCTATTTCTTTTCAACTTTATGATTGTTGCGTCTGCCAAGGCATAAAACATATTTCTCTGAAATGATTACAGACATCATTTTCCAGTTTCAATCAATTCGACCTGCAGGCATGGCCACACAATATACCAATATAAAAAAAGTTTGGATGCAGCTCTTTGGAAAGCTTTTACCGGTTTGCAGCTATATCCCAAGGCTAGGAGCCGATGTGTGGAAATAACTAACATGTTTCACCTCTGAGTTCTACCTGAGAGCTATACACTAACTAAGCTAGTGTTTTCCAGTGGAATGGGTACCTCTAGGGGTGATATTAACTTTGGGTTTGTATCAGAGAATACTTGTTCAGTTATATTGTTGCCATCGTGGGAAATAACGCACTTAGTTCGAGGAAACCAAAACCTCAGCATTAATGCAGTGCTTCTAAATAAGCCTTACTCTGAGCTTCTGCCTGGGTTTGTCTGGACTGAGCCATTTCTGTAATCCACAGTGAACAGAACAATTGCCGCCGATGAGGTTCACTGTGTGACCTTCAGGACCTGAAGAGAAGGATGGCAAGTGGACTTCATTATCTTCTCTCTCAGAGCAGTAAGACTTCCCAAACAACCTCTCAAGTAGGGTTGCCACCTTCCGAGTGGACAAATAGGGGGCAACCAAATGACATTCTCCTGAACCCAGAGTTATTTTCACCTAAATTGGGAAACTGCACTTGCTATGACAAAACTTGGGATGAGTGTAAAAAGTATTTTTATTGTGGTCACAAGATTTAGTAGTGAATAAAAGGTTGCAGGTGCAAGCTTCAGAAATGAGGTTCCACCATCAAGCCAGATGGAAACAGAGTGAAACTGAAATAAATTATATTATTTTGGATCACCATTCATTACAGTAGGGTCTGGTATACTTTACAGTTTATTAAATACATTTAGGACAGTGTTCAATCAGCATTTTGTAAATTAAAGTCCTGTTACACAAAACCGATTAGCTGTCTCTGAGGGAACCGTGAGTGAATGGAAAGATCATCTCTTGGCTCTGACTGAATGCTGTTTCATCCAGGCCATGTTTAATAAATCAATCAATTTTTAGCTGTAGTAAAAACAAACTTAATCAACCCAAGAAAAGCATTAAACTGGCTAAACACACCAGTAAAGTCAGAACAGGGGTGTGTAATGATGTGAGTAGGCTTAATATGTGCAGTTGGAAAGCAGTCATGGGTAACAGTTAGACACCATCAAATTAATATGTTATTAAAATAGTTAACAAACATCCAAAAAGGCTCTGGAGGTTTAACAAGAAGAGCAAGCCTAAGACTTTCCAGAATTTCCTGTTAAAACCACAACAGAGATGCTACAAACCATAAAATACTGCAAGCTGACCATTTAAGAGGCAGGTAGAGCTCTCTTTCTCGGTGGCCGTTAAGGCAAGTGTTGGCATAACCAGCAGTGGGTATGAAATGGCATCAAAATGAACTGGTATTCCAGTTCTAATGGCTCTACCTAGATCTGTTAACCAAAATCTTTCAGAGTAATGAAGTACAGATTTGTTTTATTTGGCTATATAATTCACAAATAATGGCCATGCTGTTTCATTTCAGATTTTCCTGGAGATTTTCAAGAGTTACATGAATCCAAGCTCAGTGCTCATGGGTATTGGTGATAGAAATCTCTGAAGGATTTGGCTGGAATGATCTATTTCATGGCACTGGCCGAGAGTGAGGGAACAGACTTTGAGCCCTGCAAAGGAATTACAGGGCAAAATCCCTTTTTGGATCAATATTGGATCTTCGCTCTCATCTACCCTGGCAGGTGTGTCTAGAGGGTCAGAGCTTCTGTTGAATTAAAGGGACTAGCACTAAGAAGGCAGAGACATACCATAATACAGAGCTCAATCACCTGTTCTACATTGAGGGAACTCGAAGGTCATCGTCAAGATGGTACATGGTATAGGTAGGTCTCGTCACACTTGTGCAGCGCTTGATGACTTGGGGTTTGATCAGTCCAGCGCTCATGTATAGGGACTTCTGTGGTGAGACTGTGTATCCTTTGTGGTCTGGCAGACATGCCACTGATACCCTTCAGTAACAGGATATTGTCTCCTGTATTTGTATTAATAACTTTAATCCAACATCTAATCCCCAACCCTAACCCTACCTTCTACCCCATCACTAACCCAGCTCCTAGCTCTAACCCCAAGTTCACCCCTAAAGGCCTTTTCACATCGAGTCCAAAACTGACGAACTGCAATGCAGTCGTTTCTGCATTGTTCTGATGCGTTAAAATCAAGCTGACCAATCAGAGCTCTGTTGTCAGGCAGAACAGCTCATCCTGGTAGCAGCAGAGCACAAGAGCTTATAGGACAAGCAACATGCTGACTATAAAAACAAAGATATTAAAGAAAAAGCTGCCGGAATATAACTGAAAGGCTGGAGAATGATGGTGATAAACCTCACAATGACTGGATGGAACCATTTTCTTGTCTATTTAAGTGCATTCTAATCTGTTCAGCTTTCTTCACTAACTAGAGACAGATTAAATTAATTAATCAAATTCAACCATACAGCTACCTGCTAATCACTTACACTTACTCTCTAACCCTCACTCTAACCCTTTATCTCTGTCTCTAACCCTAACACTCAGCTTAACCTTACTATTACTCCAACCCTAAACACCTGACCCTGACATCTAACTCTACCGCCATATTCAACCATACACCTAACATTACCCTAAGCCTAACCCCCACCCCTGACACACTATTCCTCCATCCCTCCACACTAATCCAGGTTTACACCCATAATGAGCATAAGAAATGGCAATGAAATTACCTGTAGTAGGCTGGCATTAATAACAAACGTTGAGAGGAACCAAGTTCAAGTAAACCACTTGTCCTATGGGTAACAAAGAAGAATGGGATTTTTAAATTGTTACAATAAAACATCAACACAGAGGAAAAATGAGAGAGGTCTGTAATTTTGATCATAGCTACACTTCAACTATGAGAGACAAAATGAGGAAAAAAATCCAGGAAATCACATTGTAGAATTTAAAGAATTTAATTGTAAATTATGGCGGAAAATAAGTGTTTGGTCAATAATAAAAGTTCAACTCAATACTTTGTAACATAACCTTTGTTGGCAATGACAGAGGTCAAACATTTCCTGTAAGTCTTCACCAGGTTGGCACACACTGTAGCTGGTATTTTGTCCCATTCCTCCATGCAGATCTCCTCTAGAGCAGTGATGTTTTGGGGTTGTTGCTGGGCAACACGGACTTCCAACTCCCTCCACAAATGTTCTATGGGGTTGAGGTCTGGAGACTGGCTAGGCCACTCCAGGACCTTAAAATGCTTTTTACGGAGCCACTCCTTTGTTGCCCAAGCCCCAAAGCATGATGTTTCCCCCATGCTTCACAGTAGGTATGGTGTTCTTGGGATGCAACTCAGCATTCTTCTTCCTCCAAACACGACGAGTTGAGTTTTTACCAAAAAGTTCCATTTGGTTTCATCTGACCACATGATATTCTCCCCAATCCTCTTCTGGATCATCCATATGCTCTCTTGGCAAACTTCAGACGGGACTGGACATGTAACTGTCTTTAAGCAGGGGGGCACGCCTGGCACTGCAGGATCTGAGGCCCTCTCGGCATAGTGTGTTGTTAATGATGGTAGCCTTTTGTTACTTTGGTCCCAGCTCTCTGCAGGTCATTCATCAGGGTCCCTCCATGTAGTTTCTGGGATTTTTGCTCACCGTTCTCATGATATTTTGACCCCATGGCGATGAGATCTTGTGTGTAAGCCCCAGATGAGGGAGATTATCAGTGGTCTTGTATGCTTACAATTGCTTCCACAGTTGATTTATTTGCTTGCCTATTGTAGATTCACTCTTCCCAGCCTGGTGCAGGTCTCTACAATTTTCTTCCTGGTGTCCCTTCGACAAGCTCTTTGGTCTTGGCCATGGTTGAGTTTGGAGTCTGACTGTTTGAGGCCGTGGACAGGTGTCTTTTATACAGATAACGAGGTCAAACAGGTGCCATTAATACAGGTAACGAGTGGAGAACAGAAGAGCTTCTTAAAGAAGAAGTTACAGGTCTGTGAGAGCCAGAAATCTTGCTTGTTTGTGGGTGACCAAATACTTATTTTCCACCATGATTTACAATTAAACTCTTTAAAAATTCTACAATGTGATTTCCTGGATTTTTTTTCTCATTTTGTCTCTCATAGTTGAAGTGTAGCTATGATGAAAATTACAGACCTCTCTCATCTTTCTAAGTCGGACAACTTGCACAATCAGTGGCTGACTAAATACTTTTTTGCCCCACTGTATATATACTCAAGATGCTACGTGTGAGCAAACTAAACGAGCCTTGATATGAGCACAACAGGTTTAGGTGGCATCAAACATTTTATTCTCACAGCAGCACGTTTTTTGAAGTGTGAGTCTCTTGGGCATTCAGGAAAACACTTCTGCTACTGTTTTTTTCCCTCATTTATAAAGGGAGAGAGAATAAAACAACAGATTTGAGAGATATAAAGCAATCCTTCTTCACATTGTCTCATCCAGGGCACTCTTGGAACTGATAGCAGCTCCATTTACCCAAAGTCCTCTAATGGGAAATTGAGTGTTTTTGATAGCAGCTAAGAAGTGTGTGCTGCTCATAGGATGTCACATTTTGTTTGGCTTGAATTGCTTACTTTGTGTTAGAGGACTGTTGGTGATTATATGCCCACTGAGAGGATTTTCATCACGAGAGCCAGCATTAAGAATCTGAGCCTAATCTGGAATTATGATGGCAGGCGTTCACTTTTGAAAAAAATACTGAATATTGCAAGGGTGGTACATAATTAATGACACATTCATAATGTGATTTTACATCCTAGTACAGGACGAAACCAGAGTCCTGGTCTGGGCGAGCTCCATTCCAGTAAGGTTGCCAAAAGTATTTAGTATATGCAATATGTAACAAAAACGTATCAGCAACTCCATAGGTAAAACCTGTAGGTTTGTGGTTGCATGTGCACCACTTTTGTTGTAATAACTATAAATTATGATACTTACTCACAAAACTTTCTGTGGTAGGCTTATTTGGTTGGCAGGGATAATTTGTTTTGTGAGCTGTTAATCGGTAAATTCTCCCTCGCCTGACAAGTATGTTTCACGTTGATATACGAGGGCCTTGGACCTCATCTTCAGCACTCAGGTTTGAAACAAACACTTCAGGCATCTTGCAGATTCCTTTCATTGTTTCTAGAGCTCTTCATTTATAATCATAGAAAATAACTGACTTTACAAATGGTGGTCTTTAAGTTTGCTCTCTTGCGCTGTCATTTTTGTAAATGAACAGTTCGCTTGCTTGTTGATGGCGAGCATCAGATTGGATTTCTGTTTGTCAGTTTATCTTCATTCTTGTAGTAATCTGAAGCCTGACTCAATTGTGTAAATACTGCAAAACCTCAGAGGATTTATTAAATCTCAGACTGGGGTAGTGTTGGGTCAAAATTCTGGGTCTGTTCCCAAATCTCTAACAAATTCAGTGATCTAAACAAAGTTATAACACTGACAGTAAATACTTAGAAACTCAGACTTTTACTCAAGGTAATCTGGTTTCCTCACACTGGTCACACTTAATTGCCCCATGACTAGTGTATTAACGTAACCTTGTGTTCGTCGTCAATATAGCCAAAATTAAAGAAAAAACTAATGAACAATAAATAAACAATAAAACTAAGTGGTGCTTGGGTGGAGCAACCCAGGTTTGAAAATAAGCTGTCATTAGCTTGGCCTACAGCCCATCTCCACCAGTGGAGGGGTCAGCACATGGGGAAATGGCGATAAGGAATTGGACATATTCAAATTGGAGAGAATCCGGTGAAAATGTCCATTTAACACAACTAATAATAACTAAAAACAGACAATAGACAGAAATATAATTGCTGCTTTACAGCTCAGGCGCACCACTTACCTAAAACCTTGTCCGAATTTGTTGGAGATAAAAATGCAGGTACCCAGGGTAGGTTTATTCCACATGGTTGCAGTACAGAGAAGATTGATGCTTGTCTTCATTTTATCTTGAGAGGCGGGGCCAGTAGAGACATGTTTCAGTCTCGAAGGATTTAAGGTGCAGAGCGGTTTAATTAGTGTCTTCAGGTTAGAGCCATTTTTAGCTTTGCAGTCAAACTGAAAAGAAGAGAACCCAGCACTGAACACTGTGGGACACCAGTGAAGAATTGCATACCTCGCACAACCATCCCACCAGGCAGGAAGCGTAATATAATTAATAAAATCAATGAAATGCCTATATTTTAACCAAATAGAGCACAATGAAACCTAGATCGTCTATATTTCTCATTAAGCATCTCATTTACGACGTGAGTCTTACAGTGAACGAATGATAATCTTTTAATAATTTAACCTCTGGAGCACTGGAGTCCCAGGAACAATATCAGTAGTAATCTAGTAGATACACACAGACAGAGCTCTGCTCACAAGAGGCGGGGATCAAACCAGAAAGACCCAGCATTGTGAGTCAGCGCTCTACTGGTTGAACCACTCTGGTTCAATATCTGCCTCTAACAAAGAGAAGTCTTATTTACAGAGTTGCATTCTGGTCTAGTGGTGCTTACAGGTTCTGTGGTGCACTGGCAGCACCACTGCCACCACTAGGGGCAGCAGGCTCATATGATTCTCTGCTGGCTTATTCTATTGAAGCACACTTTTTACACCAATTACCAGCCACCTACAAAGCAGTCTTGAGATCCCTTCCCAGGAGGTTTAACCCCCATTTACACTTCAACCCTAATGACACATGATGACAGGGTGGGGCAATGACTCACTAATGGGTCACAACCTTGGCCCCTGTGATCCTAACAACTCAGGTATTGACAAGGTGGGTCAATGACTCTCAGGACCACCTCCAAGGTGACAACCCCATTAGAGTTAAATAGCTGGACTCCTCATGAGCTTCTAGAACTTACGTTGCCTTTCGGATGAGAGTTGAAAAGTCTTCAAGGACCAAGAAGAAGTCCAGTTGCTTTCAACTCATCACTCAAGTCAATTCAAGCAAGCTCTGCACTGCTGCCTCTGACCAGAGAGGGCGGTAGAGGGCTATAGTGCAAGCTGGCTTGTGCTTGTGGAAACTACATTTCCCAGAATGCCTTGTGGACGAATCAGCCGGAAGTTCTTTTACCTGAAAGAGTGAACGATGGCATTGTTTACTGCTGCACCTTTTGGAGAAAAGTGGCGCTACAGAATTGTGTGTCTATGTGTGGGTGAGATTATTCTGAAAAGAAAGAAAGAAAGAAATAAAGGAAGGAAGAAATTAATGAATGCTAAAAGAAGATTGAGAAAAAACGCAGAAGAGATAACTGAGAGTAGGAGAGTAGACAAAGAAGAGATATAACAAAGAAAAGTTACACTGGTAAAGAATTAATATGGATGTGATTATGAAGGGGAGGACGGTGCTTAGCCAGACCCAAGGAATAAGCGTTAAACTGAAGAAAGTTAAATAATGAGTTCAATCAGAAACATAGGAGCATGTCCAAAAGGCTTTGTAAGCTCTGACTTTGAGGTTATAGAGTTCCAGCACCACCAGATGATGTGTAGAGTCACAGTAGGAAGCCGGACTGTGCAGCCAAATGCCTTGTTTTAATGCAGCATCAGCCAGTCATCAAGGGTGATAATATGTGTAGATGTTGGCCAGAACCACTTTCTAAATCACCGAGAGGAGACGGATCATGGCGGGATGGAAGTGCTTGTCAGAACTGATCGAAAGTTTAATCAGAGTCTCTCCGGTCAATCACATTTCCTGTTGTTTTCCTTGTAATTTTCTTCTAATAGCTAATTGTTGGCTTCTGTGGATTTATAATGGGTAGCCCAACATGAGGGTAATTCATGTTTGAATAGAAATCAATAAGCAGCTGGCAGAGTTCTCTGGGACTTTGTTAGATGGACAGAAGTAGAGGAGGTTTTCTGCCTCCCTGAGGTATGACCTCGCTCATTTAATCTCGGGATTGTTCTCGCTACCGGAGAAAGTTGCTGGAACCTCAGCTCCTGAACCTGTATCGAGTGCAAGAGCTGTGCAGATGATGTATTTTATTGCCAGTTTATTAGGTACACCCAGCCCGTACCTGCATTTATGGGAAACCATAACCTCTTTGGCTCTTTAACTGAACTCTTTTTTTCATCTTGTTCTACAGAAAGTAGCGTGTAATGGATTCTCTGACTGGGAGGATAAACTGCCGCATTATCATCTGTCTAGAGAACTAACACTAACAGCATAGCGGGTCATGTGGAAGGTATCTAAAGTTTTCCCAGGGTTTGTGGTTCGTTTTATCCAATATGTTTCCAAATTGATGCATTTATAAAGACGTAGACGTATACTATAAACAAAACATGGCATTTGACCAGGGCTGCCAAACCTTTTGTGTTAGAGCATCTTTGTTGTGTATTTCGATACGCACGTACCATGTGATTTATGGTGTTATTTCTCTGTGGTGCTGCAGCATTCTGACATAACTATAACTATACTTAACTGGAGACATAAACAATATGTGCTGTGACATCACCATGGCATCGTCTAGATTTCTGTGAAACGCCACCACTGTGTGTAGCCCATCTGTCATTGTGCACAATTTGTCAGCTACCCTTTTCCCATCCATCACCGAAAAGGGCCATCAGTATTCTCAGTACAGCAGTGACACTGGCATGGCACTGTGTTGTGCTCCTGCAAGCAGTTTTAAACATTTTACAAGTGCTGGTCACTTTATTTGTTGTACCTACTTTGTTGGTAGCTCTCATAAACAGTACATTGAATCAAATAAATGGCAATCACAGCTGTTTGTTGTGCTCATACTGTGGGATTTCCATTAGGAACAACTAAAAATGGCTGTAAAATAAAAATAAACTGGCATAAGATGGATTCTGGATTACATTTAGCGGACAGCCTTATCCAGACTGACTTACAACTGATACAGTCTTACAATCAAAGCAGCGGTTAGTTACTCAAAGACCAAGCAGTGGCAACTTGCAAAAATACCCATGATTGTTTTGGTCCAAAGTCCAGTACTTTAACAACTAGGCCACCACAGTCTCTACAGACCATATTTGGAGAATATTGCTTTTGGGAAGTTAGTAAGAACTTGACAAACTATAACTATTACTACTATTACCACTACTAATTGGCTAGATCATTTAGTTTTCAGACAGTTCTGTTGATTAGTGGTGACCTATATTAGCTTGTTGACGCTCCTCAGGTCTTCACCTCTTCAGAACAATGAGGCATTGTCACAGTACTAATAACATACAAAAATGTCATTTGACCAAAAACGAGCCTTTGTCAGCCTGCGGTACTTTTGGCAAAATTGCATTTTCCACATTAAGCAAATCCAAGTGCGATGTAATTCAACCAGCAGTTCAGCCATGATATCCACCCCGCCCTGGTTCCTCAGCCGTTCCCCCTCAGAAAGCTTTTCAGATCCAATTTGAGCATCTTTTAAAAAAAGGCACCTGGTGTTGTGACAGTAAATTAGAAAAAACACACACACGCACTAAAGAAGCAAAATATTAACGAGATCATAAATAATCTGAAACGTACCGCAATCTGTTGCTCCCTTTTATTAAACATCTGGAGCCCTGCATCAAGGAAAAATCTCTCTAACAAATCAAAGACATTTGTGTAGCGAGCATGCAGCAGGACCGAACGGCAGATTCACTTACCAGCTGTGAAGATGAAAAGCAGTGCAATGTAATAATGACGTATGGGCTACTTCTAGAATATTAGCCTGACTGTACAGTCAAATTCCCTTATCCTAACGTAAAGCGTTCAGTTAACAAAAATTCAAATAACCGGCCTTATTTTAGTTTCTACCTTCAGAAAAAGTCCTGCATTTGTTCCTGCATGTCCAACGTTAGTGGAATGTGGAATGTGGAAGGCTGACTGGACTTGCTAAACTGCATTCATTAAAGCAATAAGGTTATGGCATCAAAACACCCGACACATTATAGCAGGAGTTTGGATCGTGGGGATTAACTGTACCCCAGGTCTCCATGTAAAATCAATCCTGAGCTAAAATCAAACTGAGCTTGTGGGAGCAGATGGCTGCTGAAAGCTTCGATTAACATTTCTGGAAGTTCATGGCGTGGTCATCAAGAGCTTATATAACCCTCTAACCGCCCGAGGTGGCAGAAGTACGCCAGTTCTTTACTTAAGTAAAAGTACAACTAATCTCATTACAAAAAAAATACTCAGGTAAAAGTTGTTATGGCTTATATATTTTACGTAAGGAGAATTAGCCATGTACATGCTACTAAATGTACTTAAAGTAAAAAGTGAAAGTATTTCTTAAAAAAGCCTTTCTAACTCAATTTTTGACATAGGATGTCTTTTATTGAGGGCAAGAGTTACAGACCCATGACACTGAGGGTACATAATGGTCAGTTCTACAGTTCTTTGACATGATTCAAGGCCTCTTCACTCCAGCAATTCATACACTGAACAGTCCATTTGAATTTTTTTTGCCCACAAATTGGAACATAACTTCCGTACATGGGCACCCCATATAAAACACTCAATGGTGCGATCTTCCAAAGATGATGTACATAATCCTGTCCAGTAGGTGGTGATAATGCACCAACATGGTGTGCCAAGTGCCATAAAATCCGAAAGAAGAAGAAGAAAAATTTTGCCGCCGCTGTTTCAGTGATAAAATGTGACAAACTGCGTTTGCCTCAATGACTATACAGTTCACTTTACTTTCACTTAGTTTTCACTTAGTCTTTATTGATTTTATGCATTGTATTACATTCCTTTGCTTTATACATGCGTTTAATCATTAAGTACTTACGAATATGGGGTAAAAAGCAATCACTTGGGCATCGAGAATGGATGAATCCTATTTACATAGGAATAATGTCGTCTTCTTCTTTCTTCTCCCTTTATCAGGGGTCACCACAGCGAGTTAAACGTTTCCACCTCACCCTGTCCTCCACGTCCTCTACTCTCACCCCAACTCCCTGCATATCTTCATTCACCACAACCATATAACTCCTCTTTGGTCTTCCTCTCTGTCTCTTGCCTGGCAGCTCCATCTCCAACATCCTCCTACCAATATCCCTCCTCTGCACATGTCCAAACCATCTCAGTCTTCCCTCTCGAATTTTCCAACCTGTGCTGTCCCTCTGATGATCTCATTCCTAATCCTGTCCACCCTAGACACTCCTAAAGAGAACCTCAACATCTTAAGTTCTGCCACCTCCAGCTCTGCTTCCTGCCTCTTTGTCAGTGCCACTGTCTCTAAGCCATACAACAAGGCTGGTCTCACTACTCTCTTATAAATCTTTCCTTTCACTTTTGCTGCGACCCTTTTGTCACACAGCACTCCTGACACTCTTCTCCACCCACTCCATCCTGCCTGCTCTTCTTTACCTCCTTTCCACACTCTCCATTTTCTTGGACAGTTGATCCCAAGTACCTGAACTCCTGTACCTTTGTGACCACTGATAAAGGGAGAAGCCAAAAGAAGAAAAAGAAGACTTTCGACTTCGAACAAATTGGACTTCGAACAGCTTTTGGGACCAATTAAGTTCGAATTCTGAAGTTCCATTGTAGATAGATAAAGTACATAAATAAATATATGTATGAAAGCAAGCCTGTTTTGAAAATGTAGTGAGTAAAAAGTACAGATATTTCTTTTGAAATGTGACAGTAAAAAGTATTTACAGTAATAATCAAGTACAAATATATAAAACAAATAATTGGCCATGGTCTGGACTCGACTCTAGCCATCTTGACTTCAACACTAATGCCTTCATTTCTTGCTAGCTACATATGTTTTGTAGTTCCAGTGCAAAATCTATTCCAAGAAACATCCTGACAGATCTGACTACATTTGGACTAAGTGGGTGATTGCCTGAATGACTCCCTGGACCATTTGCATTAAACATGGAAACAAGCGGCTCAGGAAAATGAACAATCCATGTTGGTTTTGCAGCTGAAGCTAATGGTGCAATTGATAATGGTCAAGTACTGTGCGTGTGACAGCAGCAGGAGCCAGATGAGTTTCATCCACCCATGCAAATCAGTTCTTCTTGCTAGTTGTGCTTCTCCTATCCTACAGCACTGAAGCAGAACCGAAGCACTTCCATATTTTTCATCGCAAACTCCTCCGCTCCGGCAGTTTTTCCTTCCCTCTTGCTCGTATGCCATTTTCCTTCTCTTCCCAGTCTGATGTGCGCTGTCACCGATGCTTGTTGGACGTATTCTTCTCGGTTTGTATTTAAATCGAGCTCCGGATCCTGAACTGCAAATTAATGTGCCATATCCATCAAGACGGAGGAAATGTGACTGCATTATTAGCCCCTTCCGATAATTGAATTTTAGCGTCGTCGTCTTCCGCCATTGCCTGTAGGATGTGACCAGTTAACTGACGGTGTAATTTAGTGCATGAGCGGCCATCTCCATGGCATTTTTTCATAGGCCCCGTGCCTCGCAGTCTGTCCAGCAGGATTACATTAGCATGCCTGTCAAATGAGTAAATACAGAAGGTACACACCAGAAGCAGAAAGGCTAAATAACTCAGGGTAATTGGTTGCAATGTCAGCTCCAGATGTGAATTATTTATATATATATAAAAAAAAACAATCAGAACATTGTAGAGAGCTTTGTAGTCAAGTCAATACCATCATCAGCTCTAGAAAGCAAGCCTAGCAGGCAGTACATGGTGCGTGACACGGATGCCGACCAGAATTAATTTAGCCATTTAAAAAGGAAGCAAACTGATGAAGGCTTTGTCTTCTTGGTTCAAAGGCAGGGTCAAGGCAAAGCACTGCAATTAGATAATGTTAAAGAAGCTTGCAGAGGTCCTCGCAGTCTAGCCTGCAGCATAATCATAGTACAAAAGCTCAAAGGAAGCTTCAAGGAATTCAGATTCTGACCATGGAACAGTGACCACGTATTAATAATAGAACTTATTAGACTTTCAGTGAATTAATATTAAATCATGTTCAACATGCAGGCATATATGAGCCATTCCACCGAATGGGTGCCATTTCCATTCCCAGGACATTACACGAATATAGAATTAATATAATTAACTGTAAGAAACATTTTATTATTAAGCAAAGGGTCCAGCACAGTGATTCAATTGCAAGTTTAAGGGATGTACAGTTATAGCATTCATAAAGACGTCCTAGAACACAAAATAGCATTTGTTAGCTCTCCCTAGTCTCTAACATTACACTGGAATATGATCTTCCATGCCAATCCCAAACTGAGCAAGCCTAGGGTGACAGTGGCAAGGAAAAGCTCCCTAAACATTATAAGCCTTGTCAGGACCAAGACTCAAAAAGGGACCTGACCTGCTTGGGAGGTTTAGATGGTACAGTATGCGTAAGAATTAACCTTATTGAAATAATAGGTGTATAGTAATAGTGTACATAAACAGAAACTAAATAAATATTAACAGACATGTGCATGTAGGCATTATTTAGACACTGTAGGATCTTGGTGGGAAAGTTTTGGTGGCATGGCATCCTCAGTCAACCGGAGGAGGGAGAGTTACTGCCCTCTGTGGTCAAGTCAAGTCAAGTCAGATTTATTTCTATGCAGCTGTAAGGACACTCACTGGAATGCAGAGTTGGAACCAGGTGCAGGTTTATGTACAATGGTAGACAGTCTCTCGAAATCGGTAGCTGCATTGTCTCAAAGCAGCTTTACAATTTTAGATGATCTTCTAACATCCAGGGCCAATCCCAAACTGAGCAAGCCTAGGGCGACAGTGGCATGGAAAAACTCCCTAAATGTTATAAAGAAGAATCCCTGTGAGGACCAAATAATGGCTTGTCACGTCACATTTTTTCACAGAAAGAAAAACTTTTTGAGAAAAAAAAGCCTTGTCCATTGCCATCAGCACTGTGACTGAGTCATATGGCCGTCAGTTTCCAGAGTGCTGCTGCTTAATTATTTGTCATTTCTTCATTAATTGCATTGCTGGCTCTTCCAAAGCATGATGGTCCTCTAATGAGTCATCAGTCTTCATACCCAGTGTCTGCCTGGCTACAGGTCTGTGTTGGACGTGGTTAGAGACGCTAGTTGTTTCGTTATTAAGCGGGCGATTAGCTGTCTGTGTAATAGACGCGGCATGACGACGAGACGACACGGACAGACCCCGTTTACATGCGAATGTCTGGCTCGCGTGCGGATAGAAGTGTCAGCGCGAAGAAAAATCACCGCCGTGGTTTGGTTAACGTGCACGCGGCACCGGCTTTCACACTTGAAAAGCTGAAAATTGCACAATGATCGAGAAAGATTTCCATTTGCACTCGCTCGTTGTTTTGCTGACAACCTCTCAGCTCCCATATTCTCTCTCTCTCTCGCTCACTCAGCGTGCCAAAGCTAGGGAGGTGATGTCGTTTAAAATAAATGGGCACAGAGAAAACCGAATGCTAGCTGCGGTTCCACAGCGATGACTGTAATGGCCTTTTATCGACAGCCTGAATCCCAGCAGGCATCAAATGTGCCACGGCGGAAAATGAATCGCAGGAAACGCCACTGCTCCGTCCCATTCCCTCCAGCTGATTCATGCCCATCGCATCCCTTTTCTGTCGAGTTTCAGCTTCGCTTGCAGTTAAACGTAGCTGCCTAGTGCCTTATTGTATTCCCAATTGAACCCGGGGGAGCAGTTCTCGTTTTGGCCAGTAGCTGTTTATTAGAGTGACGCGACTTTTAATTACACGGAACTTTCTTAAACTCGGATTGAGTTGTGATTTTGGTTTCGTTCACACAAACATAACTCAGGACCTGCTTGGAGCAAGTGCTGTAACAGTTCCGTGACTTTGAACACTTCAGCTCATGCTTGATCCACCAAACACAGTGCAGACTCTGTGACCGAAAGTTTGTGGACATCCATCGCTGTTATTTCAGACACACTCACTGCTAACAGGTTTGTGATATAAATTGTACTGGCGTAGAATCTCCATATACAGCAGTGGCAGTGGCAGTAGAACACATCGGTGGCTATATGACACTTTTATAAGCTTCCATCTCCAACAAATCAGTTCATCTGCCCGTCCTGTCTTCCTAAAACAAAGACCATACAGAAATGCTTTGATGAATTTGATAGGGAACTTGGCTGGAGTCCTGACCTTAATGCCATCAGACGCCTTTGAGATGAACTGCAATAACAAGTCTGAGCTTGGGTTCCTGACCTCACATTAGTGGAAGGCTATTGGGGAACAAACTCTAATAATACCCATGTCTTTGGTTGTACTCCTCAGGTGTCCACAAACTTTTGGCTATACATGTAAATTTACTACAGTGACATATTAATGTATGTGTTATAGAAGGGGAAATCTATACCACTTTTGCCTTGTTTAAAAGAAAACAAAAGCCTCTTAAGATCCACAGGGCCATTTCTTCCAGTGGGTCCACATCAGAGCGCTTGATTGTCCTTCTCAGTTGACCTAGCTGACCATTGCAAAACGTCCAACTCCACTCGGAGTGGAGAGTGCAATAGGTCAAACCAGGTACGCTGCTGAAGCTCAATATCATGTCGGTCCCTTAGATGTTTTGCCATGTTTCAGGTGCAACCTCCTTTACGACAGATCAACTTTCCATACATATTGCATTTAGCCTTTTCATTTTCTCTCAAAGTGGAGCCAGACTTTGGAGTGCTTTTGAGCATCCATCTTCCACTAAACTATATGATGAGGTACATGATTACATGGCAGATAGATGCCTTGAAAATGCGTTAGTAGGAACCGATAAATGGAATCAAAATTCTAGTTTTAACAGGTAACCAGTTCTGGGGATTTGTAACCAGTTCCAATTCAGGTTTGATACCCAACCCTAACAGTGAATAAATTTAAGAAAGCATTTGAGTTCCTTTATACTATAGAAAATCAACTATGTCACTTGAGCAGGGTACCAGGGTTTTTCCATTGCCTGTACATAAGTAGCCCTGAGGCTGGCTTGTGCATTGACTTGGATGAATTTTAGCCCATTCCTCTGTACAGAAAAGCTTCAGCTCTAGGTTTCCGCAAATGAACTGTTCACTTCAAATCCTTCCAAAACATTACTACTGGATTAAGGTCAGGACTTGGTCATTCCAAAACATTAATTTTCTTCTTCTTTTTTTTAAATTCTTTTTTCTGCACACCGGCTTGGAGGAATTTGAGCCTATTCCTCCATACAGAACAGCTTTAGCTCTGGGATGTTGGTGGGTTTCCTCACATTAGCTGCTTGCTTCAGGTCCTTCTACAACATTTCGATTGGATTAAGGTCAGGACTTTGACTTGGCCATTGCAAAACATTAACTTTATTCTTTAACCATTCTTTGGTAGAACGGCTTGTGTGCTTAGGTCATTGTCTTGCTGCATGACCCACCTTCTCTTGAGATTCAGTACATGGACAGATGTCCTGACATTTTCCTTTAGAATTCTCTGATATCATTCAGAATTCATTGTTCCATCAGTGATGGCAAGCCGTCGTGCCCAGATGCAGCAAAACAGGCCCAAACCATGATCCTACCACCACCATGTTTCACAGATGGGATAAGGTTCTTATGCTGAAATGCAGTGTTTTCCTTTCTCCAAACAGAACGCTTTTCTTTTAAACCAAAAAGTTCTATTTTGGTCTCATCCGTCCACAAAACATTCTTCCAATAGCCTTCTGGCTTGTCCACGTGATCTTTAGCAAACTGCAGGCGAGCAACAATGTTCTTTTTGGAGAGCGGTGGGTTTCTCCTTGCAACCCTGCCATGCACACCATTGTTGTTCAGTGTTCTTCTGATGGTGGACATTAACATCAGCCAATGTGAGAGAGGCCTTCAGTTTTTTAGAAGTAACCCTGGGGTCCTTTGTGACTCGCCAGCTATTGCACGCCTTGCTCTTTGTTGGTCGACCACTCCTGGGGAGGGTAACAATGGCCTTGAATTTCCTCCATTTGTACACAATCTGTCTGACTGTGTATGGGTGGAGTCCAAAGTCTTCAGAGATGGCTTTGTAACCTTTTCCAGCCTGATGACCATCAACAACTCTTTTGCTGAGGTCTTCAGAAATCTCCTTTGTTCATGCCATGATACACTTCCACAAACGTGTGTTGTGAAGAGCAGACTTTGATAGATCCCTCATCTTTAAATAAAACAGGGTGCCCACTCACACCTGATTGTCATCCCACCTGACTCTAATTTCACCTTCAAAATAACTGCTAATCCTAGAGGTTCACATACTTTTGCCACTCACTAATGTGTAATATTGGAAGATTTTCCTCAATAAATAAATGACCAAGTATAATATTTCTGTCTCATTTGTTTAACTGGGTTCTCTTTATCTACTTTTAGGACTTGTGTGGAAATCTGATGATGTTTTAGGTCATATTTATGCAGAAATATAGAACATTCTAAAGGGTTCACAAACTTTCAGGCACCACTGTATGCAGAAATATAGAACATTCTAAAGGCTCCACAAACTTAAGCACCAATAGTTCTTCAGAAATGATGGGCCGTAACCAAGTCTGTGTGCTTTAATTGCATTCTGGGCATCAAACTAATAAAGAGTTTGAAGGGTAATAAACCAGTTGCTCAAGGATATTGTTGATTATCATCATTCATACAGTATGCTGGTAATTTAATGGAATAGATAAACAGAGAACAGATGGTAATGGATATACCTAATGTCTCTGAAAACATCTCAGTCTTGCCTCTACTATATCTCTTCGGTTGGGAAACAGGAACGGATTTAATCAAGACCGGGCAGCAAAATAATTTCTCTCTCTCACTCACATTACTGTGAAGCACTGGTGCTTTGAATCTGGTATCAAATGAATTTTTTACAGAACAAGTGGCCATCTGCACTCCTGTCTCCTTAGACCATTCATCTGAAAGCACAATACAGGGTCAAGTCAGGATGCTTTTGCTCCTCAGTAGAGTTACATAGCAAAGTTAAACACAGTCTAAGTTACTGCGTACTCTCCTGATCCCAACGACTACAGCAGTTCATGGCTCAGCTAAAGTCAGGTTCATTTGCACAGATAAACATCACAAGGCAAGATCTTTGTGAGACTCGGCAGGGTTCCGAGGACTGCAAGTCTTTGCTTTTTAAGATCCCAGCAGGTGGGTTCATCTCCCAACCAGCACAAATGAGATGTTTTCAAACTTGGACACCTAAAGATCGGGTATTGTTCAGGATTTCTTCCCTCCAGCTGCCCTGATGATGAAACTCCCAAAAACCAATCTGCACTTTATTTTCGTCAACAACTTCAGGCACACAGCAGGAGGAAAATTCAGACGCCTCAACCCTCCATCCTCTCAAACGTCCATACAGGTTTCGGTTTTAAGCCCCTGCTGTCCTTGTCCATTTCTAAAGATAAGCTAACCCTGACAACTTCTGTGGAGCTTCTGTTGATTTTTATATGGGTGTCACAGAGTTAAGGGCCTTGCTTAAGGGTCCAATGGTGGCACCTTGGCAGAGCTAGGGTTACAGGTCAAAACCCTTCAATCCATTGCAGAGAATCATACATCTTAATAACCATGTGGACAATATAAGCTTTAGCAGAATGCATGTATTACTAGAATAATACAGTTAACAGCAGCAATTACCAGAACAATACCTTTTTAATTCAAAGTATTTATTTAATTAGGTACTTAGTTTAGAAACAGCATGTGGAAGCTCTTATCTCAGGCATGGGTTAAGCTGAACTCGTGTTATACTGGAATATGTTTTTATATGAAGGAATCTGCAGTAATGAGCAAGTATGCAAAGTGTCCAAAAACATTTACATTTCTCTTCCCTTTACGCTAATAGTGACTTACTGTATTGACCAAAAACAATAAAGCACCCACATAGAAATGTCCGATTGCTGCAAAACGCGGCCTGCAGTCGAGGTCGCAGGCAGATATGAAAATGATTAGAGGTGTGGTCTGATTAGACACTGGGTCTTGCCACAAGAGGGCATAAAACTGCTTCCCCTACTGTCTACAAAATTCTCTCTGTGTCTACTTTTGGGTAATGTACCTCTTGGTGAGAGATTGTTGACTGCACACACACTGCTCACCCACCACTTTATGAGGTACACTTTGCTAGCACTGGGTTGTAATAAAATAATGAAAAGGCTGTCCAGATGGTTTAAATAAGAGGATGCGTTTCAGGCAGAATTCAGCAGTGTGTCATACCAGAACACTGTTTTTGCTAAATTAAAAAGCCATGAGTCATAACATAACAAAAGGAATACAAGGATCAAGGTAAGTGCCTTAACATCATTGCACTATGTTAGATTAAAGCCTAAATTTTGGCCTTAAACATTTAGAAATCTATTTGTATGATGAGTGTTTTGAGTCGTCAGATGGCATAGGGCGGATGCATTAGTGGCATTATAACTGGACCTGGTTCATCTCTAAAATAAAACGGTTGTTTTTGGTTCATTTCATCTCTCTTCCGATCCAGCCCCAGGATAATGCGTGATAGATAAATAAGACTAATAAAAATAGATTGAGGCACAAGCAATAACAAAAACTGATTTATTTGTGGAGATATGAAGCATCTGTAGCGATGGTATTGTTTTTCTACTGGTTTCACTCCAAAGAACTTTTACTTTAATGCCAGTCCTAAAATTTGCTAAATAATGCAGCGGGTTCCAAAGGGTGGGGCACGGAGCTATTGCAGGGAGGGGCAACAGCTCTGTGACAAATGAATGCCGTTACAGAGTATAAAATTAAGATACATAATGCTTGTCACTTTGGTGATTTGTCACTTTTTGTTCAAAACAAAATTGGAGTTTTGTATGAATAACAATGTCTAAAATAAATTCCAGTGTAGTTTGGACACAAAAGACATTTGTGTGGTTGGGGTGGGTCCTGAGAATAGTCTCATCTACAAAAGAGGGCCACTGGAAAAAAGGGTTTTCAATGGGGGGAAAAAACACTGAAATAATTTCCTATTGATCTAATGCAGCAGAGATGAGAAGACTGTGCTGAGTCTGATTCAGGTGAAACTGTGAAAAGATAATAATGAACTATTATAATAAGACGAAGAGTAAACTTCAGATGAAAATTTTATATACAGAATATATATGCATACCCTACTCAATTCTACCGCATAAGCGCCACAGCAGGGGCTTAAAATGAAGATCGAAGCAATCCATTTACTTCGCAAACCTGTTTGAACATCTCTAGGTTAGAACCATTGCTGACTGACATGGAAAACCACGTGAAATCCAATCAGACCACTCAGACTGAATCAAATCACTAAGAAATCCAGTTTTAATAAGATTTAAACCCACAGACAGATCTGACTGGAAACCACGTGGGGGAAGCAGATTTAATGCAGAAAGTCTATCCGACTAAAAAAGCCAAAGCATCATATCTGAGCTGCCTGAGATGTTTGAGCATAATGTTATAAAAATGCATTCAATTCCATCACATAACTTTCATTTTGCATGATACTGAATTATATTATACTATGCAGAGGTAGAAAGTAACTACTTACATTTACTCATGTTATTGTATTTGAGTAGTTTTTTTCAGCATAATGTACTTTTTAAAGTAGTTTTTTTATCACTTTTACTTGAGTATGTTTTGTTTGAAGTATTGTGCATCACATATTTTACTGAGTAAGATCATTGTAAATAAATCCAGTGAATGATGGGCTTGAGAACAAACTGGCAATAAAATCACAAGAAAAATGGAGGCAAGCCAGATACCAGTGGTGCAGACCAGGTCGATAGTGAAACCCTCGAAGGAAATGAGCTGAACCCCTGGCCATATGTACAGGAACACTTTGCCTTAAAGAACAGGAAATGCAATAGCTTTATCATGCTTTATTATAGAACTTCAGTGGTGGTATTGATGCATTATACCTCCCTAAATTGTATGCAGTGGGACAAAAAAAGTATTTAGTCAGCCACTGATTGTGCAAGTTCTCCTTCTTAGAAAGATGAGAGAGGTCTGTAATTTTCATCATGTACACTTCAACTATGAGAGAAATGACATTGTAGGATTTTTAAATAATTTATTTTAGGCAATTCTGATGATGTTTTAGGTCATATTTATGCAGAAAAAGGGTTCACAAACTTTCAAGCACCACTGTATCATCATCTTTCTTCACCTAAACCAACTGAAACATCAACAAGCCCAACGGGGCTGTCACAAAACTTTGAACTCTATTACCAGTTTAACGATGTTTTAATTTAGCTCACAAGGCCACTTGTCATTTGTCCGATGATCTACAAACATGACGAATACATAAATATGAAATGCACTATTTTCACCAGTGAACACATTATTTGTCCTTTAGTAGTCATTAAATAATGTTTTTTACTTATGTTTTTTCCTCTGTTGGTTTTGGATTTATCCATCATCCATGTTGAGTGAAGCCGAAGGAAACCGCTATGCATTGTGGTACGTTAGTCTATAAGTAGCGTACATCGGTTGTCCAGTATATTTATGGTGCTTTATGGGTAACAAAGTAGTGTACTAAAGAGGAATCGATTTGTCCACTGAGATTTTGGACACCCAAAACAGAACACTAAATAGTAAATAGGGTGCGATTTCAGACACACCCATGGACCTTTCTTCTGACAGATGGATGGATGGACATCTAACAAGGCTTTTCACCAGGCTTTGGAACAGAACTGTGAGGATGAGTGCTGATCTTCGATCTGCATTCCCGTTCACGTCATAGGTGTGGAGGGCTTTGTGTAAGCCAGGCATGTTCCCCATCAAAGATGGCCAATCATTTGTTTATGGACTTTGTTTTAGAAAGGCAGGACAGGAAGACAATGACCTTTCTTATTGGAGGTGGAAACCTGTGAAACGGCACGTGAGTCACTGAGGTCTTCAGTATAACCAGTTCTACTGCCACTGTCGAGTTTCCATGCCTTTAGGCCTCATATCAGTGGTTCCCAACTTTTTTTCCTTGGAGCCCCCCCTATTAGTAGCTAGGAAAAGCTGTGAATAAGCTTCCTACTTATGCACATAGTTAATGCAAGGATCATAGGCACTTTCTGTATTTGATTACTCTGAGTAAGCATTTGTTGGCAATTCCACCAAGCATCGTGGCATTTCCTGTACGTTTTAGCTGTAACACCTTTCCGGTGTATTGCAGCACACATTCCCCCAGGGAGCAGCTAACAACCCAGGCTTCAAAGTGGCAGGTTTGAAAAGATGTGAAATGGACAGTGTGTGATCGAGCTCTGCCACTGTAACTCATCCATCTGCACAAGAAAAGGCTGAGTAAGTAGCACTGAGAAAACGCTGTGCACTGTCGGAGAGTTTTATGACTCTTTGTCTGGCGCAGCAGTGCAGAGCTGTGGAAGCCGTGATTGGTGACTGCACCTGCCTTTAGCGCTTGACTTTAGGAAACAAGTGACATATAACATCAGTAATGATTCGGAATGGCGGCCATACAGTAACCTGTCCTGGAAAAATGGTCTGTGTGTCTGCCTGCTGGACAAATACAGCATAGAGTAAGAATGATGGGGCTTTGCTGAGTCTGCTGAACAAGAATTCCTTGTGCAAATAGCAAAAAAAAAAAACATACTGCGACAGGATGCCTGGCAAGCAAGGGACTCCTGGAGCTATTCCTATTTTCTCCACACAAACCAAAGACAGGCGTTAGGTCAACTGGTGTCCACATAGTGTCCTTGAGGCAAACTGGTGCTCTGTTTAGGGTAGGTTCCAGTTTTTGATGCCACATCCCCTGTGACCCAGAATTGAATTTATTGGTTATGAAAAGAACATGAGTGAGCAAGTGAAGTCAAGATTTTGAGATAAGTTGTGTTGCTACTCATCACAGTATATAGGCTGTGACTGTGGTAGCCTAGTGGGTAAGGTACTGGACTATGGACCAGAAGGTCCAGGGTTCAAATCCCACCTCTGCCAAGCTGCCACTGCTGGCTCCTTGAGCAAGGCCCTTAACCCACAATTGCTTGGATTGTAAGACTATCAGTTGTAAGTCGCTCTGCATAAGGCCGTCTGCTAAATGCTGTAAATGTAAATGTAAATGTAGGCAAAAGTTTGTGGACACGCCTTCTAAGTAGTGAGCTCTGCTATTTCAGCAACACGCACTTGGAACACTTTCATAATATAAAGTAGACATTTTGAATTCTCCACAGATGAACAGTGGCAGTATAATGGCTCGTACTGATACCCCATCAACTCTATATACATTTATAGGTTTCCGCTTCCGCTTCCATCAACCCAGTTCATCAACTTTCTGCCCTGCTGTCCTTAAAAATGTCCACAGACAATTGGTTTTCCAGCTTTGATTGAGAACTTGGCTGACTTGCACAGAACCTTGACCTCGACTCCATCAGATGCCTTCAAAATGCACTGGAATGCCAAAATAGAGTCTGTGATAGCCTAGCAGGTAAGGTACTGGACTACGGACCAGAAGGTCCAGGGTTCAAATCCCATCTCTGCCAAGCTGCCACTGTTGGGTCCTTGAGCAAGACCCTTAACCCACAATTGCTTGGATTGTAAGATTGTATCAATTGTTAGTCGCTCTGGATAAGGGCGTCTGCTAAATGCTGTAAATGTAAATGTCTTATTGTCTTACATCAGAAACCGACCTCACAGTCACGTTCCAAAATCTAGTGGAAGCCATTTTAGAAGAACAAAGGCTGTTGTAGTCGCAAAAGTGGGGGGCAAACTCTATTAAGTACTTATTGAAGAGGTGAGTCTTGTTGCTACTTTTGTAATCTAGCTAGAATGGGCTTTCATAACAGAGAGAATTTCACGATATTTTTCTTTGCATAAATAAAACTCCCATTTAGAGACTAAGAGCATTTCAAAATCAATCATATCAAGTGTTGTTCTATATTTTTTTTATTCAAAATGGGTGAATTAAATATTTGTAATCGTCTGATCATATTCAGAAATGAGCTCTGAGCCAAAACATTCTCACGTCTGGTTTTGTGTCAGTATGCAAAAGCACTTTATTTTGCTATGTTATAAATCAGACAGCTTTTTATCCTGAATCACTGGTATTTAAAGATTTGGTAGATTTCTGTTTCAACATGCCATCAGTGTGGTTCTTGCTTTTTAATATTCGAGCACATTAAGGAAGTAAGCATGTTAATGTTAGAAGAGTCTGTAATCTGCGCTATGATGGAAAGGTTATCAGTCTCATGTCAAAATCTTCAAAGCCCGGTTTGACATTTCCGATCTTGAAATCACTTTAAAATCAAACATATTCCAGTGTAAAAGCTTATTACAACAAACACCATTGTTTCTGGACAAGAAATACAATCTCTACTACTTTTGCTCTTCCTAAAACCAAACCCAGCAGGTGCCATTACCCATAAAACCCTCCAATCTAGACCGGGAGATCAATACTTCATTCACGACAGCAAAACAGAGAAAGATGAGCAGTAACAGGTTGAACCCATTGATGCAGCTCTGGTGAACCCAGATGAAAGTGATGGGGTTATTGGGTTTGATTTAAAGGAAACTGATTGACAGCAGACATTTCAGAGTTTCAGTGGCTGCCCAGTGACCATCTGTACAGGCAAACCTGAAAGACTAACGTTATAATAATATAGTAAATAATAAATATGGTAATAATAAAAAGGCAGTAAGCAAATATTAAGAGCTAATATGTCCATTTTGAAATGGGTGAACTTACTGACTTGGATTTTGAGATAGTAAGTACAAATTTACCAACTAAAGCATGCTTTATGATAATATTTCAAGTATTCGACTTTTAATATAATAAATAAATTATACCTAATGATATATATAGCTATTGATATTAATAGCTTGAATCAAGCACATTTATGCAAACAAAATGTTTACATAAAAAGTGCTTCCCCTGCTACCCTATAAAAAGGCTCCAGGGTTACTTTTGGGTAGTGTACCTCTTGGTGAGCGATTTCTGACTGCTAGAAAAGCCTCTACGATCCGATGCACACAAAGACATTTTGCACAGTTGACTGACTTTCAGAGGGGGCACATCATTGGACTGAGAGAAGCAGGATGGTGGTTTTGACTAATTGCCCTCCATCTAGGTCATTATGACCTCGCTGTTAGGAGGTGTTTGGACCGGTGGTTTCTTGAGAGCATGCACACATGGTGAACAGGCTACGGATGGCCCAGTAGAGAGGGTCATCCAGACATAGGCTGCACCTTCACTACAAACCGCTGTCCTTGCCCGGACCATTTTCAGGTGCCCTTCAGAAGGAAATTTGTTGTCACGGTGCCCATTACGCGTTCTGCCATTGCCAGCCAGCCACCGTCACCTTCGTTTGCAGTGGTGTACTGAACGAGAAACCTGGACTGCTACAGACTGGAACCATATCATCTATAGCATTGAATCCAGGTCATGTTTGGGATCCGACGATGGTCAGGTTCGAGTATGGAAGCCTGTGGAGCAACACACTGCCCAACTGCTGGTGTGATGTATGAGGATCTACAGGCCCGGCTGCAACATCTGTGTGTAAATGTGCCACAGGATGCCATACAGAACCTGTTTTCCTCCAGTGCCCAAACGAATCTCATCTTGTGGGACAGTGGCCTAGTGGTTAAGGTGCTGGACTCTGGACCAGAAGGTCCAGGGTTCAAATCCCATCTCAGCCAAAGCTGCCACTGTTGGGTCCTTGAGCAAGACCCTTAACCCACAATTGCTTGGATTATAAGACTGTACCAATTCTAAGTCGCTCTGGATAAGGGCATCTGCTAAATGCTGTAAATGTAAATGTAGCCTGTATCCAGGCTAGAGGCGACCTAACAGGGTAACTAGAGCCTCCTTTCAATTGTACAGTTTTCATCGGTAAATCGATCCTTTTACCCTAATATTGTAATCACTTACATGTCTCATCATTACATCAGTCCCACCAGCTCTATCTGGGTGAGTTATTTTTCTCAATGTGTACATTTGAACAGTTACTAAAATAATGAGATCTCGCGGTTAGAAACATTTAACTGGTGTTCCTTTGTGGTAAGATTAGTGGTAAATTTTGAAAAGAGCTCTGTTGCATTATGGGAGAGATGATAATTGGAGGAGGGCTGTTCACTCTAGCGCCCACTGTCTGTCAGTGGGATTTAATTCCCCATTAAAATGAGCGAGTGTGGGCGCTGAATGAATTATTTCAGCCTTTCTCTCCCTCGTCTCTCGGTTAGCCAGCAGACTCATTAAATCTGTCAAATTTCTGGCCTCGCCTGACAGCCTTTCTATTCGACACTTATGGCTTTAATGAATACCTCTGCAGGGGTGTGATAAGCTTCAGATAGGGCGAGGTGTGCGTCAGGGTCAAAGTTGAGCAAAAAATAATGTGCCTCATTACGGCGATATGGAGTGTGGTAGAAATAAAACACAGCTGAATGAAGGCACGTCGATGACAGGAAATAAAACATAAGGAGAGAGTAAAAAAAAAAAAGCTTTCCACTGCACTGCGCCATGGTGAAATGACTAAAGTTAATTTGAGGCTTTTCATCTTCTTTAATTTAAATGTACCCCAGTGTAGCTGTAGTTTGTGATAATAGCAGCGAGCCATAAATACGTCTGATTAAACCATACTCTCTCTTTAATGCATCCGTAACATTTAAATGAACTTATTGAAGCTGAAACAATTAAAAGTCCAATTAAAGTGATTACAACACAATTCGGTTTTATGATCTGCCTTACTTTAAGCTGTAGGATCTCGAAAGAAATGCCTTTTTAGTTCATCCAAGTAATGATTACAGTTAGAATCAGTTAGAGTCCCAAATGAATAGAAACGGCTGGAAAAATATCTAATTACACACAGACCGCTGCGAGTCCACGGCTGGACCATTAAGGATCTAATGAATAAAAAATATACAAGGTTAACTGTGGCATCCAGAGGAAAACAAAAATCAGGGATAGACTATGTAATAAAATACAATTCCACGCCAAAACTGGAGCGTACTTTTATAGAGTAATTATAGATGTAAGTAAAAAATAAACAGATCTGATTAAAGCTTCAGCCTCTAACGTCTCAGTCAGTAAAATTAATACTTATTTTAATTCATTTGAATTATTCAATAATATTCAATTTCATTATTATATTAATTTAATAAATATTTAAACTCCTAACTATCAATAAAATTAATCCAGAATTTCAGTCTTAAACAGACAGTAAAACAATCTTGCAAATATTTTATATTTATCTACTAAACCTATTCATTACAACAATATTTAATAACTTTTTTCTAATGTTTTTTCTCATACCTGTTTTTTTTCTGGTCAGGATTGCAGGGACTCTGGCACCTATCTATAGCACATTGGTTCCAAACCTTTTTTCCTTGGAGCCCCCCCTACAAGTATCTATGAAAAGCTATCACTACCACCACCTTCACACACACACACACACACACACACACACACACACACACACACACACACACACACACACAAAGAAATGCTAAGAAAAGCTTTTTTCTTTTTCTCTTGTTTTCCTTTTATAGTTTTCTTTTCTCTTTTTTTGGCTCTTTTTCTCTTTTCAAGAAACTAAACATTTAGCTAAAATCAAACTTAAGCGTATTAAATACATTTTAGTCATTTTATATACAGAATATTCCCAGTGAGTGTGTTATTTTGATTTTATTTAACATTTGCTAATTGTATTTTGACCCCCTGTGACATTTGTTACCCCCCTGAGGGAGGCGTGGACCCCAGGTTGGGAACCATGGCCTAGAAAACACCTCGTTCAGGACCTCAGTTCATCCCAGAAGTTGCTTTTGCATCACTGGAGGGTGATCCCAGACTGACTTCTCCTCCCTCAGGGACTGCCAAGCATATCTGCATGTGATGCCGGACCTTGCCAGAAGGTACCGCCGGGATTCAAACTCAAAAGTTTTTTAATACATTAAAGTTCTGATAATTTTTGGATTAATAACAGAAATGATAACAGCCAATAAAAATGTTAAGGCACTAACAGGTAAATAACTAAACATAGTTAAAATTGTCTTAAAATTGCTAGCAGTCTGTAGTACGGAATAAAAAGAATAATTTATTCATTTATATGTCACAAACAGTAAAATAATTTAAATAATAAATAAATTAAAAATTATGTCATCTACCTGCTACAGTACAATAAACTGTAAATAAATTGTCATTATTTTTATTTGTTGTTTCCTGGGATCTCAAATCAATCCCATTCAAATCACTTGTATTATATGTTCCCCAAAAATTCTCACTACTTTATTTTATTGTAATGATAAATTGGGTATGTACATTTCTATAGAGTTTGTATGGATAGGCTGTACAGATAATGGTGGCTCTTTACTCTGTTGTGTTGTTTTTTGGTTTTTTTTTAGAACTCTAGTGGGCAATTTATTATCCTGTCCTTCAATGGCCTATACAGAGTGCATACACAGCTCTTCTTCAAATGAAAACTCATCCCCAGGCATGGGAGGAAAGGTGAGAATTTGCATTCTCATTGCAATCTGGCAACCACAAGCATATTAAGGACTCTTCCTCAATAAGATGCCACAATATTGCTATGCAGCTCACAGAAAAAACAATCATAGCTCAAAGTCATGTTTGGGTTCATTTATTTATTATATATTTAGACAGTTTAGGATTGAAACCACCACCACCAGCATTATCACCATCTTCATCATCATCATCATCATGATCATTATCATTACCATCATCAAATTAATCAATTAGTTTTTTTAGGATTTATAATAAACTTTCTTTTGTCAAAAGTCAGATATCCAGCCTACATATGTACCATGTGGTGACCCACAAGGTTCGGCTCTAGGTCCCTTCACTTTATATGAAGTGACATGTGACACATAAACCCAGTCCTGCCTTTCACTTAAGATACTTATGCATTAACTTCTACATCATGTGGTTGCAAGGAAAAGTTTGTGAACTCTTTGGAATAGAATTTCTGTATTAATAATTTATAAAGTGGGGTCTGACATCCTTTCACTGTAGATATACTCTGCTCACAATTCTATTTGATTCATGATATCAAGTTCACGATTAAATTTTTTTAAGATTTACTTCTGAAGTGTAAACAAAACAAAACTTTAGTTCCCTGTAATTACAATAATTTACTATAACCCGAGGTATAACATTGTAAACAAAATGTTCTATGGTAGCTTCACCATATATTAAATAACTGGGTGAAAACCTCCCTTTCTTATTACTTTCCTTTACTTTCCTTTTATTTTTATTTCTGAAAAATGTAATTATTTCACAATAGTATGCACCATTGTTGTATAGCAACATAATATTTCATCTGCTGCAATTAAAAGAAATTAGAAGAAGTTTAAAACGCCTCTGGGAGCATGACACAATAACCGAGTGAAAATGTTCTTTTTTTATTTATAAAGAATAAAACTTCAAAATAATGTGTAATTTTCTGGTAAAAAAAAATGAAACAAAAAAATCTTCAGTGCCCTGCAATTACAAGAAATTGGAAAGATTCTCACTGGGAACGGGATTTGCGTCTGTGAGTATGACTGCGCCCTCTGGTGTTCAAAAATTGAATGCCCTCGGTGGTGATACAATCATCACATGCAAACAATTTTCCACTTTATAAAGCCTTTATCGATCACATTCGCAGTTATTCACAATCAATTCAAGCTTGAGAAAGTATGTGAACCTCTGCGAGATGAGATTGCTGCCCTGTGCTTGCTTCCAACAGACCCGCCTTTCATTAACATTACGCCATTTCCAGTAGCAGCAGCATATTTGCTAGAGCTCCACATAATCCAGCCAGCTGTCAGTCACAGCATATGACACCCGGACTCGGGCTTTTCGTGGTCTTTATTATAATTCATGACCATGAGGTTCATTGTGGTGTGACTACTGGCAATGAGATCTTATTATAAACCATGAAAGTGGAACCCAAGCCCGCTAATACGGCGCTAATCAAGCGGTCCACCAATATAGCAATGGCAAGCAGAACCAATCCCAGGACAATTCATAATCTTTCAGAGAAGCTGCCTTTGTGAGCTCCATGCATGGCTCTTTGAACTGATGTGAGGGAAGAATGCAGCAGTTTTGTTCTCTAATTTGTTTTAGATCTTAAATAAACTGTGCAAATGTGCTATTATTAAAGGCCATAGTGTGGCTAAGAGATATTGCACAATGACAAGCGCACAAAAACAATACGCAGAGAAGGATTTCACGTGGGCGCGTCGCTCCTGATGGCCACGACAACGAGAAAATTCTCAAGAACAAGAAAAAAATAACAAGAGTTTTTAAAAACAGCCTTTTCTATCCCCCTCCATCTTAAAATTATTGTGTGTGATGTTGGTTAACTGGCTTAAAATGTTTAAAATATTTGCTGTACAGTGAAATGTTGAATGGATTGTGGAATCCCATGTCTCAAATACATACATATTTTATTTATAAAATGAGTGACCAGTTAAAGTCAAACCTTTTTTTTCCCAATTCTGATTAATTTGAACTTCAGCAGTCATACTCGACCTGACCAGAAGGGGACTGCTGGGAACTCGAAAGTTTTTCTAATACATTAAACTCTGGATTATTTACAGAAGTCACTAACAGGTAAATAACCTAAAATATTAATAAAAATAGTAATTAATTCATTTATTAATCTCAGCCAGTAAAATAATAAAAAAATGAAAAATAAATGTCATCTACCTGCTAAAGATAACCTAAAAATTCGAAAGCTCAAAGTCATGTTTGGGTATATTTATTTATTATTTATTTAGACAGTTTAGGATTGAAACCACCAGCAGCAGCATTATCACCATCTTCATCATCATCATTATTATCATTATCATCATCATCATAATAATCAATTAGTTTTGTTAGGATTTAAAATGAACTTTCTTTTGTCAAAATTCAGATATCCAGCCTACACATGTACCATATGGTGACCCACAAGGTTCAGCTCTAGGCCCCTTCACTTTATATGTAGTGACATGTGATACATAAACATAATCCTGCGTTTCACTTAAGATATTTATGCATTAGCTTCTACAACATGTGGTTGCCAGGAAAAGTTTGTGAACTCTTTGGGAATTTCTGTATTAATCATTTATAAAGTCTGTAAATTAATTACTTACAGAAATCGTAACAGTCAATAAAAATGTTAAGTCACTAACAGGTAAAAACCTAAAAATAACTTTATTAATCTCAGACAGTAAAATAATTTTTTTTAAAACCTGAAAAATAAATTACATCTACCTGCTAAACATAACCTAAAAATTTTAAAGTCTCAAATGGACAGTAAATCTCAAACAGTCAGTGATTTTTCAAATCGCAATTAATCTTTCCTGCAAAAAATTCTCAATACATTTTTATCTTGATTATAAATTGGGTATATATTTCTATAGAGGTTGTATGGATAAGCTGTATGGATCGACTGATCGATTAGAACTTCAACAGATCATCTTGACCATGTCTACATACCTAACCATTGTACCTAATAAAGTGTCTGGTGAGGGCAGCTTGTAGTTTCACATATAAACTGTTACTCCAACTTCTGGCGTGGCTCTAGAGCTTCTCAAGCCACCCGAGAACCACCATGTCCATCATAAACGTCTAGATGAATAGGAAACGTAACGAGCAGGACACTTGCACATTCTTCTGGGCACCATCATAGAGTGCAGCCTCTGTCTCTCTCTCTCTCGCTGTTGCTAATGCTCTTGCACAGTTGACAGGTTTCAAGCCTCACAGAAAAGGAAATGAGTGTTGGAATAATTTTAGCTCCACGCATCAGTTACTCACAGAGCATCGCTGCGATGGAGTCGCATTAGCACATGATGTCACCGCTGGCAGATGTGCTGGATTTAGGAGGCAGCAGAGGGCACTTAAAGAGCAGCATTGCTAAATAGCTACAATTAGCACCATTAAGGGGGAATATTTAACCATCTCTGAATGCCCAAAAAGTGTAGAAAGTTGATGAACTGTCTTGTTGGAAGCGGAAACCTATAAATGTGTCATATTGAGAGTCGCTGGGGTATCAGTACGAGCCATTCTACTGCAACTGTTTGTCTATGGAGAATCCAGAAATGTACGCTTTATATTGTGAATGTGTTACAAGTGAGTGAAATAGCAGAGCTCACCAGATAGAAGGGGTGTCCACAAACTTTTGTCTATGTAATGTGGTGATGAATCCAGATCTGATGGTTGTGCAACACGTCTTCAACCACAAGGACACAGTAAGAACGTTTAGTCAGATTTTGGTCTGAGTTTGGATCGTAAACAGTCTAAAAATAAACTCCTAATGATGTGATGATGATGATGATGATGATGATGATAATCATCTAAGAAAAACAGCTCATATCGAGAAGGAAAAGTTATGAACGGTTTGTTCGTTGCCCGCAGCGACTTTTCGCGAGTTCATTAGCAGGTAATCAGTTTCAAGCACCATTTCTTCGATGAAATTCAGAGGAGGGCTGTAGTCCAGCAATTCAGGTTCAAAGAGGGCAACAGCAAGAAGATAAAATTCAAATACTCTCATTAGGCATATGGCTATTCTCAGAAGGAGTTTGTATTGTTCTCAAACAACAGATGAGGCACAATTCCACAAAAATGGTGAGACAAATCCTCATTACGTTTTATTTGTATTTATTCTGGTCGTACCAAGTGTAAAGCTTGAGGTGTTACTGGTACAGGTTAGAGTTAGAGTTGCCACCAAAGTTAAGCTTCCAGACCTATCTAGGAATTCACCAAGACAGAGGTCACTACTGCAGCCAGAGGATGATTCCCATGTGGCGAAATAAAAACAATGAATACAATGTAAAAAAAAGTACAAATGACTTTCTATTGTAGGCAATCAGTCTAGCCACTTTCTCAGCGTTTATCAACCAAACAATAGCATGTTTTCAAGAAGGTCCATTTTACACGTGATTCACTCGCTCGTCTTTTTATGAAAGCATTCATGAATGCTTGAATGACACAAAGCTGTAACGTTACCACTCTAGCTAATCCATTAATGACCCGGATTTTAAGTGTAAAAGGGGTTTTACATGAAAACAAATGAAGGCGTTGCGTGACTAGACCAGTACCGCGTCATTTCTGTCTTCCACAAAGCTTGAGCTCGGTCAGTTTAGCCAAAGGTCAACCATAAAACACCTTTCTGTCAGACAACTTATACTGTAATGTGCACTGATGTTTGAGAATGATGGGCGGATTAAAGGGTAATAGGCTTGCTTGAGTGGATGAATAAATCTGCTCTATGTGGTTGTTCAAGGCTTTTTTTGTGGAGTAGTAATAGTAGTGATACGAGCTTCCACAACAGATGTTTCTACCAGGAGCATGTTAAAAGAGAGATTCTCAAGTAGAGAGTTTAGTGGTTCATTTGTGAATGGAGTAGCGTTTACCACGGCACACTGGATTGCTCTCCTGCTTTCCAATGAAATGATTGCCTATTGTATGGCTGTGATGGAGTAGTTCTCAGTCACTATATGAGGTCATAGGCTTTAGGGACCTTTCACATTTCTGAATGGAGACATTTTAAATACAAACACAAACAGACACTTTGTGTTTCAATGCTTAACACTATAGACCTGAAGGTCCAGAGTTCAAATCCTGCCGCTGCCACTGTTGGGTCCTTGAGCAAAAGCCTTAACGCACAATTGCTTGGATTGTAAGACTGTATAACTTTTAAGTCGCTCTGGATAAGAGCATCTGCTAAATGCTGTAAATGCATAACTTCAGTGTTTTATTTCTTACTAATCATGATCGTGGATCGAGGATGTCTAGTTAATTTTGTTATATAAAGGAGAAAATGTGGAATTCAAAGGAGAATCGGGAGTTTGTTTGGGGAGGGTTTATTAGATAACCCCGCCCGCACTAAAACCAGAAGTGACGTCACAACGTTTGGTCCTATACAAGCCTCCAGTGTAGCAAGAGGCAGAAAAACCATGCTTGAGTGTGATTGGGGTTGCATTGATTTATTGATGGCCATTAATTAAACTTTAACTTGCATGTAAATGTTATTTTTTTCCACTATCTTTTTGGGTTTTGGACTGTTTAATATTTCAACTTACCTGAATTAGAGGATTTAATAAACATCATCTTATGTCCTTACACCTCTAACACACCCTTGTGTCCTTTTTGTTTACTGCCAGACCATCACAATGTCTCAGAAACTTGACCACATCCACAACCCACAGTAGAGGAAAGCTACTGGACTCTGGACCAGTTCAGAAGCGAAAGAGTTGCGATGGTGAGGCCATGTGTTAGCCATCTACCATACAAGCTTCTAGGTAGACAGCGATCGTAGTGGCGGTTCAACACTCAGCACCAAGGAAGACAAGCAAAGTACGAACTGTCTGAGCCAGGATTCACCAAATATGGAAAGTATTGTAAATTAAGTCCAGAAAGCAAAGAAGAATCTTTGAAGTGTCTGAAGACCGGAGGATAAAATGAGAAAGTTGCTTTGTAACCGGTACAATCCAGGACTTACACAGATCTAATTTAAGTTCTGCGTTGTTTGGATGCGTTAAAACGAACTTTTTTATTTGGTAAATAAACTTTGCTTTGTTTTCTGACATTTTAAAAGGGTTTTACTTCAGTTTTTGCTTGGCAGACGGAAAAATACACTTTTTAAGCTCAGACGAGGGCAAGTCGGTCTATCGATGAAGGCAGAATGAATAAATTATGACACACAAGGCTGTTATTCACATTGCACACACTTTCGATCTGGCTTGGTGAACAGTGAATACACACCAGTGGTATGATTAAGCCAAATATTTCAACCCTTCTTCTGTACTTGAGGAGGTTTCCCGCATTTTGGTTGCGAATCAATGTTGAAGGTCAATGGTGAAAATTGAGTGGTCTAATCCTAGCACAGACTGTGGCTGCTAAAGTGTCTATTTTACTCTACTCAAGATATTCTTAATGGAATCATACCACAGTTTGATCCTACAACACAGTACACTAAATTCACACTGGGAACACGTCTGTCTCTCTGTCAGAATCTGTGTGTAGTTACACTTACTGCATTTACATTTGCAGCATTTTAGCCTTTATCCAGGGCAATGGCTGAGCAAAGCAGTTAAGGGCTTTCTCAGAGCAATTATTATTTGGGTGGTGGATCATTATCAGCACTTTCTTTATCAGTGGCCACAGGATGCTGTTGGCTGGATATTTTCGGTTGGTGGACTATTCTCAGTCCAACAGCGACCCTGAGGTGTTTCTCAGAGCTCCCTCAGAGATTTCAGCTGTCAGTTTCCACTGTGAGGAACATAGTGAGGCAATGGAAGACCACAGGCACAGTTCTAGTTAAGGAACTCCCGAAGTGGCAGACCAAGAAAAATCTCAGATAGGCAGAGGCGAAGGATGGTGAGATAACAGTCATAGTCAAGCCACAGACCACCTCCAAAGACCTACAACCATCATCTTGCTGCAGATGGTGTCACTGTTCATCGTTCAACTATACAGCGCACTTTGCACAAGGAGAGGCTGTATGGGAGAGTAATGCAGAAGAAAGCCTTTTCTGCAGACACGCCACAAACAGAGTCACTTGAGGTGTGCTACAGCACATTTGGACAATCCAGCTTCATTTTGGAATAAAGTGCTGTGTACTGATGAAACTAAAATTAAGTTATTTGGACATAACAAGGAGCGGAAAAAGAACACAGCATCCCAAGACAAACACTTGCTACCCACAGTAAAATTTGGTGGTGGTTCCATCATGCTGTGGGACTGTGTGGCCAGTGCAGGTACTAGGAATCTTGTTAAAGTTGAGGGTCGCATGGATTGTAGTTAATATCTCCAGATTCTTGAGAACAATGTTCTAGAATCAGTGACAAAGTTGCTCCGAGGCCAACGGCCCCAAACCCTGCTCAAAATCTACTAAGGCATTCATGCAGAGGAACCAGTACAACGTTCTGGAATGGCCATATCAGTCCCCCAGACATGAATATTACTGAAAATGTGGGCTGTCCATGCTCGGAAACCATCAAACATGACTGAACTGGAGATGTTTCTAAAGAAGAATGGTCCAAAGCACCTTCAACCAGAATCCAGACTGGAAGCTGTAGGAAGCGTTTAGCGGCTGTTATTTCTACAAAAGGAGGATCTACTAATATGATGTCATTTTTCTGTTGGGGGTGCCCAAATTATGCACCTGCCTAATTTTTGTTTGAATAATTACTGCACACACTTTCTGTAAATCCTATTAAACTTCATTTCACTTCTCAAATATCACTGTGTTCATCTGCTATATGATATATTTAACTCAAGTTGCTGATCTGAACAACCAATGATTTATAAACTAAAATCATGACAATTATCAGGGGTGCCCAAACTTTTTCATACGACTGTATATTACATATTGCCAATGACTGGGCCAAAAATTTAAAACTTGGATTCGTCACTTCATAATACTCCTTTCCACAGATCTTCATTCCCTGTTCCCCTCCTGAAAAAGTGATTTCTTGGCTGCTATTCTTCCAAAAAAAAAAATCTGCTCAAGCTTCTTCAGATTGTAGAAGGGTCAGCTTGGCATCCAGATGAAGCTGCCAGATGTTGCTGTTGCTAGGGGAGATCACATGAAATACTTGAATTGTAGCCTAAAATAGCTGTTTATCTTATTTTACTCAGTTTTTTTTTAACTTAACACTGCATACAACTTTCCTATGTTTTGTGGTGATATTCTAATAAATGAACTGTGGAGAAACAATGGTTTATCTATCCCAATGGTGGCCTAAGACTTTTGCATAGTACTGTGTGTATACATACAGTATATCTCTCTGTCTGTCTATTTAACTCTGTTTATTTGTGCTCATGTATATTTCTCATGTCGCCCATCTCTGTTTCGTGTTCTCTGTATTTATCTGTCTGTGTTTATCTTTAGGTGTCTGTCCTTCTGTTGGTTTTGTCTCTGTCTGTCTCGGTCAGTCTGTCTGTTTGGCCCACTGGTTATATTCACTCTCTCTCCTGCCAGTAGTCATTGTGAAAGAAACACGACTCATCCAGTTTCCCTTTTGTTTATTTCTTCATGTTTTTTGTCTCGGAGCTTCCATTCCAACAAATTCTCTGTCCAGATGACAAAGGGACGTGAAGAATACCCAGAGTAACTAGCATTTTTACTGACTCGACTCTTTTCAATATTCTGCTAACAAGACCCAAATATGACAAATACACAGTTTTCTCTATAATAAATTTGACATATTGAGGATTTTATAAACAGTGGTTAAAACAAGCAAATTTTCTTGTAATACTTGAGTATTCAGTACTTCAGTCCTTTAACTTGCGTTAAAAACAGGTGGTGCAACTTTCACTTGTATTGAAGGAAAATTTCCCCAATAGTATCTGTACTTTGACTTAAGTAATGGAGCTGTGTACCTTCATCCACCTCTGCATTTAGCTTTCCTGCCTTTTCAAGAAATTGCTCAAAAAATGTGCCTCAAAGTTTGAAGACAAACCAAGATATTGACCATCTATAACATCCCATTGGACGTACATGCAGCCTGAGCAGAACATTGATTGTTTTTTCGAAACTGGAGATCAGTGAAGAGCAAACACTACCAATAATCCATTATCCCTCATCAGAGGAACCTTAGGAGGATTTGGAGTTCGTTTTTTTTCCAGCCAAAGACCTCCAGGGGAGTGATTAGAGGGCTCGTCAAACAAAACAACTCGTCTAATCCTTCACTTGATACACGCTGCTTTCCTTTTGAGATAAGGGAGCGAAAGTGCTACAGAGGGGTGTTGAAGGGACAAAACAGAAGACCTACTTAACATCCTAAATGTAAGAACTTAATCAATAGCCCGCACCCATCTACATATTTTAAAGTACGTAAGACGAGGATTAAAATCTTGATTGCCTCACGGATGGAGTGTAGAAAAATAAGTCTCAGATTGTAATTATCTGAACGGCGGAAAGTGAAACGTACCGCTGGGAAAAGGAATGAGGTGAATACCAGGCTTGGTCCAGGCTGCAGCGCTGTTAAGTGGCTGAGAGGGAAAGATGATAAACGAAGGTCATTGAGGCTATGATACATGCTGAGCCCCATGACTAGGGGACACTAGTTTTATTATTTACCAACTTCCTGCTGGGCTTAAATAGGAGAAGACAGCATGACAGCTCTGGAGGAAAGTGTGTGGGCTTTTCCTTAGAGAAGGGACCTCTCAGTTGCTGTTGGGCGGAAGTAATAATATGCCACAGACACCGCACTGAGTGTTCAGTCCCTGAGGAACTATACTGTATGGACACCTGGAGCAGCGTGAAGAAACCAAACCCCAGGGGTCCGAACGACACACGGGTAACGGCTCAGCATTCAGTCGGCGATTATATAGGGCCTGACAAATTCAGTTTATCATAATAAACATTACACAATTAACACTCATCATTTTCATTATAGGCACCCAAATGAAGAATGAACGACATAGATTTAGATTCAAACAGTCTGATATCTGATTGCATGACCACAAAGAGCCAATCAAAGCCCACTCTTAGACATAATTGCAATTTGAATTGCATTAACATACCTGGTGATAATTATAGTGGAGCATCTAACACTTATAATTAATTATAGCTTACCCAAAAGGAGTTACACATCCATCGAGGACTTATTATGAATAGGTAATTCAAAGAGCAAACTGAATATTTCCCAGCATCATACAGTGTTTTACACAGCTGGATGGCTCCTTGGAACAAAATGCTTGAAGACGACATTGTGTTTAATGAGAACACGGGACGGGATGAACACACGGAACACAAGAGCTTCCCCTGAGGCCGGTGAACTTGAAAGTAAATCTTAGCCAAATGGTGATGCTGTACAAGTTACCTGATGTTATACTGTTCACTTTAACAAACAAGGTATTAACAATATTAGCAAATTAACAAATAGGAAATTAAAACCTGACATTGCAGCTCAACAACCAATCAATACTGTGGATCCACGGGCAGAGGCGGGAGTTTAAGAGCCGTAGTCAATCATTCATGTCACAGTTATCAGGTCCGCCTATTCTAAGTGATTTTGAGCTATTTTTCTGCAAATGTCCCTTACAAATATTGGTAGTTTCAGGTTGCAGGTTTTTGGGGCTTGTTTCTAAAGTGTAGCTGCTTAAGGTTAGGGCAAATATGCAGTATTATTAAGTCAGGTCAAGTCAATTTTATTTATTCAGCACTTTTGACAACACAGCATTGTCTCAAAGCAGCTTTACAAATGTTTTGGCTGAAAGTCCTAGCTGAGCAAGCCTGAGGCGACAGTGGCAAGGAAAAGCTCCCCAATCTTACAGGGAAGGAACCTTGGGAAAACCAAGACTCAAATAGGGACCCAACCTCTTTGGGCAGCCTGGATGTTAAATACAAGAATTAAAGAATATATGTAAAGAAAATACACCACGTAAAATTAGAATAGAATAATATATATAAGATGAAGTAAAGCCAAAAATGGAGAATAACAAAAGAGAATAAAAACTATACTATATAGAGTAAGGAATGAGTGAGTAGGGACAGTTAGTCTAATAAGAAGAGTTGCTGTATGTTTTATTATTTAGTCAGTCAGATGTTTTGGACTTTTTTTTAAAGCCAATTCTCTTCTTTTGGGCTTGTTTGCATATACCTGGTTGCTTGTTTCTCACGTGGGATCTGGCAACCCTGATTCATGTGTGCGTAAGTAACTATCCTACCAGTCATGTGCTCGTTTGTTTGTTAGCACTTGAAACATTTCCAGCTCGGTTGATGTGTTTAGAGACTTTTTGTATAAGTTACTTGTGTTTGTGTGTATGACTTTCCATTGCTTATTGTACCAAGCTGTCACTGGAGTTTATACGTTTTTGCGCCTGTCCTATTGTAAGTAGTACTCCTTTGACACGGAGTACCAGCCAGATGAAACAGAGGCTCAATGACTGAATTTGAACTATTTTACAGAGTTATACACTGGGACAAAAAAGTATTTGGTCAGCCACTGGTTGTGCAAGTTCTCCTACTTAGAAAGATGAGAGAGGTCTGTAATTTTTTGAAGATGGAACATGGCTGGGTCTTCCAGCATGACAATGATCCCAAACACGCCGCTCGGGCAACGAAGGAGTGGCTCTGTAAAAAGCATTTCAACGTCCTGTAGTCGCCTAGCCAGTCTCCAGACCTCAACCCCATAGAAAATGTGTGGAGGGAGTTGAAAGTCCGTGTTGCCCAGCGACAGCCCCAAAACATCACTGCTGTAGACGAGATCTGCATGGAGGAATGGGCCAAAATACCAGCTACAATGTGTGCAAACCTGGTGAAGACTTACAGGAAACGTTTGACCTCTGTCATTGCCAACAAAGGTTATGTTACAAAGTATTGAGTTGAACCAAATTTATTGACCAAATACTTATTTTCCACCATGATTTACAATTAAATTCTTTAAAAATCCTACAATGTGATTTCCTGGAATTTTTTTTCTCATTTTGGTCTCTCATAGTTGAAGTGTAGCTATGATGAAAAGTACAGACCTCTCTCATCTTTCTAAGTAGGAGAACTTGCACAATCAGTGGCTGACCAAATACTTTTTTGCCCCACTGTAGGTTAGACAGAACATACAGGTAGTGGGGAACAAACAAAGGAGTACTTACAATAGGACAGGTACATACACACATCTCTAAACACATCAACCAATGCATGATAGGAACCAACCCTAGATTGGGGCACTTTAGAGATGCTCTTTGACCTAAGACAAGTCTTTGGAATGTGGGAGGAAATCCACAAAGACACAGAGTGAACATGCAAAGTCCACACAGCTGGAGTCTAAAGCAGGAATCGAACCGATGATCTCTGGAGCTGTGAGGCCACTGTGCTGCAACACAGAACATATAGTTCTTTATAAAGAAATCTTTCATAGAGAACTAATTGAATAACAGTTATTTCATCCCTACAGGGAACCATCACTCTGAATCCCTCGTCTCTTTTTTTCCCACTCTGGAGCATGAACAAGAACACATGCAGGAGCTCGAAGCTTTTATTATACCCAATGTTCTCATATTCTTGTACAGAGAAAATTACATGACTTCATTTTCCTCATTCACACCACGACCGGCAGCGCCGAAAGTGTTTAATGCTCGGCAATCTGTCAGACAATTTAACGCTCTCTTATTTCACTCACATATTTCAGATGTGGCAGCAGTGGCACCTTGCCCGAAAGCGCAGATGCATACACACCTACGCGTCCCACATACACACCAGGTGGATGCAACATCGGCTAAGCAGGTGCACCATGGTGCACAATAGCCAAAGATCTGCCACGTTATCAGCGAGGACTGACACAGATATTTCCCTACTTTTTTAAGCTCTTGCATCAACCTTATAATAAATACAGTCTGTGATTTGAGAAATATTACAAAATGCTTCCTCCTACAAGACTCGACTAACACTGCAAGGATCTAAATGTTATTCTTGTGTTTTATTCTATTACATCAGTGCATCAAATGATTTTTTTTATTAAACACATTCAGCTTCAAACACATTTCCAACCCAACAACGACTCTCTAATATAAACTATGCATATAAAAATGTTTTATTCACCGATTCTAAAAATCCCTGTGGAAATACATGGCTGTCGTGAACTGACAGAAAGAAACAAAACTAGATTCCAGAATAATATCACCATATGTTTTTTTTAACACTGAGCACTGTTTTCCTAATCTGCACCAAGTAGACAAAACATTAAACCCATGCACAGACCAAATAAAAATAATGTCGATTCTCATTACAACAGCTCATGTTAAACTCTGGGCTTTTTAGACAATAAGTGAACAGTCTGTTCTCATAGTTGACGTGTTGGATATGGGAGAAATGTCCAAGACTTTAACAAGGGGACAAATCATTATGGCCAGACAACTGGATCAGAGCATCTCCTAAACATCAAGGCTTGTGGGAAGCTCTCAATCAGGAGTGGTGAGAAAATATCGACGGTGGTCCAAAGAGGGACCACCATGAACCGGCACCAGAGTGTAAGCAACCAAGGCTTATCCATGTGCAAGAGCAATTAATCTTCAGTCCAAATGGACAAAAGAGCCTCTGTGGTACAAGTCACGGGGAGGATTGTGTCGCAACACAACACAGGGAGGAATGTGTCACAACACACAGTGCAGCGCCCCCTGCTGAGTGTGAGGCCACCTAGTTGCAGACCGCTTAGTTTTCAAATAATTGTTTTGTATAGTTTTGTATAGTTTTGTATAGTAAAGGCTGTTTCCTTCATTGGCTACGGTAACACCATGCACGGGCTGCACAGGGGGGCGGTGGCTCTCTCCTCCGGTTGGCTTGGGACAAAGTGCCACCAAGGACTTTCCTGCTTAGACTCAGGATCCTGGCGTGACTCTGTGAATCGGACTACTTAATGCCGATGTGCATATTTTACATTTTATTTGAAATATCACTCCAAGACTTATTAACGTAGATAAATTAGTTTCATTCTTAATTTATCATCTACGCCGCCCAAGGAGGTCGGGTCCCTTTTTGAGCCTTGGTCCTCCCAAGGTTTCTTCCTCATAACACTTAGGAAGTTTTTCCTTGCCACTGTCTCCCTAGGCTTGCTCAATTTGGGATTGAATGTAGATATTAGGAGATACTCTAAAATTGTAAAGTTGCTTTGAAACAATGCTCCATTGTAAGAAGCGCTATAGAAATAAACCTGACTTGACTTGACTTGATGATGTTAAGTCATTGAAATGATTCAGATCTTAAGAGAGTCTCATTTCTACCATCACTAGACAGGTGGGTATGCCCCAAATTACATAGAAGTGCTAAATATGTAGTATGTCATAAATACTTTTGACGTTTCAATATGTACACATATGATATATAATTATATAAGAACCTTCTGCTGTGATCTGCACTGAGGATACCAATGGTCACATTTCAGAAAGAGAAGACAGGTGGTTTGAAAGAGGAGTCAAGGAGGCCATCTATGTCCAACTAGAAATACAATCATTTAACAAAAGGGGTGGTTTATGACGTCAATTATCAGCCACCTACAAACAGTCTTGAGATCCCTTCCCAGGAGGTTTAACCTCCATTCAACGAGATCTTGCGTGGAGCCCCAGATTGAGGGAGATTATCAATGGTCTTGTATGTCTTCCAATTGCTCCTACAGTTGATTTATTCACACCAACCTGCTTGCCTATTGTAGATTCACTCTTCCCAGCCTGGTGCAGGTCTACAATTTTCTTCCTGGTGTCCCTGGACAGCTCTTTGGTCTTGGCCATGGTTGAGTTTGGAGTCTGACTGTTTGAGGCTGTGGACAGGTGTCTTTTATACAGATAACGAGGTCAAACAGGTGCCATTGATACAGGTTAGTTACAGGTCTGTGAGAGCCAGAAATCTTGCTTGTTTGTGGGTGACCAAATACTTATTTTCCACCATGATTTACAATTAAATTCTTAAAAAATCCTACAATGTGATTTCCTGGATTTTTTTTTTCTCATTTTGTCTCTCATAGTTGAAGTGTAGCTATGATGAAAATTACAGACCTCTCTCTTCCTTCTAAATATCAGAACTTGCACAATCAGTGGCTGACTAAATACTTTTTTGCCCAACTGTATAGCAGATAGCCTACTCTTAATCAACTAACCAACAGTGAAAAAGGCTACCATTCATCATTAAAATGCTCAGTCAAATTTTAAAGGTGTCTCCTAACTGGTGAAAAATGTAAATGCAACACAGTGATAATACTGAGAGAGTTTTAGCTAATACACTGATAATACATGTCTGATGTCTGAGACATTGGTAATACATGGATTATTTAGCTAATGCACTGGTGTTACAGTGTTTGATTAGGTAATGCAGTGCTAATACAATGTCAGATTAGTTCATGCAGTCTATATCAATACTATAGCGACTTAGCTAATACAGTGGCAATACAGTGTTAAATTAGGTAAAGCAGTGCTAATACAATGTCAATATAGCCAAGACTCTTACTAAAAAGACCAGAATATGTTGTGTTTTGTATGCTGGTCACCAGCGTGATACACTTGTTTGTTCTGTATGATGTTGATGAACAGTGTACGCACAATACCAACACCCACTACTTGGGACCAGCATAGAGTCCAATGCTGGTGCCTGTCATACTCACTAAAGGAGCATTACCTGGTGACCAGCAAACAAAACCCAGCATTTGTTCATCTGTTCACATGGACACTGATAACACTGTGGTGAGCTACGATAGTTATTTAGCTAATACAGTGGTAATGCTGCATTCATTTAGATGCTGTGGTGGTTTAGTACACAGCCAGAACTGCACCGGCAGCCAGAACGGCAGGCCGCACTTGGCACACATTACCAATGGTAGATCACATGTGGGCCACATGTGGCCCAGAGTCTGAATGCCATGATTGTGGCTGGCAACAGTCGAGCCAAATTTGGTTAACAATACACTTGACGTTGCCATAACTGAGCCATCAGTGTCTAAACCGTGCCATATTTGGTCCAGAACTGTCTGCTATCCGGGTGCCCGCCCTATAAATGCCAGGCAATCAGTAAGCTCTAATACTTCCCTCAGCAATGCTGTAAAAATGCCAAAAACGACTTACAGTGGTCAGCACAGCATTCTTATGTTTCGAAGAGCAGAAAAGATGAATTTCATGCCTTCTGTACGCTATGTGGATGTGATACAGACATCAGCAGCAAAGTGTGCTATTAAACGTCAGTCTGCTACAGACAAACACAAGCAAAACATGCAGGCACATCATCTGTGGCATCGTTTTTGAAGTAGCACTCTGTCAGCCATGAATGACAAAACATCTGCTATATATACAACTTTAAAATGCACATTTTGCTCTTGTTCCCACTTCTTAAAATTATAGAACCACAAGTCAAGTAATGTTATATATCATAACCTTGCAGTTGCATCACTGCGCAGGACACTTTGCTTAATAATAAAATGTTTTTACAGTTAATTCTATTAATTATCTATACATGTAATGCCCTGGATACCGAAATGACACCCATTTGTTGGAATGGCTCTTATTTACATTTCTGAGACACAACTTTCTGAGGCTGACTAGTTAATGAGATTTACAGCCGTGAAAGAAACAAATGCACCCTGCCATGTTGAACAAGGTTTTAGCTTGACAGGTTTGCCAAAATTCTAGTTTACAAACAAAGAAAATAAAATATACGGCGCCTGAAACATGCAGAATCGAAGCATGGCCACTGTCCAAAGCAGTTCTCGAGCAGCTTTACATAATGCCAGCACTAGTTTATGGCTCTTATTATTGATCTGATTCAGAGGCAGAGCTGGAAACACATCTAAATACAGAAAGCTCTAATGCAGCATAAAAGTGCTGAGAGTCGGTGTTACAGAGTCCATTTGATAGTCGTTTCAGTCTAGAAATCAATATTCGACACTGGCCACATCCGCCACCTACACACACACATTAGTGTTGTGCTCATTTGCATCCTCTGTATGAGTAGCTTATTCACCGATCAGCCAGAACATTAAAACCGCTGCCTGGTGAAGTCAATAATACTGGCAGAATTATGATGTGGGTAATGATCTGCTGGGAAACCTTGGGTCCTGGCTTTTTTGACACGTACCACCTACTTAAACCTTGTTTCAGACCAAGTGCACCCCTTCATGGCTGCTGTATTCCCTAATGAAAGTGGCTTCTTTCAGCAGGATATTGTTCAGGAAGGGTATTAGGAACATGATAAAGTGTTCAAGGTGTTGACTCGGACTCTAAATTCCAGAGCTCCCACCTTTCAACTTGCAGAACTAGCATCCGTGCCTCGATGAGACAGAGCCTGGGCGGCACGAGGGAGACCTACACTATATTATGCAGGTGGTTTTATTGTTATGGCTGATCTGAGAAACATTTTAATGAGAGTTACCAAGCAACCAATATTTGGAATGGTTATTTTTAATCCAGAATTGAACTTTAGAAATACAGTCCACTACATACAGTATGTTGCAGCCCAAGAAGAAAACAACGTACTTGCTTTATCAGGCTGAGTAACAAGCTATAGATGTGATACCACAATTCCAAACCATTTCTTGGCACTGGCATTGGTTCTATTTACTGGTATTAGTACACTTTGTAGTCAGAAGTAAAAAAAATCTATGATAAATGAGCCATTGCAAGCAGTAATATAATCATTTACCACATTATTTCATTCATTATTATTGAATATAAATTGGTGTTAACAAACATTTCCTGGCGATTACAATTTTCAAGTGTTCATCTAAGGCCTTGTATTTTACTTGTATTTTCAGCCAATAAACCGAGTTAATTGCAGTTAATTGCTCTAATGAAAAAGCAGCATCCATCACCCAGTTAATTAACAATACTAATGAGCCATCTATCTGCTCTCTAGATAACATCACATGTTCTGGGAAGTGTTCCACCCCGGCACGAGAGGAAAACGAACTGAAAAGACCCGGTCAGGTTGGTTCCTGATAACACTTCCGTTTTGGAATGTTTTATAGCTTTAGATCATCTGCTATCATGAATTATTAGGAGTAATGGGAAGTCTTCAGCAGATCATTGGGCTTAACGCAAGCCAAGACCCCTCGCGCTCTTCCATCTGGTCTGCTCCATCCACTGCCCGTGCCGCAACGGCCCTGGTCTCACATAGCCCTCGACTTTGTCACGGATCTCCCTTCCTCCCATGGATTCACGGCCATCCTCTCCGTAGTCGACCGCTTCTCCCGTGCCGTCCGCTTCATTCCTCTCTCCAAACTCGCCACCGCACTCCAGACGGCAGAGTGCCTGTTCGAACACGTCTTCCGCATCTTCGGCATCCCCGAGGACATTCTCTCGGACCGAGGGCCTCAGTTCACCTCTGCAGTGTGGCGCGCTTTTGTGGGCAAGTTGGGTGCCTCAGTCAGCCTCTCCTCGGGCTCCCACCCTCAAACTAACGGTCAGTGCGAGCGCTCTAACCAGGAGCTCAAGATGTTCCTCTGGTGGTATTGCCTTCACAACCCTCATGACTGGTCGCGTCCTGGGCTTCCAACCTCCCTTCGTGCCCTGGGACTCCACGCCCTCGGATGCCCCGGCCGTCGACGACTGGTTTCGCGGCAGCGAGGACGTCTGCTGCCAGGTCCACCTCCAGATCAACAAAGCCATCCGCCACTACAAGAGGCACGCTGACCGACACCGTCGCTCCGCCCCCACCTTCCAACCTGGGGACCGTGTCTGGCTGTCAACCCGGGGGCTGCGCAACACACAGGGAAGTACCCCTTTTTCTCCTCGCTTTTTGGCTCCCTACAAGATTGTGCAGAGCATTAACGAGGTCACCTACCATTTACAATTGCCTACCCATTTACGCATCTCTCCATCCTTTCATGTGTCGCTCCTGAAGCCCTGGTTGCCCGGTCCGCTGGCTGAGACCTCTCCTGCGGAACAGCCTCTGCCCACCGGCCCGCAGGAGGCTCCCACCTACACGGTCCATCGCCTTCTGGACTCCCGCCGGCGAGGTACGCACATCCAGTACCTGGTGGAATGGGAGGGCTACGGCATTCCCCCAACTCTGACTAGGATCCAGCAAATGAATGAATGAATGGATAATATAAGAATAGTGTAAATGAATAAACCACTGAAATAACCTAAAAATATGTGCATATAGACATTATTTTATCCAGCACACAAAGTCACTGTAGGATCTTGTGTCCGCAGCAGGAAAATTTTGATGGCATGGCATGTCCTTGGAATGTCGGAGAAAACCAGACTACCCATAGTAATCCCAAACAGAGACTGGGAGAACATGCAAATTCCACACAGGTGCCATCCAGGAGTCCAAGCCCGGAATCAGGCACTGTGAGGTAAAACCACTGCCCCTAAATGTCACCCACATCACAAGCTGCTCTTTGGAATACTGTGAAGCCATGTTGGGATAACATGGATCATCAGATTTTGGACCTGAGTGCTGTCTGTAAAGCAACAGGGGAACATACCAAATACAGACAAGAAAAAAAACAACTCAGATTAAATTAAACTTCAGCAGCATGCCCAAATTTACCCTAGATGTCCTTAATTCGTTATTCAGTTAAGGTTTGTGCTGTCTAAATGATAGTGAATGTCCAGCGTCTTCTCTTAAAGATTGGTGTGGAACGCTTGCAGTCATTCGTGGTAGAAATTGATTATAAGAGGTCACACTAATCCATCACTCTCTATCTTTTTGCTTTGCCGCTCAGACTTTGTTCTGGCAGACTGCTTTGACTGACAGGCTGAACAATACAGGCTCATCAGTGTTATCAGGTAGAAACAGACGCACAACTCACCACTGTGCTACACACACCTGCTACGCTAACAGGCTAATCTCCCAAGCCTGTAGTGAGATACCAGCCCGGACCACACCGACCTGGACTGAATATGACATCAGACGTCAGGCAGGGCACCAACATATAGTTTTGCTCTATGTCTATGCCTCTGGTTAGTGTCTGACTTGTGTTTCGTATGTTCTCGCCTTGTCTGGCTTTTGGTATAGAAGTCTGAGAACTACTGCAGCTTAATTTTGGTCCATATAGTATTTTGAATGCTTACAACTGCATCGTTAGGAAACTGGAGTACCCGGAGAATACTGGAGAACATGCCAACCTCTACAATATCATAACCAGAGGCAAGGACCTGGATTACCAAAGGTCTGTGACGCTAATGCTAGGTGCAGCAGCAGTTTGCTTCAAAACGGACTTCTAAGCAGAAGGTTGTGAGTTCAAGTCCTGGTTCTGCCAAACTAGCACAGTAGACCCTTAAACCTCGACTGTTCAGCTTAATGATACTTAATTATGGGTAAAACAATCTTCTAAAAAACTGTAAATGTAAAAATTCAATTCAATGAATTCAGCTCCATTACCACACATTTACATTAAAGACATCAGCACAAAGTCTGATCAGAAGTTTGCCAAAATGTCAATTCATTCAGCCCAATCAGCTCCAGTCCCCTGAATTACAATAATAACACTGCTTCAACTCGTCATTATCTCTAAAGCCCTGTAATAGCTGAGACGGTCTTAAATAATATAACCCTGCTGCACCGTGCTCCCCCAGGACTGGAATTAGCATGCTATAATACAGAACTGAACAGCAGTTTCAGAGGAGTCATGCCGGCTGAGTTGAGCTCTTAAACATGTTGTGAGTGTAACATTTCTGGAACTCCTTAACGCTCTGTGTTCAGTGCTGTGTACGTTAATACACGTCAACTCCGATTTGTGGACAGAAGGAATGCTGAAAGTGTATTTGAACTAGCCGACAAAGCTAATGGTCAATCGTAGCCATGAGTCAGCATCGCCGGGACTAAGTTCATCCTTCTACAGCCTGATACACAGCTTACCTAGAACACTTCACATTCTATCATCAACATACCATATATTCCACCATGTTGCGGATTCTGTTATGTCAGTTCTTTTCAGTACACCCTGCTGTTATATTGTGTAGGGTTAGCTTTATTCATTTGCATTATATAGCTGATCAAATAGCTGTGGGAATGTGATGGCCTAGCAGATAATGGACTATGGACCAGAAGGTCCAGGGTTCAAATCCCACCTCTGCCAGGCTGACACTGTTGGGTCCACAAGCGAGATCCTTAACCCACAATTGCTTGGATTGTATCGGTTATAAGTGTGGTTGTAAACTGTGGATAAGGGCATATGGTATGAATGTTAATATAAATGTAAATGTAAAAAGGATCCGAAACTTCAGTTTCACGTTGATTTGTATAAATCTTGGAATGATAAACAAGTAAAATTGTACCAATGAAGTGAAAATAATTTAGCAGGAAGTATTTCAGTCGTTTTCCTGCTAGAACTTAACTAAGTTCAGCATAATAATAAATAATGATTCAAAAGCGCATAGCTTTTCCCTAAAGATCAACAGATTTAGTCTTTTGTTAATTTTCTGAAAGAAAAAAAATGAATTTAGTGCTATTTTTACTAGTACTACCATGAATAATTAATTAATAAATTAATAATAATAATAATAATAATAATAACAACAACAAATATACTAGTACTACTACCAACAACAAGAATAATAATAATAATAATATAATAATAATAATAATAATAATAATAATAAAAAACTACTACCATAAATAAAAATTAATTAATAACAATATACTACTACTGTTTTTACTACTACCAATAATAACAACAAACACAACAATAATAATAATAATAATAATAATAATAATAATAATGGAATTTAAAGCCTGCAAATTTCAGCAAGACACTGCTGCTCTCCTCCCTATCTTTCTACTAAAAGGGATTCTTTACTTAGGCTTATATAAAGATTTAAGACAGAAAGCCACAAAAAAAGCCTTTAAATTCCTGTAAGTAGTGTTTCAGTGTGTGTATTTCTCCGAGCTCAGCTTTTTTCAGCTCTGTTGCTTACAGGGTTAAGCACAGATTTTCGAGGCATTACTGCCAATAATACACTGAGGTAAACACGCCAGTCCAACTACTGCATGGTTTTAGGAAGAAAACTCATACCAGCAAAATAAGAACCTGCCAAACTCCATACAGATCTCAACCACAGCTGGGTCTGGCACTAACAGTAATGATATAGAAATAAAACAGAATCTAGCTTCCATACATATAAACAGCCTGGTATAAACGCTGTGCTCTGCCACTTCACATCCACCTCCTTGATCTTTAATATTTACACATCACCAGCATGTCAGGTGACTTGTGTTTGCTATTACAATTTTATAAAACTTCTCCTCTAAACACTGCAATTGTACCAACACCATAACGTAACCATTCCCAAATTAGGCAGACATCTGACCCAGAGTTCAGAGTTCTGGGCTGGGTAGCAATTTCTTTTGCAGCCTCATAGATAATCCGCCATTCAGCCTCTCCTCCCTCAGACACCATCAATCGTGTCTGGATGCAATGCCCGACCCGGCTGGAACAACATCGCCTTTCCAAGGTGATGTACAGAGGTAGTCGAGACGCTGCTGCTCCTGTTTCACTGTTTCATAATTTCTGTTGTGTTGTGTTCAGGCTGCTTGAAATGTGCAGCCCTAGAAACTTGTACGAGGTGAAAATATGTTTTGATTGTACCTTAGCTCAGACCATTTCAGATGGACCAGAGAGTCTGAACTTGAGTTCAAAAACAGCTTTCACACTTGGCCAAATCTCAGATCAATTGAAATGGAAAAAAAATGCCCAGAGAGGGAGTTACAGCTAAACACACACTCATACAGTGATGCAGAGAGTCACGACTATACACAAGGGATGGACAGCTTGCTATTACAGCTATGCACAGTAAATAATAGTGTGTAATTCCTATCGCTTTTTTAAAACCACTTGAGATTAATTATTTGTGTAAAGAAACCTGGAGAACAATGACGAATTTTCACACTAAAAATGTATTAAGTCTGTGTTGAGATAATATCTAGAGATTGTATGAGATTCATCACTTTTCCGGTTATGAATTTCAGGGTTGCCTTGGCTAGCAAAGAAGCACTGACATCTCTGTCCCCCGCAGCTTCTATCAGCTCCTCGTGTTCCCACGCCAGTTGGGAGATATAATTCCTCCAGCTGGCCCAAGGTCCTCCTCCCAGTTGGCCATGACTGGTATACCTCCAGCCTTATCAGATTCCCGAACCACCTCAACTGGCTCCTCTCCACACGAAGGAGCAGCGGTTCTACTATGAGCTCCTCACCCAATCAGAGCGAATACAGCCAGCAACCCACCACAGAAAGCTCATTCTTGTCACTTGTATCCACAATTTCGTTCTTTCAGTCATTACCCAAAGCTCATGAGGGTGGGGACATAGAACGGCGGCTCAGCTCCCTCTTCACCACTATGGTCTGGTACACTGACTGCATTATTGCCGATTATTGCTACAGTCGATCTCACAATCCCTCTAACCAACACATGAACAAAAACCCAAAACACTTGAACTTAGACAGGGTTGCAGGAAAGCCTAGACAAATCTAGACAGGGCACACACACTCACATACTATGGGCAATTTAGAAACACCAATTAACCTAAGATGCATACGACCCTCATCAGGAAAAGGGGATGTTTACTGAACTGACCTGAACATACACCAATCAGCCATAACATTAAAACCACTGAGAGGTGAAGTGAACAACATTGCGGGTGTGCTGTCCAGGCATTCATCTGGATGTTAAGTTTTAACATCCTAAATATTTCTGCAGACCAAATACACCCCTTCTGGCACAGGTATTCTCTAATAACATTGGCCACTTTCAACAGGATAATGTGTTGAGGAGATGGTGTTGACTTGGCCTCCAAATTCCCCAGATCTCAATCTGATCGAGCATCTGTGGGATATCCCGGACAAACAAGTTCCATCAATGGAGACACCGCTTCACAACATAGAACGATCAGCTGCTAACATCTTGGTGTTATACACCCAGGACACCTTCAGAGGACTTGTAAAGTCCATGCCTTGAATCGCAACCCTTGGTGGAACGAGAAAATCCTACACAATATGAAGCAGGTGGTTTTAATATTGTGGCTGATTTTTGTACGTTAGTACCTGTGATAAGCATTTGCCGACTAGTGGACGTATTAAGAATTACAGGCATTTAATTATTTTTTTCCAACAAAGCCAGTGAGTGATATAAAGATTGAGTAAGTGAATGACTTGAGCAAAAAAAGGCAAAGCATCCCATTTTTACCACTACTTATTCCGGTCAGGGTTGTGGGGGACTTTGAAGCCTATACATTGGTATTCACTGGTTGCAGGGAGAGTTACACGTGGCCATGACACCACATGAACCCTCAGGTGTGTCCAGCAGCTGGTTCATACCTGAAAGCCACGAGCTGTGAGTTGGTGTTTATCTCCACCCGATTTAAGTTGTGACATATATCAACGTAGACATGTTTGTATATCACGTGATCAAGATCCATTCGGAAACTTCTCAATGAAGCTCCACTGGGTTCTGTGGACATTTCTGGTTCTTCTTTCTCCAGCTCTGCTTCATACACTGCCTCTAAATGGCCTACAGCTGCCATTCCTGAAGGAAGGACACTAATCAGAAAGTGTTATGGCTTGGAACCGCTGATTCACCACAGCTCACAGAAAAAGTGCTGCATATCCATGTGCAAAAGCACTGACCAGCTGCATGGCCTAGATAAGCTCTATATGAAAACGCAGAAAGAGAGAGAGAGAGAGAGAGAGAGAGAGAGAGAGAGAGAGAGAGAGAGAGAGAGAGAGAGAGAGAGAAGATATCTTATGAAATACTGCCCTCTGCTGGACAACTTGAGAAAAAACCCAGTATTGAAAGATCAAACTCCAGCACGGTTCGGTGATTCATCTGTTCATAGGCTCCTAATTGGACTCAGTAGCTAATTACTGGGTTTGGTGAGCAGGAAAATCACCAACCTGTGTTACAGCTCCCCAGGACTGGTCTTGTGGACTCCAGCAAAAGACTGTCCTAATTTCTAAACGATGAAAACAGAAAATACAACACAAAGAGAATCAAACAATGCCTTGGGTTAAATGATTTAATATGTGAAATGCAATCGCTGTTTCCACATATTTCACTGTGATTTATCAGGACGTATAAACCATTGAGACCAAAATTCGTATGGGCGACCCCTTGTGACATTTTTTTTTTTTAACCATTGACATGTATGTTCAAATTCACCGTCATTTCTATAGCGATTTCACATTAGAGATTTGTCTCAAAGCAGCTTTACAATTTCAGATCATTAAAATCTATTATCTAAGCCCGAAGCCCAATTTGAGCAAGCCTAAGGCGAAAGTGGAAAGGAAACACTATAAGGAAAAAACTTTGGGAGGACTGAGCCTCAAAGATGGACCCAAGCTCCTTGTTAGATGTTATATGTAAGAATTAAACTAACATACCTAATTAACGAGATTTCAGTAATTGTTTACATAGATAAAACCTAAACAAATATTAACAGAGAGAAGATATTTAAAAATATAATAATAGGACTCCACCAGAGCTGAAGGTTCATGTCCAGCTTCTCCATTTTCTACGTGGGTTAGTGGTACAACATCCAGGTATCTTTTGGTCACTTACTGTACCATTTTTAGGCAGGTGTAGTAGGCGAATAGTCTGTAGTATGCCATTTCGAATACAGCCAGGGTTCTTATACAATGAGAAAACACACTACCTTAAAGCTAGACCTAGCAAATAGGTGAATGTCTGTGAGTGTAATTTCTTCTTGTTGTTGTCTTTTTGGTTCTTGTACCTACAGCGGCTCTCAGTTAGATGATGTTCTTGAGTTGTACTAACTGGAGGCAGTGTATTTTGGTGTATGACATCAGTGGTTAATAGACTGTGCTCTTAATCAATAACGAACTACATTTTCTCTTTTCTTTCCGAGTTTGTGTTTCCAGTACCAGTTCCAACCCCCCCACACCAAGATGTTCCTTCGCTTCAGCTCCAGCCCCACCATACCCAGGTCACGCCAGAGGGTAGTAACTCTCTACTTCCTCCGGGTGGCTTAGGACGACATGTCGACATCCGGTTTGTGTAATTATGACTGGATACAGGTCTGCACAAAAAGCCGTACTCACATGGACAACTTACCGTAACACCATACATCCAAAACTCAGAGAATGACAACAAGTCAGCATTAACGTCTTTTTTATTATTAATTCTGACATACGCGTCAGTAAAAAAAGGATGAGATACACATTTCAAGTTACTTCCATGTCTTATCTTGTGCAAACACTAGATGGTGTCATTTAAAGGAACAATATACCAAAGAGAACAACCGGACAGGGAAAACAACAAATAAGTGCATTCGAAACCTACGATTCCTTTTTTTCCTCGCGCATTTATTGATTCCCAGCTTCATATAAACTGGATGTTGAGGCATAAACATAGTACATTTTCTACAATTAAACAAAAATAGAACCGATATTTACAATTATTGTATTAAAAATACAAAATGAAAGACAGAAAATAACGACCGATACATACTCCACCGATTTGTCTTTGTAAAAGACGTACAGGTAAAAGTAGTCAAGAATGAAAGAATCTTCACCAGCTAAATGTACACTTCTCACTTGACGTCACACATCGAACGAAGTAGCAGCGCTACCTACTACAATTAATCGTATACGCTTTGTGCAATTCGTTTTTTGGAAACCAAAAAAAAAAGAAAAAAAAAAAAAAAAAGAAGAGGACTCCACTCAGAAAGCATGACTGGCTCCAAAGTGAATGGGTGAATGGTTCAACCACTGACTTACAAATGCGATCCTTTTCTGTTCTTTTTTATTTTTTATGTTAGCCGTTACAAAAGAACAAAAGAAAAGAATACAGCAAGAAGAGAAATCAACTTTGACGTGATATTAACAGGGTACAGTGGAAAACACTGCAATCTCCCCCCCTCCCCCCCTCTCAAAGTTCATCAGTCCTAAATTACTGATCAATGTGATCAGCTTAACTCAGTGATTAAAAAGAAAGAAAGAAAGAAAGTGACTTCTGCTCAGCACGGCAGCCTTCGCTTCGGTCAGCACGTTCCTTCACCACCGGAGTCTGGGAGATGTATCCAGCTGATCCAGAGCCGCTGGATTCGGGGTGAAGCGACAGTCCTAAACAGCACCACCCAAGGCTTGACCATCGACGTCTCGCAGGAGGCCTTCGTCAGGAAAGTGGCAGCACCCAGTAGTCTTGTTTACACTGACTGGACTGATTTGTCTTGGTTATTTGTACAGTAATGGGTGGACCCTTAATCTAAATACAAACAGCAGACCTACCGCAGCCTATGTGGTGTTAGGGGCAAAGAAATTGATTAGCACTTATAGAAAACGATTCTCCCAGTAATCCAGAGGCAGCTCGTGGAGTTTCGTTCCAATGAGCAAACTGAAAAACTTCAAAACAAAAACGACATCCCAAGATGGGGGTCAACAGACAAATGACGAGTGCCGGTGGAGACCGGCGACTTCGAGATAATCATCAATAGATCCTAAACCCATTCCTGATGTAGTCAGCTATGACCTGCATCTGCTATAGGTGGAATGGATTCCTGTCTCAGGAACACTAGCCAATCTTAGAAGTGTACAGTCAGCCCTCTGTATCTATGTAGGATTGGGTCCAGGAACCCCCCCACAGGGTACAAATCCCTTACATCAATGGTGCATTATGACTGTAAATGCTATAAATAGTTGTTATACTGTCTGGTTTCAGGACTTATGACCAGAAAGTATCTGTACACGTGAACGAACGAGTGCTGGAGAAAGACGGAGCATCTTCAAAATGACGGGAAACTATTTAATTCGCATGGATTCAGCGTAGTACTCAGCACACGGCAAATTCATTTATATTTTTGAAATCTTCTGGATTTTTTACTAATATTTTTCAATCCCCGACATTTTTTAGCACCCAGGGATACACAGGGCCAACTGTATTCATATATATATAGAACAAGGGGTTAGTGATCCACTCCAAGAGTGTTCAGTTGTGACTTTAAATAAGCAGCAGGTTTAAAAAACGTTTGAAGATGTTAGATCATACGATCACCGTCATCCTCCCAGATGAGAACTGGCTGTGCAATAGATGGGCTTCTCAGACATTTGGTGAAAAAAAACGTATTTGGTTATTAAACCTATTTACAAACTGTTTTGCACATCTTCTGTCTTAGTCAAATTAACTCCCATTGGTTAAGATTTAAGTTTGGTGATGTGATGAGATTTTGGAATCCCATATTTTCCATTTTCAATCTAATTCCTTCCTTAACAAAGTGAAAACATCTTAAATATACCCTAATCTTTTTATATTTGTCTACCTTTTCTTGATGATAATGATAATTCATTAATTCGATAAAACCAAACCAAAGGCAATTTGCTAGCCCACCACTGGGGAGGCCAGACTGCAATTAACATGCGTCCCATTCAGGGTACCCACTGAATCCTCTGTGACCTTGACCAAGAACAGTGGGGGCAAAAGCTTGTCAGATTTTTTAATTTGAAATTATTTTTATTACTTATTTATTGTAAGCCTTATTTAAGGTGTGTTCACTTGCTAAGACTAGAAATGTTAACCTTTTTTTTCCAGTGTACCAATTTCAAAGCTCTGAGTATTGTATTGCATATGGGGGCACCCCTGGTCCGGTTACATGGCATCCACAGACCCCACACCGAAGAGACTCGGGGACCCGACCCCAGACGAACATGGCAGGTAATCTGTGTAAGTGAACTGTAGCTGCAACCAACAGACATGACCTCACCAGATGGGATACTAACCAGAGTAGGTAGAGTAATGGCTCCTCTGCGGTTCATATCCCAGCTCTGCCAAGGTCTGTGGGCTAGTGAGCTACAGTTATGGTCCACAAACTCCCATCTAAAGTCCGCAGCAGGCAGCAGTTAGAGTTCTAGGTTCCAGTCGAAAGCAGAGTCGTTGTGCTCAGGAAAGTTTCCAGTCTTTTCTCCAAATTACCTCCCAGTTTCAGAGTTTGGTTCACGAGTCTCACTGCTCCTCAGGGAATGGGCTGGGTCTGTGGCTGTCATGTGACCAGACCAGGGTGCCCCCTCTTTACAATGGCATCAAGCTACCATATATGAAATGTTTTCTATTAAATGACTTGACTGTTTTTGTAGGTTTCTTTTAAATAAACATAGGAGGCTCGTCCAAAGTTGGTTCTTATCAAGTTTATGCTTTAACTGGAAACGGGAACCCACAGAGGGTTAAATGCTCGGAGGATGTCAGTATCAGGTCAATAACCGATATTATCTCAGTCAAAGCTCTGAAGTTGGCGTCTTTTTGAAAAGAGTAAATACGGGACCACTCATCATGACCTCAGTGTCAAAGAACCATGAGAATGGTTGGTTTGAGCCAAGTGCCGGTGGAAATCTAAATGAAAATCTTAATTAATCCCTTTTGAAGAAAAGAAAAACCCGTGCTTGAAGATTGGGGTGCTGACCAAAACATCATGCTCTTGGAACCCGGGGCTCTCCAAACGAACGGTTTCACACCGGCGAGAGTTGTGGGAAGTCTAGAACCTACCCAGGGAACACTGAATAGGGTCCAGAGCCTTACCAGGGACCACTAGGACAGGGTCAGGGTCCATTGCACTCACGTGTTCTCAGATCTATGGGTCAAACTGGAGTAGCCAACCTACAGCTTGGCAGTAACCAGTTTAAGGACTGCCTGCTGTGCCACCCGAGGTAACGCTCCAAATCCAAATCACATGACAATGGTTACGGAATAGTTACGCTTTCAGCGTCCTGCCTCATTTTGCGAACGCTCATGGACTGTGCTTAACGAGTTTAGCCCTCAGTTTAGTCCCAATTCCCACGTAAACCACACAGACCAGCTGAGATCGTCCTGTTTAAATAGCACCCTGTGGAGTAAAAGGGGTGCTCGTAGGTAGTGAAAGGCTTTCGGTTGCACCCAAAGGCAGATTCAGGCGTCCTTTCCCCCGTGACGTGTGAACATCTCCAGTTCTTTATTGCACTTCAGTGCACCAGTTCAGCCCAAATAATACTGCAACAGTGAGGAGGAGACTTAAATATCGTGTGCATTGTTTTGTTCTTAGAAAAAGCAGACTCAAAAAGTGCAGGAGGGGGGACATGATTGCGAAGGTATCGCGAGGAAGGGAGGATGCGTGTCAGTCGTTGGCGAATGGCAGTTTTGTCTTTGCGTGAATGTCGCGCCGCTGTGTTTCGGTCCCAAGCCATTTTCCCCCCCAAAGTGCCAGGTCAGTTCTTCCAGTCTTCGTTTTTCGACCATTCTCTTCCTTTCTTCACAGTATATGTTAGCATGAAGGGTGCCGAAACCCCCCGTGATGCTTTAAGGCAGAGAAGGGAGATGAATCCACCAATCAGGAGAGAGACAGGCAGTGGCATCGAGGTGATGATTGGTTGCTCTGGCTGTCCGTCTGCCTTTCGACGGACCTCAAACACCTTCGGTCGCTGCAGCGAGAGCCCAACAGTGTAAAGTCGTCCGTTCACACAGCAGAAACCTGCTCATCCTCTGCAGGGGGCAGAAAGAAAAGGGAGTCAGACTCACTGGAATCCGACAGTCATCCGAACTAAGACTTGTAGCTTTCACATATTACCATTTATTTAAATCATGATTTCTGACATGAGACAAAAATTGTGGTCGGTCCTTTAGCTAGGAAGGGTGTCCTGCAAAGATCACACCAAGAGCACAATGTGCAGTGCTCTGGAATTCATTATAAATCAGTTTCCATATCCATTATAAGAGGAACCCTCGAAAGCCGTGTTCGTGTAAGGGCTCCACAAAAAACATTAACGCCTCATGCCAGCTGTGAAGCATGGTGGAGGGACAATCAATTTGCTACTTTGCTGCCTCATGGTTTTAACAAACAATACTAAATTATCCATAGCAGAAGAGTCTTAAGGCTAAAGTATTACCTGGGAATGTGCCAAATTCTGACTATATGATCAAATTATTTCAGGGATCCAGGTCATTCCAGAGAGTTCTTTTTCAAACGTTGCCCATCATTGCAACATATTTGTATTTGTTCAATTATACTATGTAGTAATTAATAAAAGCATGACTTATGACTGTTTAACAATACATTGTTAGTTAGTTAGTAATTACAAAAGGTACGTTCTGATGGGAGCGTGCCCACAGACAGACAGACAGACAGACGGAGGGGACACATTCAAAAGCATGGGTGATTCTTCAATTTGGCGGATATTTTTACCTCTTATTTTGTTTTAATTATGTAAAGATAATGCTTGCAAGCTTTAAAGTAAAGACTTAATGATGGAACTTGGCTTATATAGAATTAAAATACGTAACTAAACATTAATCACTTATAAACAACGAATAATTTACAGTACGTGTCGGTAATGACAATCCACTTTTTCAGGTCCTAGCTCATGGACAAGGCAAAAGCTAATATAAGACGTGCTAACATAAATAATGTGAACATTTTGTTTTGTTTTGTTTGTAAAATACCGACATAAAGGTGTAAATGGAAACAAACCTACTCTATAATCAGGAGAAATGCATTAAATTATTCACATTTCCAAAATGCCTCTGCTCTCATGGCCCCCTGTCAGTGTTGGTTTCCAAAGTTACACCATAAACAAGTGTTACCTTCAAATTATTCGCTACCGAAATCTTAGGCTGTTGTGTCATGATGGTAAAGTTGGGGCCGATAATATATTGTGCAGAATTTGTATAGATGTTAAAGACCAGTGTTCTAGGGGCCGATACTGATCCCTTTCAGCAGGATTGGCCGATAGCCGATACCAATCGGAGGAGGGGCTGAATGCCACTTTGAGCGCGACCAAGACATGAAACATGGGTAGAGCCCGAAACCACGTGGTTCCATACTGAAAAGCAGTACGCCAGAATGTGTAGCGTGTCCGAGGTTCTGTGCATACTGGACACGTGTACTGAAAGAGCATACTTCCTTAATGGTCAAGCAGTGCATACTGGATGGGATCTAGTACATACTGATAAAGTACGCCATTTCGGACACAGCCACGGTCTAAACTCGTTTATTACCATTTATAATGAGCGATCCGCTGGGGTTTCTTCTGCTGTTTTAGTCTCTTAGTCAAAAGTTGTGTGTGTTTCCATCTAGTGTTTCAGATGGAAACTTCATGGACCTGAGACCGAGGGGTCCCAGATGAAATGCTAGAGGCAAATACAGAAATGAGGTTCACACAAGTCTGCAGCAACTACCTAAAAAAATATGGCTCGTTTGTTTCATGCCACTGATTGACTCTGAGGATTGGCTACATTAGAGAAATATCGGCCGGTTGCTGACCGCTGATCCTTCCATTTCTACTAGATATGAACAAAAACAATACATTGCTGATTTTTTTTAATGAACTGATCACTGTTTTTTGTTTTATCGGAGCAGAGAAGTTTTAAAATCTGGGTTGGGGACAAGGCCAAAGTAGTGAAATGTTGCTGTTTAAAACTTTAAAAAGGGGAAATCTCAATGATTTTGATGCAATAAATGAGAGTTTAATACCCAAGCGATGTATTTTGTAATGAACCACTTCTTACCTGGGGATGTAAAAGTTCCCTTAACTGAGGAATCACCCATACACACAGACACTCGTACACACACAGACACACACAACAGGGAAAGTGATGGAAGGGATGCCGCCGTGGTGCCACGCGGTCTCCCGTGCAGACACATTCACTGCTCGGTGATTGGTGAACTGGTGAGTGGGGATGGTGGGTGGGGCATGCTGCTCGGTTCGGAGCTGTGACACTCGCTGTGTGAATGAGTGAGCTTGTGTGAGGGTTATGGGGGATTAGGCCCAGGCTTTAGGGCGGGGCTTCGGAGCTTTTACCTGCCTGTCAGGGTGGTGTGTGTGACTCATGGTACTGCTGTGTGTGGGCTTCTCCTCCTCTGAGCTCTGAGTTGTGCTGATAAGCACTCACCGTCCTCCTCTTCTTCCTCCTCCTCTTCCTCTCCGTCACGCTCGGAGCCCGGCTTGGGCGAGTGCGTGACGAGGCGGGAGCGCTGCAGGGCCGTGGTGTAGTCCGGAGGCTTCCTGGCCGCATGCTGACCCCCCTCGGTCACCTCCGAGATGGACAGAGCGGTGTAGCCCGGGGGAGTGGGAGGCGGCTCGCGGTAACGCCCATCTTTACGCACTGCCAGGGAGAAAAAGGCGTTGAGCGATGCACAACAGGGCACTACGGTCTTGGTCCTCCCAAGGTTTCTTCCTTATAATGTTTAGGGAGTTTTTTGCCACTAGCCTTGCTGAGTTTGGGTCTGACCTTAGATATTAGAAGATCATCCCAAATTTATCCTACAAAAACACTATAGAAAGAAATCTGACTCGACTTGACATGACTACTGGGCAGGAGTTTTGCTTCTTCAGTTTTTCAGATGTGCCAATTGAAGTTCCAAACCGATCATACCTGCGCTGCTCTTGCCAGTGCCGGCGGTGATGGGCGAGGGCCTGCGGCTCTGCTGTTTGGACTCCTCTGATCCCGTCGAGGTGATGCTGCAGGTGTCGGGGTCCGCGCCCACATCTTTGCCCCCTCTGCGCTTTATGGTCCCAGTGTCACCCTCGGACTCGTCGCCCCAGCAGGCCGCCGACGAGGACGAGCACGACGAGGTGGAAGCCCAGCTGCCCCGGGCGGCCCAGAGCCCACCCTCTGCCAGGGCTGCCTCCCAGCTCCGTCCTTGCTGCATGGCCTGGATGCTGTCGTGGGAGCCGCTCGAACAGGAGGTCCAGCTGCCTCGACCGGAGTCTGCCGCGTCCAGAGACACGCGGTCGCCCTGCTCCTGACTCAGCTCCTCGGAACTGGGCGAGGAGGGCACCGCCGTGCCGACGTACATGCCGCGCCAGTCGTGCACTGATGAGTACGAGCTGTTGGGAAGAGGGGAAGTGAACATTATATTACATTAATATACCGTGCTATTGGTCACGCTGTGGTCTAATACACTGACCCGCCACCGGACGGACCTGGGTTCAAGTCCAGGAGGTGACTTCCACCCAGATTGGGAAACACATACAGACAATTGGCGGTCAAAATCATCCCCCAGCACTCTAACCCCTAGCCAGCCCTCCCGTTCCCTCGAGGGCATGCTCATGCTTGAGCCCTGTGAACTCCAGGGAAAGACACTGGAGCTTCTGTGACCCTGTGCAAGAGAAGCAGGAATAAAATATAACGAAACAGTTCTCACTAAACTAACACTCACCCCAGACTGTACTGGTCCGGGTCGGCCGTGGCCCTGCGCTCAAGCCGATGGCCCCCATGACCTCCTGTGTGGCCATCACTGCCGGCATGTCCGTAGCGGAGACGCCGATCGTCCTGCCCCATGTCCAGAGAAGAGGTGCTGACCAGGCTGGAGCGAGATGAGATCTCACTGTGGCCCGAGTCGGAGAGATTATCGGTCGCTCGTCCAAGACCTGCACCACAAAACAGGAACCTCAGACTACAGCGGATGACAAAATCTGACCTCATCTGTCCCGCAAACTAAATTAGGTTGACCTTATTTGTATTTATTTTTACACTGAATTCGAATCTGTTGTCGAATTTTTCTACCAGGCCTGTTTTTTTTAATGACAGGGCACCACGATGATGATGAACAGATCTTTCCATGCAATCACCTTGGTGATTTAGGATATCTGAACGAAGCTAGTCTCGGTAACACACTCTAACCTCACACTGATGCCATGACCAAAGATGCCATCTTTGGTCATGTCAGGTGTTATTAAATTTCAGTCATTTAGCAGATGCCCTCATCCAGAGCCACTTACAACCAGTACTATCTTACAATGCAAGGAATTGTGGGTTAAGAGCCTTGCTCAAGTACCCGACAGTGGCAGCTTGGAAGAGCTGGGATTTGAACCCTGAATCTTCTAATCCACAGTCCTGTTGAGGGTACGTGTGTGTGCTTGGTCGTTTTGCCACAAGACGGCAGTAAACAAGGCATGGTTCATATGCAGTGTGAGCACCAGAGGGAGCTGTGGGTCTGAACAAAAAGTATACTACACAAGAGCTAAGACACTTGCTCAAAGGCTTAACGATGGGATTTGAAGCATCCGATCAGTAGTCTAGAGCCAAAACTATTGTTTATTTACATATACACAAATACATCATACTCAGGGTTTGGTCTCACCTTTCTTTGGAGAGCTACGTGGAGACGTGGGAGGGGAAGAAAGCTGGGATGAAGCGCTGGACACGCCATCATCAATCAGCCTCCTGTGTCTCTCAGTCGCTTCCTCTGACAAGGACAGGATCTTCTTCAGGGACTGTGGAGAGTTTGTGCCTACATACCCAGGACGCGCCCGGTATTAACAGCAGGTATATATATTGTGTAACACCACATTAGAATACACAAGTACCTCGGTTCTCGTTGTTAATTAGTTCCAAAAGCCGAAAAATGACGAGTACCGAGCAAATTTTTCCCATAATGAATAATTTCAATTAAATGAACACGTTCCAGATCCCCAGAAGATCCACACTGTACAAGGCATTATCTGCATTAATGGAGCTGTATTGTACAGGTGCGCCATGATTTATGACAGAGATACGTTCTGACAAATCCATCAGAAGTTAAATATATGATGAGTTTCAGCTGAAATGAGTCACCCGGCTCGATTCGTATAAGTTTAAGCAAGTGCACCGATTACCGAGCAAACAACAAGAACAGAGACTAATTTTTCAGGTCAAAATGCATCGAGAACCGAAGTCGACGAGTTCCGAGGAGGTCGAGAACCGAGGTACTGTCATATTATATTAATGTCTTACCAAATGGTGGTAGGTCTTTCACAGGGACCTTCTTGCGGGACGGATAAAGGGCCACTGTGGGCACCTGGAGGGCCTGCGTGCTTTTTTGGAGCTGCTGTCTCTGGTGGAGGGCAGCTCGTGCCACCACAGGAGACGTGTCTGGTCTCTTACGGTCGCCAGAACTCTTAGGCACTATGGGAGACGAAAGGGGTCAGACAGATGTGTATGAGTACCTCTGTTAGAACACCTTTGAGTTGAATCGTGGGTTAGGGTATTAAGAGATCACATATGTTGTAAAATAAACCAGCAGGGGGCAGCTGTGCCGATGGTCAGGCGTGTGCGGGACTCACGCGTGTTAACAGAAGGTTCACACTGCACTGACAGGGTCTGCAGGCTCTCCTCGTTGGTCTCCAGCGTAAGGTTCGACAGGTACTGCTTGACCTTGCGTGCCATCTGCGCATCCTCGTACAGCTTCTTGGCGTTGAGAAAGGAGCTCCGCCTCACGCGCTTCTTATGCCCACCTGTCTGGGTCACGTCCAGCACGGCCGCATTGGCGCTGCCCTGGCTCAGCGACCTACACACACATACGTACACACACAGTGAGCACGGTCGCGTGGGGGTGGTTTTAGTCCAGGGTTCCACACACACACACATGCAGCAAGTCACATTCCTTACAGCTGTAGTGCATTCCATGCATTCTGCTTCTCAGCCAATCAGGCAGAAGGTCGGGGAGGTTAGGGACTCACATGGAAATTGTATAGAGGGGGAACATTCCAAACGCAGCAATAACTCAGGTTTAAGCAGGCTCAAGCTCAATCAATACACGAGTGTTTGGGGTTAATGATCCGATGACTTCGACCAGGGAGTCGATACGTCCATAATGCTAAGGAACATGACTCATCGATGCGAGTAAGTGGACCAGTCTCAGTATTTATGCTACAGCTACAGTTTGTGTGCTCGACAGTTTGTAAAAGGTTTCAAATTCTATGCATTTCTGCATAGATGTGAAATAAAACATCACTGGAGTTATGCAAAGGAGACAAAAATACTACAGTTGGTCATTTACATATTGACGAACCTTTGCTTTCAGTATCTGGTGTGACCCCCTGGTGCAACGCATAACTGCAACTAAATAGTTCCAGTAATGGTTGATCAGTCTGGGACAGCAGCTTGGAGAAGTTTGAGTCCATTCCTCCATGCAAAACAGCTTCAACTTTGGGATGTTGGTGGGTTTCCACACATGAACTGCTCACTTTAGGTTCTTCCACAACATTTCTATTGGATACAATTCAGGATTTTATCCAAACATTAACTTTACTCTCTTTTTAACCATTCTTTGGTATGATCACGTGTGCTTAGGATCAATTCTCTCTGGATTCTTTTGTCGACCACTAAGCCTAGGAAGGTTTGCACCTCTTCAAAAGACCACGGCATAAATTTTCAAGGTACCATATCGACTCTGATCAAAACAAATGCAAAACTCTTCAATGGAGATTTCACAAATTACTATGGAGGTATTTTTCGATGATTGCTGCCTAACGCGGCTTAACGCACTGAAACAATGACCTAAAACACCAAAATTGTCTCAGTTACTACTGGTCACAAGTAATCTCTGCTGCCAAAATGACGAACGTGGTCCAAATGGAAAGTAATCATTTTTACGTTATTTTTTTACTTGTAATAGGTTTAAAAGGGGAGAAAAAAAAATGGATGTAATAATGATTCCTTTCTTTTTGGACTACAGGGTTGCTGTTTCAGTAGTAGAGAGGTTTGGTGTTCTTAGGTCATTGTTTTAGTACAATTCAGTGCACACTATTTGAATTATAAAATGTGTTAGTCGGAACCAATAAGTGGAATTGAAAGTCTATTTTTTATGGTGTACTTGGAATTCTGGAACCGGGTCTCGATACCCAATCCTAGTCCTAGTGAAGGTGGATGGCTCATGCACTTGCCAGCCCCAGAGAAATAGAAGTGGCCTCAGGGCTTGTCAGGCCCAACGAAGAAGGCAACCCCTCTGTACTTGTCATCTTGATGGTCAAGGTACCCATCAGTCCCAGTGAAGATATAGCTCAGGTCCTTAGTAGTCTCCCCAGTAAAGTTGTGGCATATTTGAAGGCATGGCCCCAGTGCCTTTCATGGCTTCATGAGCAATGCAATGTAGGGAACTCAAAAAAGAACAAGCAAATTCACACAGCACTGAAAATAAAACCTGATCAAACCATGCTGCTCGGGTAAGTGAGTGAACTAAAGGTTAAAACGTGTTGGATCATCACTTCTGCTAAGGTGGATCGTGAAGCTCCTGGGATCATATGGTAAAATAAACTTCTTCATGCAGAACGGTGTGGTGCAACAGCCAAACTCAAGCCAAAACAAAAAACAAAAAAAACGGTATTAGTGCCGTATGAGGGTGAGTTTATTTCAAGGACCCAGACTTGCAAAAGTGACCGCATCGCACTCTCTAGTTCAAATCAAGAGGAGAAACAACGGAAAAGAGGAAACAGTGGGCTGAAATTAAAGATGAGAAGGGAGGAGTGAAGGCGTGAGAGCGAGAAGGCATGGCCATCAAGAGGTCAGCAGACTTACCCCAAACTCCTCCACTTCTTCTTCCTGTAAGGGAGCACGCACGGTGACGTATGGGGGCAGAGGAGAGGGGCGAGACAGACAAACAGAGAGGGATCAGGTACGACAGAGAGATAAGCAAAGACAAAAAGAGCTTAGATGATGTGAAGAGACACCATGGTGAGCAGCGCCATCGGCCGACAGCAATAAGACAAACCCAACCCCGTGTGGAAGCCCGAGTGTGACTGCGTGACGCCTCTACATACATCTGTGGAGATCACCCCAAAGGGGCAGGATCACTCACCTGGTGCGGAACATCAGAGCCGGGTCCATGTTGACGGCCGCCATCCTCCCCACATGTCGGATCTCCTTGGCGATCATACGCAGCTTCTCAAAGTTCACCAATCCGTCCACCTTCGAATCGTTGCCTAGAGACAGGACATGGTTCCAATCAGAAGGAAGGGAACTAGGTAGGCAGCATGTGCACCAGTCAGAAAGCGTCTCCCATTGACATGCTATGGTGGTGCGAGTCCAAATCCTTAATCTAACAAGGTGCCACTGCCGGGACCTTGAACAAGCCCCTTAACCCTTATGTCTACGAAGCACACATCTATTCATACTGATATATTGTCCCTCAACCCTGATGTACAGTACATAAAAGCCTATGGAGGACAAAATCATAGCTGTAGATACACAAGGGATACATTTAGGTTTCCACCATGCACCTGCAAACATCTTACCCTCGTGGAGGAAGGTGAGATCTTTCTTGATGACGGGGAATAGAGGGATGATGGGTGGCTGAAGGTTCTGGCTGTTGAGGACGTTCCTGTACTTGGCCATGTTTCTGGAGGGGTCGAACAGGTCTTGCAGGTCACTGAAGAGCTTCTCGTACTTACTGGGCAGCTTCTCCCACGTTCCTCGTAATCGCGACACGGGAGCCAGGTTTAGACCACTGCAAAAACATGGTGCAGTCAGTTATAGTAGCAAAAATGCATCCATCTGCACAATAGAAGTGGCTAGTTGCCAGATCTGCCTGTTCTAAGCAACTTCAGCTCTATTAGCAATGCTTTCAAATATTGGTAACCTAGTTGCCGGTTTTTGGGGCTTGTTTCTGTAGTGTTTCTAAAGGGTGCTCCTTGATTTACGATGGCGTTACGACCCGAAAAACCCATCCAACAAAAACAAAATGGTCGGTCCAGTGCCTTACTGAGGGCGCTACTCAGCTAAGTCAGATGGCTGCTGCCCAGAGGCCCAGCATCTGCGAGATCTGGCAACCCAGAAATCAAATGCAGTATTGGTGAACTGCAATGCAGTATATGAGCAAGGAGATGAAGAATTAGAATAAAATATTAATAATTATTATAAAAATGGAGGAGGAACCAAAGGCCACAGCTTCAGCTCTCACCTGATGATGGCAAACATGGAGTTGAAGTTCTTGCACTCGCGGCAGTGCAGGGCGATCTTGATGAAGTGCTTGACGATCTTCATGCGCTTGAGCTGGTTTGGCTCCCTCAGCACCTCGGTGGCTACCCAGAAGGTCTCCCGGTTTATGGACTCCTCGAACAGCTTGAGGCTGGAGGGCCCGGCTGAGCGCTGGCGCAGCTTGAACAGGTCGTCAATGTACTCGGTGGGTTCGATGGCGCAGAACAGCTCGAAGGCGCGCATGGACAGCTGCGTGGCCACCTCCACCGTGCTGAGCTGCAGAAGGGTGATCTGGCTCTCCCTCAGCAGCTCCTGGGCGTCCTCGTCCGAGCACAGGGTCTCCGTCTCCATGTTGCTCTTCAGGTAGTACCTGAGGATCGGAGGAAAACGGGTTTGGAGAGTTGTGCTTGGAAACGAATTCAGAAAAAGACCCCTCGATGGAGGTTCCTCTATAGGACTTTAATAGGACGTGCAATTCCGCCGCTTGACCAGTAGGTACGTCTGGTTAAACTATGGAAATATCGATCATTCATATCTGATTGAAGAGTGAACCATTAAAAAACATGTCCACAAATCAAGAACTGCTTTAGATCATATTATGAAAGGCATATGAAGGATGCAATTACAAGCCATTAAAGGTACCAAAACGACTTGTACCTGCCACTGAGCTGGATCCTGTCTGCCAGTTTGGAGAGCTGTTCCGGGAGCCGCCGCTGTTTAATGACACCCTCTGGAGTGACAGAGACCTCGCATAGAGAATAAGCGTCGGCGGTGGCGGTCAGGGCAAACTCCCGGATGGCCTGAGCCACCACCTCCTTGGCCGTAGTGTCTTTGCCGATCATGATATAGCGGCTCTGCTGATCGGCCTTGAAGACACGAAGCACCTGGTCCGACATGTCTGAGGAGAACATGCAACTTTAAGATACTGTGGGTTTGACATCCCTTAATAATTAACATCTCAGGTTTGTTTCTTTAACATTGCATCAGCATCAATAACTATTCATTGCTAGTTAGACACATTCATGCTCCGCCAATTTAGAGCGACCAATTAACCTAAAGCATGTCTTAAGAATAGTCACATGTGCAGGTCACCAGCAAGTCTTTACCTTCAAGCCTCAACCTTCAAGCCTCAAGCAAGTCCCAAGTTACTGGGGTAATATTCAAGTAACTCAAGTCTAGTCGCTTCCGTAAGTCAAATCATACGAAATTATGATGCTTTAACTCCAGTTATTTAACTGAATAAATAAACAATTCGTTTGAAATGACATATGAAGGGGCTTGTGACATGCTGTTATTGTTTTGAACAGTCTTCCTTATTGAGTCCTAGCCTAGCCAGGGTTAATATTATTTGGTTTCTCATGGGTTAACATTATGGCCGTGACCAAACTGGACCCCGAATGCCTTATTACTGTAGTATTGCAGTAGATCGGGCTGAACTACTTACTAAATAGCTGTAAAAAGATTTGAATCAATAAATTAATTCAGACACTTGGTTAAATACTTGGTTAAATCAATCAGTCATGATTAAACAACAACAACAAAAATATCCCTAAAATGCCTAACGTCTCAATACCGAAAATGCAACCACTTAATCAAAAATCAAGTCTTAATTTTAAATCAAGTTTCAAGGCATGAATACCAAGTCCAAGTCTTTTTATCAGTGTTTGACCAGCAAGTCTCAAGTCCTTCAATTTGTGACTCGAGTCTGACTTGGGTCAAGTCATGTGACTTGAGTCCACCAACTCTAACCAGGAGTAAACCCTTGTGGACACATTTAGAACATGCAAACTCTACACAGACGGAGTCCAAGGTCAGGATCTAACCGAGAATCTCCAGGAGACACAGCAATCTAATATATGAACCTATATACCTATCTACCTCATGACCTACAGTGATGCTAAACCCTCATTAAAAATCTAAATTTCTCCCTTCAATACTGGTGACATCCTAAGAATGAACACTAACACTTATAACTTCTACATCATTGGGCATAAACAAAATCATAAAAGCTTACAGCATCTGTAATGACATGCTTATGACATGATTACGATGCACTTCACTCTGGAACGTGATGAGCAGGTGAAGCCTTGGAGCGCTGAGAATCAGTTTGGAAATAACAGACCCGGCATGAGTCATGGCTCATTTAACCAGAGTAATGAGTCACTAAAAGGAGTAGGAAACAATGGATCAATAGATCAATGGATCAGGACGGTGAGACCAACATTAAAGCAACGTTCCACTTTCGACAAATGAAAGCAAGCAACCGGTGAAAGCGAAGCGGCTGGGCTTCCATCACGAGAAGACTGGAGATGCAATGATTTATGAAGTGATTACGAAGAGGCACTCGAGAACGATCTCGCTGATGAACCGACGAGCAGATTGCACCCACACGCCACCAAACACTTCCATTCTCAGCCCTTTCACAGATTAACGCCAATCCTGGTGTTACCTGGCTGGTTGTTGAAGTCCAGGATGCGGTGGTGGGACTGCAGCAGGTCGGGGTTACTCGAGGACAGGTTTCCGCTGACGGGAAGAGCCGGGGGAATCTGTTTGGACTGCTTCATTCCCACAATGCTGTCATCCTGAGACTGGCCGACACCGACATCACTGCGGAACGCATCAAGTCTTAATCAGCAGTATTTCACTTGGACTATATAACCAAACGTAGACAGTGGTCTGTTAATTCAGTCACACCTACTGCAAACAGGTTCATAATATAAAACATGGACTACAGGTTGCCATGTCTGTAACAACACTCCGCTCTACTCCATCAGATACCTTTTTAGAACTGGAAGGCCAATTGGGAGCCAGGGCTTATTATTATACTAGCTGAAAGTTCTAAGGCTGTTGCAGCACCAAAAAGTGGAACCCATACTCATCCCCTAATTTGGATATCCATAAACTTGGCTATACAGTGTAATCTTGGGATTACAGCATCACGCCACGACTCACTTGTACGGTTTCGGTGGTAGAATACTGGTCAGCGTCTTGTCGAATATCTTCTTGAGCTTGTTCCTGCCCCCCACCGTATTGGCCTTGCCTTTCTTGCTTGCCTTCTCCAGACCCATCACCTGTTCCACGTCCACAGCCAGATCTGGAATAGAGTAGCGGCTGGCCTTCTTAATGTCCCCGATCTTGGGAATGTGAGGAGCGCCGTTCTTCCTGTCCAGCTCATCCTCATGGTCCTGGTCCTGCTCGTGTTCGGGTCGAGCCAGAAGCTCCTTAAAGACTGAGAGAAGAAACTGTCAGGCCTCACGCTAGAGCAATACAACGCGCCATCATTGACTTTAAATAAAACAACGGAGATATATTTGCAACTTTGGGTTCGATCATACACAGGCCAACATGACATCTATGGCTTCCCAGAGCATTGAGGTAGCTTACCTAAAAGGTTTGTTTTCACAGTAATAGACAGGTGCGTGTTGTTGCGCAGAATCTCATTGGCTTTGGAAAGCGGCACATTCTCAAAGTTCTGTCCGTTCACCTCTAGGATCTGGAGTACAAATGAAATCCCACTCGATTAACATTTCTCACTCCCCAAAATTCCATTACATTACAATAAATGTATAATAAAACCTTCACAAAATGCATTAAGATGCGTTTCAAGCAACACAGCCATCTGTAGCTACAAGGCCGATGCCAGCTATCATTACAGCACCCGGAGAGACGTCGTACCTGATCTCCACGTTTCAGACCCGCTTCTGCAGCTTTGCTGCCCGGCTCCACGTTCTCGATGAAGATGCGGAAGCCCTTCTCCGAGCCGCCGAGTAGACTGAAGGCCAGAGGAGCCTCGCGCGACGGCTTGGTCAGAGTCACGACCCGCAGCTTGGCTTTGGCAGCGCATGCTATGTTTAACAGTCGTAAGTGCCCGAACATTTTCTGTTTTACCACACGAGAGCAGAAGGGAAATTTAAAAAAAAAAAAGAGTCAGAAAATAGTTGCAAACAACGAATGACTGTGTTTGACCGGACGCTCACCTCTCTCTCCAGATTGTTCTCAAACTCTTCGAGAAAGTGCGTCATATCGGTGTCTCCCTCAAAATCGTTAAAGTGATTGTTCACCCATAGCAAGACTACCCGTGTAACCTGGGAAGGCAGGAATGCACAAAGTTCTAGAGATAAGGGCAAGATGTGAAAGTCTACAACCTTAACAAAGTAAAAGCTGCTCAGTGGTGATCTTACGATGGGCCTTGTCACTGATGGACATTAGATGGTATTTGGTTTTTGAATAACCAAGCATGACGTTTGTTAATAGTTGCACACTTTGGGACTGGTCTCTTTATAAGTGACAACAAACATTTCCTTATTAATTTAATAATAAGGAACAGAAGATCTTCTGCATTTCGACCTGCATCTTTGTGCAGTGTGTGTGTGTACCTTGTCCCTGAGGCTGGGGTCATGGAACCACTCCAGCAGTTTCCTGCCCACCACCATTGGGCTGGACAGGAAGGTGCGGTAGGTAAGCAGGAAGTCCTCGATATAGGTGGGGTCCACCACTGAGTGCTCCTCCACCAGGTGCATGGTCAGACGCTCTGTTGTGCCCTGGGGCACGGAAAGGAGCGAGTGAGTGAGCGAGTGCAAGTACAAATTAGGTTAATTTACTAACCTAAATAAACCTAGTAAAATAGGTTATGAGACAAAATACAAAAACACTAGCGGACCAGCAGAAAAGATGCCCAAACTTAGGCACATCCCAGGTTCTCACCTTGATTACAATGTGCCCTTTTCTAGTGCCGGTCCGATCAAGCTCACGATGTTCTTTAACCATTACGATCTCGCCCTCCTCCTCCACCTTCTGCATGTTCTTCTCCACCTGGTTCAGAATGCAGCAGTAGTCTTGTTGTGCTATACACACAAACTGAAAAAGAGAAAGAGAGTGTGAGTGAGAAAGGGAATATGGAAGGATTGGTCAGTCAGGTCAGGTTATTATTAGAGACAAATCGATATGAAAAGTCTTCATATTTCCTGCGAAGTTTGTGTGTCATGTCACTTGGAAAGTATTTGGATTTTATTACATTCTTTAAATACAACTTACTCAAAGCAAAACATGCAATATCACTGGAGCTCACTCTGGCCCACCGCTCTTTGGAGGACCTAAAATGCTTTATTCATAATAGTACATATTTTATCATGTATCTATGAGGTCTTCAAAAAGAAGGACATTGATGGAAATTTGACAATTCAAAAACAATAATAAGGCATTAGTACTATAAAACATCGATAGCTTTTCTTATTTAGCCTCTCTGTGATCAACTGTGCCATCTCTCTCTGCATTCATAATGTAATGAAATTTGATCCACTAGATCTAGATGCTGCTCCATAACTTCCCTGAAACCTGAAACAAGGGTTGAAGCTTTGGATGATCTGCAACAGCTCCGCACCACTTTACTAATATATGCATCTCAAATACAGCCAATAGAGATAAAATTTCATTATAGGATTGATAGAATATTATGATTATTCAACCTGTTTCTATTATTAGTTCTAAAGATTGAAGTTAAATTAATCGACTATGGGATAGTTTTCTCATTAGGAAAGATATTTGATGTACTTAGTGATGAAAATTTTCATCTGCTACCAAAATTAGATTTAAAAAGCTATTTTGGCTGGTACTGCCACTTTTGGTTCATTCCTTTTCGTTGGGGGTTTGAATAAATCCATCAGTACGCCGGCATTTTCTGGCGGCAGCGATGTGTGATGCTCTTAACAATTTCGACTTGGATGCTGTGTACAGTTTTCTTTGAAAACACCTTTATATTTACATGACAGCATAGAAAGACTACGTGACTATGGTAATGACATTTCGATTAGTGACCTGTTAGTGACACAGTCGTTACACGGGGCATACCTGTAATGAGCCTTCGACTTTTAGTAGGGAGCATGGCTTTAGGTTATCTACAGTAAGCACTCTCCCTGTGTAGTTGCTCAGCCTGAGAAATTACACTTTGTAAATCACTATAGTAGCTCCTTTTAGAAATCCACGTCTAGTTTAAGCTCATGTTATCCACCAACTGATGTATTCACTTCCCCTTACAATGTAGCAACATCCAGTGTCTGTCCTCAAACATATTTCATTCCAAGTCTGGTGCTATTAGAGAAAAATGCAATTACTGTATTAAGGAGTTCAGACAAAAGCGCTAATTAAGCGGCGGACTGAACGGTAGCTCAAGCTGTCATTATCGCCAAACTCGCGTCCACCATGCTGATAGTCACTTATTTAATGCACCCTCAATTAAATAATTACACAAAAAAGATGGGAAATGGACAAAGAAGGTTGGCTAGAAACTTCAAAACACGGCTCGTGATTCTATTCTTCCATGCTTCGCTTCGAACAGAACTCGCAAACAAAACACACTGTCTCACCTGACAGTCGTCCACTTTGGTCTTCATCACGCCTTTCATGAACTCTTTCTCCATGGTGGGCGAGACGCCGAAGCTGTTGCCCATGCAGAGGATCTCGGTGCGGCCCTCGGGGTACGTCACCTCCACCGAGCCGTTCAGAATCACTGACCAGGAGTCCAGCTGCACGACACATGGCATACTTTGTTTACATCTGCACTATGACTGTGCATTCCAGCAGGAAAAAATAAAGCATAAAGCCCTAAAGCTTCAGCGCATCTTACTAGTCTTTTAAAGCAGTATAGCCCATCACGGTAATCACAGGATAACCTGGGCAGAAATGCATTGTGATACAAGTTTCAAGGCACATGAACATTTGCCACAAAGTTGTAGAATGAATATACAATTAGCAAGATGTGTCCATTGACTGGGCTTCTGAAAAGCGCCAGGCTGCAAGCCCTTATCTTAGCCCATGTATTAAGGGAGAAATAAGCTCTCAATGGCAATCTGATAAGGAGATAAACCATGGCTGGTTTCTTTCCCCTGAGCATCTGGGGTTGATGAAACTGTCATTCAGGTTTAATAGAGCAGAATTTGAATAGAAAGGAATAGCTTTAGCACAGTTATGGATGGTCAAGGACGTTTTAAAATTGGCATTATTAATTGTGTTTTTCACTGTAAACATACTTGTGAAAAAAGTCAAAAGAAGTAGGCTCATTTCAGCACTTAAAGCAGTCTTGTAAAAAAGTAAAAAAAAAAAAAAAAAACCCTCTTTAAATATCGATCAGCTTTAGTGCTGTTGCATTTTGCTGATGGCATCACCTACCGAAGGTCTACCACCTTTAACAGCCAGCCATGTACTACTATAGGTTATTAGCTTATCAGGTATATTAGCTTATTAGCGAATCAGGATACTGTTCCTTTTCATTCTTTGCAAGACTTGGAAAAAAGAAGGTCAATTACAACCATGTAGACTACAGTTAGCAGAAATAAAATGCTGCTTAGCTGCAGTCTTGATTCTGGTCGCTAATGATCAGTGGTTTATAAGGAATTAGCTACAGCGGAACAATGCACATAACCCAGTCCAGTCGGTGGCAATAATGCACAAACGTGGTATATGCCAACCACCATAAAACCCAAAAGAAGAAAAAGAACTGGAGCGTGATCATATCTATATGTATATTATATTATGTATATGTACTGTATATCAGTATATGGGTGGGACAGGCATTTCTCTTTGCTTAGTTAAGCTTGTTTTTGTCATATTATTGATTATTAAAAACACAAAAAGTGAACAGTTTCTTTCATTTATCCACTCTGTCTTGCCACAATGTCAATTAGAATCTCAGGTATTAAAACTAAGAAAGGTTTTCATAATATAGTGCTGGCTCCTGCAGCCACTTTGCAATCACTCTTGCACACATTGTGACACCTGCGTTTATGTTTATTGATTAAAAAAAATAATAATAAATTAACTGCCCTGTGCGTCAAATGTAATTTCACTCAAATACAACCAGACAAAAGAAACCTGCAGAAAAACAAAACAACAAAAACATGCCTTTACCTCAAACAGCTTCAACAAAAGGTGAATAAAAAAAAAAAGAAACAGGGGACTTTAACAGTGGCAAAACCAACCTCTTCGCCGTCGTTAAGGACGATGGTTCCAGCTCGCTCCACCACGGCGAACACCATGACCGCACAAAGCTCCCTCCTCACCGACATGGTCATGTTAGCAAAGGCCGGCAGCTGGTGCATGAACTCCAGCAGTTGCTCTGCGGACAAGATGTACACAGATCATATTAGATTATTAGGACTACAATTTGAAGAGTTGGAGTTCTCGAGTCACAAATTTAAGGACTTGCTTGACCAGCACTGATAAAAGACTCGACTTTGACTTGGTATTCATGACTAAGCATGAAAGTTGACTTGGAATTGAGACAGATGACTTCCGATGTCATGTCAGTAATATTTATGTTTTAAGCTATATGTTGTATAGTAGTGTGGAAAAATGAGGACACCCAATGGAAACCGTTAACATATTTAAAAATATGGACATGTGAACTACAGTTTAACAATATTGAGAGATTTATTTCAGTTTTATGTGCTTAATTATATTACCTACATCTCTCAGTATTGCCTAAATGAATATCAAATGACCATTTTAAATATATCAACAAAAACATCTTCATTTTTAACATGACATTGGCATGATGAGTTCAACAAAATGAGTTCAAGAATTAACGCAACAATATTTGTTAACGTTAATAAAATTAAACTCTTTCTGACCACCATCTTTAGACTGATTTAAATGTCGTACTATGCAATTTAAAAGAGGCAATACAGAGAGAGAAAGCGGAGAAAGGGCTAAAAATGACAAACTGGGCCACTTGGCACTCCATCACTCAGATCAGACCTTGCCGCTTGATATTTGATCTGCACAAGGCTTGGTGAGAAGAACAAGCCTGTTTGTGCTGCTACAAAAATAACACTCTTACTGCACAAGACAACAAGACATCAGAAATCGTCTCATACTACAAAGCAGAGTCGTGACATGTGACAAAAACCAGGTGGATCTGCCATCAGGTGGAGCTTCGTTATCATCACCCATCTCACCGGGATAGATAATATTTGATGCATGATATAATCGGTGTCCGATATTGCTAATATAGGGATTTTTTTGGTCCGATATTAGAATTTTAGCCAATATTACACCCGATAGTTATTATAGTCCTACATTTATATACGAACATGTCTTTGGTTTTCTTTTGGCTGTTATTCATCAAGCAAAATATCTGATGTTGCAGTTCTATTCTTTGTCAGGCCTTCTCAATCTTAAGCTATACATGGAATTGTGCTCGTTGCTGCCTGTACCAATTCTTAACAAAGATTCTTCCCTTTTCAATCCAAGGTTAGAAAATAAAACAAAACCAAACCATTTTTCCTTTGAGAGAACTGCAACTTGTGGCTACAAGTTGGACATGTCGGACTGGCCTTTATTATGGCTTTGTGAAATGAATGACTGATCCAGTTTTAACAGCAGTTCATGTATGGATTATATTGGGAACTTCTTGTTAATACTGAAAGGTTAAATTATGGTTTTAATATCGGTATTGGCCCCAGTAATGTTCTGATAACATTTACATTTACAGCATTTAGCAGACGCCCTTATCCAGAGCGACTTACAATTGGTACAGTTTTACAATCCAAGCAATTGTGGGTTAAGGGTCTTGCTCAAGGACCCAACAGTGGCAGCTTGGAAAAGGTGGGATTTGAACCCTGGACCTTCTGGTCCATAGTCCATTACCTTACCTGCTAGGCTACCACAGTCCTATTATCTTATCGGTCCAAGAAAGTCAATATCGGTGCATCCCTTCCCTAATAAATGCTTTATAACATATTTTAAGTCCAGCTTGGACTGCTTTGCATTGCACTGCTTCGTGCCCCCTCCTGCCCGAAGAGTGTTTGGGCGCTGGCTGCTCTGTTTTAAGGATCAGTGCCAAGTGAAGCGTGAACAGTCGGCCGGCGACTCAAAGTTTAATGTGCTTGGGGAAGCCCTGTCGCATCGGTGACCTAGAAAAATACAGCACCCCCTTTCAGCAGTCAACCCCTATCGGAGCCATGAGGGCTTTATACAAAATATGTTACGTGACAAAAAACGTTTGCAGTACAAAACATCGTGTGGAAAATCCAAACCACTTTTGAAAGAGCGTCTAACTGGCGTGTTTAACCAAAATAGATTTTTTATAAAATAGAAGAGTGGTACCTCAGTTCTCGACCACCTCAGAACACGCCAAATTGGGTTCTCGATGGATTTTGACTAGAAAAATGTGTCTCGGTGCGCTTGCTTAAACTTGTAGGGGTTGAGCCCGGGACTCGTTTCAACCAAAACTCGATTCATGATTTGTGATTCACGATTCAGTACACAGTGATTCAGATTCACAATAGCTCTCGCTCACTGAAGATTTTTCTTTATTTTTACATTTACAGTACTGGATTCTTAGTGCAAATAAGTCTTCACAGGTCCTAAAAAAGTTAGTAATAACAACCAACTGAAAGGAAAACAGGAACAGAGTTCACCAATAGAGTAAGTGTTTTGCTATTACTTTTGACTTTCAATCCATTACTCACTAAATTACATGCGATTTATAACACTATTATAAAATAAGTTTTGTGTTAATGATTTTGGCCAACAGTAGGTCAATACAAGTGTTAATGTGTAATCAGCTACGCTAAGATACAGTACAAACTATATTAAACTCATCAGTTCATGATACATTTAACTTGTGATGGATTTGTTGAACATATCCCCATCAGAAATCAGGGAGCTCGTGTACAATACAACCATTAATGCATATAATGTCTTATACAGGGGGATTTTCTGTGGGGCTGGAACCAATTCATTCAATTTACATTATTCCTTATGGGAAAAATTAGCTCGGTACTCTACGTTTTCGGTACTTGACAATTAACACTGAGAACTGAGGTACCACTTTGTATCTGATGTGCGTGAGGATGAGACTCACCGATGTCGTCGTCCGTGCGATCCATCGGATCCTTCTCCAGGCAGTCCCGGACGATGTCTCGGCTCATGAGCGGATCGGAGGCGCGTTCGATGTCTTCCTCGTCATCATCCTCCTCGGAGTCGACGGCAGTCTCAGGCAGGCCGCTCAGGTCCATGTCGCCCGGCTCGCTCTCCGTAGCCTGAGGATTTAAAGAAGTCACGTTGCAGCCATGATCATGTTCCATGTACCATTACCAGAGATGTAGATTATATCAACCTGGGCTTTGAGAGTATGTAGCACCAAAAGTCTGAGGCCACTAGTGAAAATGCTTCTTTTTGCTTTTCTTTACAAATCACATCATCAGAATAACAATTTTTGTGAAACATTTCAGAATGTACTGGGATTTGGTATGTTCCCTCTTTTGCCATAAGGACAGTGTGTACCTGAGGAGCAGGGATTCCACAAGTTTATGCAAAATCCGACGGTCCAGCATGATCTCACAATATTTCAACGAGCACCTTGTGATGTTACTGAATGCTCGGCCTACTCTGCCCCAATAAGTGCACGAAGGGGTTTAGATGAGATTTAATTAAATAGGTATGCTGATTGCATGATTTGTAAAGAAAACCCTAGAAGCACTTTCACTAGTGGTCTCAGACTTTTGGCCCCTACTGTACGTACTATATAATAAAGAAAAATATTTTCCCAAAATAAGACCAAAATAGCTTAACTGTACGTTTAAACAGACATCTGACAATTTCAGCATATAATTTCTCAGAATAAGTTCGACAAATGTTTCCGTTTTTACTGAACATTGCTTAAAAAAAATGTCCTGACATCCTGAAATCTTCTATTTCTTCCCATAATTACATGAAGCCTGATTTCCATCAACAATAACATTAGGCAACTGGTTGTCTTTAATTACATTCAACTAAACCACGATAATAACAACACCAAGAGGTTCAAGCAGTTCACGTCTGGCGACTCGTTCAGACACGAAAAGCAATAAATAATTTAAAAACATCAGAAAGTGCAGAAGAGCAGAAACAAACTGGACTGAAAGTGCGACCTGTAACAAACCTCACCTGCCTGCGAGCTGCTCTGCTCCTCACTAGCATTCTGGGTCCACAAACCCTCTCAGCTTCATCCTCACAACCTGCCGCTTAACGTCCAGATTTACAACCTCTCTCGCACCCATGTCACTTGTTTTTAAGTGAATTCAGAACGTCTCATCAAATATTCAGCCAGGGTGTAGTGTAGAACCACTCAACAGTCTATAAATGGGAGGATCGTTCAGTCAGGGGTGGAGCCTGACGGAGGAGGAGAAGGTCCACTGATTCCCTCCCTACACCCCTACATGTCCTACAATGGGCTTCATTTTGACTTACGTACCAGGTTACGGTTTTCCCACCGGTCACTTGTCTCAGAGTAACTTAACCATTTTCTATTATCTAAGCCCAAAGCCCAAACTGAAAACCTAGGGCAACAGTGGCAAGGAAAAACTCAGATTCCAGTTCAGCTGATTACCCGCTTCTGTACGAAATGTTTTCGGCACACTTCCTAGTGTGTTATTACGCAACGGCTCGAAAAAGCAGCAGTGATTACAGTCCATATTGTTTAACCAGACAGCTACATCACGCCACCAGGTTTATTAAATTTGTTCTCCCTCCGGAGGCGTAAACCCGAGCGTCGTGAGTGATGCGTGTTAAGCAGCTGGAGAGAACTTTTTTCCTTGAAAACCATTAAGTCAATCTAGGAAGACGCTATAAATCCCCGCCTCGCTGATAAAGGCCTGTCTTTTTTTCAGCCTCTGAGTGCAATCGGCGACGCTGTTTGGACCGCTTAGGTGAGCGTGAAGCGAGCATTAATAATTCAGCCCGGCTATTCTTGGATCAATGCTTTCAAGCCTGGCAGAAGAACCTGTGACATGATTTACGTAAATGTGAGGCTCGTCCTCAAACACTTCAGTCTGAGCGAGGCCGTACACAGCGATGCCCTCGTGACCTGGGATAACCTGGAGAGTGCTGAGGAAGACAACGGGAGCATCAAGTTGTGGGGCTTTTGTGGCAGCGTGTTCAAAACTCCATCACTGATGGTTTGAGTTTCTCAGAGCTGAAAGTCCTAAATTACCCTCAGCTGTCAATAAACATGAGCTACTAGGTTTTGATGCAGGCCAGGACAGAATACGTGAGTCAAGTCGAGGCAAATATAGTTCAAATGCAAGTCTGGCAAACTCCAGATACTCAACCATACACACCGATCAGCCAAAATATTAAAAATACCTGGTCTGAAACGAGCCCTATGATGGATTGCCCTGTCTAAGATTGTTCCTGCCTTGCCCTATGCTTCCGGCTTGGCACCAGCTGTCCTAGACCCTGTCCAGGATTAAGCGGATAAGAAAAAGAATGAAGAGACTGTAACGGTGTTTAGGTCGGCGTTACGGATCAACCTGACGTCCACATGAAGGCCTGGACCCAGAGATTCCCAGCAGAACATTACCCAGAGCATCGCACGCCCTCCACCGACTTGGCTTCATCCCACAGTGCATCCTGGTGCCATACCACATAAATGGTGCAAATCCACTGGTTGTCCATATAATAGAAAAGAAAATGGGACGCCCGAGACCTTCTTCCACTGCTCCAAGGTCCATTTGTGATGCCCACTTTAGGTGTTTTTGACAGTGGACGATTTCAGCAAGGTGACCAGTCTGACAGGTCTGTAACCATACAGCGTCATAAGGCATTTTTGCACCAGAGGAACTTTTTCAGAGCCCTTACAATGGTTTGAGAATACACCCCCTTCATCACGTTTGCACTGAAGGAACTGGGGAACATTTTTGTTGCTCCTGCTTCAAGGGTCACACTTAGGGTGATTTAGGTATGAGCCGTTCAGTCCAGATGTTAGAGTAAGGCAACTGGTACAGACGCAAGTGCAAGTAGGGGTATGAACAACAGATCTTTGCTCTGAAAGCGACAGTAAAGAGATGTGACACTGAAAAGTTTGTACTCTGCTTAGCACTACAAACACCGTGTCAGTTTCACCTATATATACCTGGAAGTGCCAAGTGCCGGACATTTGAGTGCAGTGACCTACTAGTAGCTCCGCGCTTTATTTACCTACTTAAAGTGTTTAAAAGGTGATTTTACATTGTCTGTTCTGAAAATTACTGTTTCTTCAAGTGGGTTCATCCCCTCTTGATTGTGTGCAGCCAGCCAGGTATGTTTATGTTTATATTCCGTCATGCGTGTTTATATTTTGGTTCCACGATGTGTGTGATTACTAATGTGTGCTTGTAGCTGAAGAATCACAGTGTTTAATGGAGGGAATGATGTTTGTAACAGTTTAGGCTTCGGATGCTGTGTAGATGGTAGTGTTACACTCGTGTTTTCTTTACATTACATAACTATAGGAGTCATTAAATGGTGCACAACTGTACAGCATTCAGTGAAAGAGCGACTCACCTGGTAGATATCGGACAGGCTGCTGCTCCCAGAGTCGCTGGTGATGCTACATCCCGAGAGGCTGGAGGAGACGTGGGTCACCTGAGGGTGGATCCCGTCAGCCAGGTGCAGCCTGCTGAAATCCGCTGGAAGCTGGAGAAAAGAGCACGGTGTTAATCTCAATCTAGAGGTCATACAACGGTTAAGGTACTGAGAGCCAACAAGGAACTTGGAAGCTGCCACTGTTTGGGCCTTCAGCAAGGCCCTCAACCCAAAAATGCTTGGGTTGTACATCGTCTGCCAAGTGCTGTAAATATCAACACAAATCTAAATTACATGCATAACCTGAAAAGACCCCCGAACAGTGAGACTTCAGAGCTGTCGAGGAGGCAAGTTTTGGGAAAACCTTTCAATCAAAATCCACAGATATTCAGCTAGACAGGGGGTTAAAGCTTAAATAATAGTCCGTTGTGATAACACAGCTGCTTCTAAAATCTCGTCTTAATAAACCCAAGCCAAGGTGCATCACTCCGCTCACATCCAGTCTGATCTCCAAACGAGTAGGTAGCGTGTTAAACCGCCCCAGTTACAAACACAAACGTCAACCAGGCCAACAGTCACTTCTTATCAGGGTTCCCCCATCTCACAACCAAGCCTGGGCACACGATGCCAATGCCACTGAGTGTTAAATCAGACCGCGTTAGGTTTTGGGCATCCTAAATTCAGAAAATGTCTGCGACGCAAGGTGAAAGACAGATGGTTTTTCCCTTCTCGGTTTTGATCTGAAGTGCATTCTTGGTTCTAAATGAAAGCATTTCTGTTTTAGGCCCACGCGAGATGAGGACAATTCAAAAGAAAGGAGTTCATTATTAGCAGGAGCCATTTAATTACCAAAACACAAAGTGCACGCCGCCTTTAATCTTCCCACCTCGACGTGAATGGGAAGCTCTTGTGCGTGTTGAACCTCCATACATATTTGAAGCAGAGCAGCTATGGGGTTTGAACGTGCAGAACCGTGTTGAAGATGGCCCTCAGATAAGAGTCCCGGAATCCATTTCAGCTAATCATAAACGCAAACCCCACACACACAGCACAAACGTCCAGTTCCACTGCTAGCAGAGTGCATCTGTGAAGGAAATAGTTATTTTTTTTCCAAGATGCTTTTGGATGACTTCGGCCAGCTGAATATAGCTTTTACATAAAATGCATCTGACCTAATTTCCGCCCAATATCAAAGACCGCTGCCGGAAATGCAGCAGATTCTCCAGGGAGGTGTCTGAGAAAGAAAATCTCACAGCCTGTACAGATACAAAGGGAGAAGCAAAACTGAATCAGGTCACGCAGGACAGCCACTGGGAAAGCGCCAAAAAATCCTGGAAGTTCCAGTCCAGGCTAGAGGGCTCTGGGGTTCACAAACTTACTTTAGTGTGACTATTTGAACCTTGAGGTCTTCACACAAGATTTATGTCTACATTGAGTCACTGGCTATCAGCCATTGACTCCCCTAAAGACAAAATGTCCCTTTCGGACCGTCCCTCATCATGTACTCAGTCCCTAAATGTTCCAGTTGGTACTTCACAGTCAAGTGTGACATCATTTCCAAAAGGTGTCTCTTTGTCTCGAATGCAGCCGATTTGCATGCCGCTTTGACAGATCCTTCTGGTAAGGTTTCATTTCATTTGCACCAAGAAGTGTTTTAGCAGTGTTTTAATTACACCACTTGAAACCTCCTCAGCTTCCCACCTTCGGAGAAATAGTTAAGTGTGATTTCTCCAAAAATACTTCAGCATATGCCAAAAACTCTCCGAAGACACGGTGGTGAGAGTAACAGATCGGTATAAGAAGCCATCAGTAAGGACTGATCGGTCACACCTTCGGTTACAACATTCAACCCAAGTCATTAAGCTACTTTTGAGTTTTCTGGACAGTCTAAAAGTTAGTTACTGCATAACGATCTGGTAGACGCTCATTCCAGGGTAACGCATCAAACAGAATTCATTCACTGAGAGCACTTAAGGATGATGGGCTATGGCACTGATTACCCCTCTGCAGAACTCTACCACCCTTCAAACACATCATTAACCATCCACAAATTGGAAAACAAAAGCCAGCATGTCCTGAAGAAGACAGATTTCCATCAACCTTCAAACAAGCAATACTGACCATCCACAGAATCAAAACGCCCCACGAACAAGCTGCTCACCAAAGAATGAGCCTCACTATCCACCAAACGGGCCATCTGCAGACACCAAACAGTCCGTTCAAAGATCCTATCACCCAAATCTTAACAGCCCTCAATCAAACAATTCTGCTTCAAGTGATCGCTACATATTATACTACTCAGAAGTGACCCAGCATCAACAGAAGCTCAGCATAAACCCCTGGAGAAATCACCTAATTAAGCAAACTGTTCCTTCACCATCTTCAGAAACAATTTCTACATAACTATCCAAAGAACCTCAATATCTGAAGAAGACAAACCATTGAGTCATGCAACATGTTTTGCATCAGTTCTCCACACCTTTGAGGTCCAACAGACCCGAAATCCCCCATTTACAATTACAAGCAGTTTCAAATAATGCTCCAGCCAAAAAGGGCTAGTTTCACCAAATTCTTAAATTATCTTAAATAGAAAAATCACAGTAAGCAAACAAGTTCACTGAGCCCTTCAACGTCCTCAATCTCAAATTCACCTTAACAAATTTATAACTGCACGATGTATAATAAATGTATAATTAAATACATAATTTTTAAACCCTCTGGTATTAAAAAATGCAATTGCATTATGTGGCATGATAAACAGAAAGCACGCCATCATGCATCTCCACATCGTTACACCTCTAGCACAAACTCACCACCCTACAAACTAGCCATTTGTCTGGAAAATGCCAGCTGACGTCAATAGAACCTCAACAATCCATGTCACGCCGCACTGAGAGCCTGCACATCAAACATGGCAGTTACCTTTATATAAACTCACCATTCACAATAAGTCAGTTCCTCTACGCAAAACCCCAACGCCAAACAATCAAACCTTCCACACGAGGCAAATCCCCTTCAGAGAGCCTTAACACCCAACAGAAAGGACAGTCACCTTCCATATAAATCAACATCCACCAAATGAGACAAGCCCTCTCTATCCCTCACACCATTCAAACAAGGTGATGCATTTCAACACATGGCATACACCTACCAATTAAGGCAATCTCTCTCCAAAAAAACCTTAACACAAATCAAACAAGGCAATCACCTTTCAATATAAGCCCAACAGCCACCAAATGAAACGAGCCCTCGCCACAAAACCTTAAAACCATTCAAACATGGTGATACCTTTCAATTCAAGGCAAACAACCACCAAATGACACAATCCTGCTCTTAAACAAGTCAATCAGCAGAACCAATGGTACCTTCAAAAGCTCTGAAAAATGGGCATGGTCGTAAAATACCAAAATACCAATTAATTTAAACAAGCATTTTGGAATCTGCATAACGTAAACAGAAACCCAGCAGCCCTTCATTCAGCTGCCCAACCAACAGATCGATATCAACACTTTTGACGACTTGTAAGTTTGCCTCGATTTGCCCTGATGTCAATCCAAAGCTGGACCCAAGGACAGCATCGACAAAGTGTCCAATATGTAAATACGCACCACATATATCTACGTAAACTGATGCTAATAAGGACAAACGCTTCCCTCTAGGGTTGGGCCGCTGACGTACGTCATTTAGATTTAAGGCAGACATGAGGCATCAGCTGTCTCTTTCTACTGAGAGATGACAGGAAGTTTAATACAAGAATAGCAACAAACAGAAAAAATACAGGAGTAATGTAATTGATCACAGCAGGGTTTCTGGATTTGTCCATTTTTCTATTGGACTAAGTGTTGAAATGACGGTGGAGGTCAATGTGTTTATTAATAGCAATATTCTCTATGCTTCAATAACCAGCCGAGGGTTCTGCTTCTGCTGGTGGTGCTTTTTTAGAACTATGTGCAAGATCTTGCATGATAAAAGGTACGTACCAGTTATTACCAAATACTTGCATAATGATCGGCCATAACCGGTGATCAGCCGTACAGTCTGTCCCGGTCACATTTAGACTGACTGATGCGTTACATTTCAGCTGTGTTTAGGTGCTACTAAACAGTCTTTCTTTATCTAGCGCAATACTAATGAGGGAGTAGGGATACTAATGAGGGGGTAGGGCATCATTTCAGACACAGCCATGTCTTCAGCGTTGTCGAAGCTCTTCAGAGCAACTCTGAAAACGTTTAGAACAACAAATGTACTACGACATTTCAAACTGCATTATCCCACTGAATATGCAACATTTGACCAAGTCAGAGTTTCATAAATAATTAATCAACCAAAATATGAGCCAGCTCACCTGAAGCACACCATCTTGAAACAGACAAGAGAGGATCCTAACGCCTGAAATTCAGAGAGTTAATACTTAGGCTAAACGTGTGTGCTCCCTTCAAGGACTACAAATTGATGCCAACGTTAAAAACAAGGCCTATAAGCCGCTTGACTTTCTTTTAAATTCAGCTGCGCGACCTAAAAACGCCAGTTCCCCGATAACGTGTGCGTCCGCGACTGTGAATGTGGGAAGTGTGTCAGCGTTTGGAGGACCAGAGGCTTCCCATAAGCCTTAGCAGCACCTCGGGGGCTTCTCGCGTCCCTAAGCCGGGGGATCAAGAGATTAAAGCGGTCGAGAGGGGAGTCAGATGAAACAGGACAGACCTCGCAGTATCTAAAACACATGTGGAAGAAGAAGAGAGGGGAATCTAGCTTGTTAAGCAACTGCGATGAAGGGCGTCGACTTTTACGCCACTAAATCAAACAATGCTGCACATGTAAGCCCTGTTAGGCTGTCAAGTAACAGCATGTATCAGATTTTAATTAGCAAATATAATTAGCACTTGATGCAGCCAAGAGATGCCACAACAGTTGGAAACCAAGGTGTCTAGAAGAAAATTTCACACAGATGGTAACCAGAGGCAAGGATCTTTCGCCCCTTAAAGAAAACCCGACAACTAACTAATTTCACCATCTGTGACATACCATCATGTAGAATTATGACAGACTTTGAGAGCCAGTTGTCCATGACAGGCTTAAACCCGGCAAGGTACCAGCACAAAAACACACTCAGCAAACCTTAGCAGAACCATTCTGCAAAAAAAAGAAGCAAAAGATGGCAAGACATAGCAAATGCTGTCACCAATTACATCGTGAAAGACATGGTGCCAATTCAGGAGGTTGAGAGAGATGGGTTCAAACAACTTTTGAATACTTTAGACCAGATATACACTATCAAAAACATCATCTAATTATCCTTAGCGATAAAATCCCAGAAAGCAGAGACATCATTTGTTCTTCCACATCACACACCCCTAACATGAAGCTTTGCTTTACCACAAAGAACAACTGCTGATTTCACTTCAGCTGCCTAGACCACAGTACAATCTCTAATTCATCATAACTAGGACTGGAAAACCAAATGAAATCCTCACAAATATTTGTTTTCCCAATTAATTAAAGGAGATTTGCTAATGTGAGATCATTTGATATGAATTTTATTCTCTTCATACATTTTAACACCCATTGCTTTATTATTCTTTTCATCTGTAGGAAGTAGGAGTCACCACGGCTTCATTAAATCAAAATCAACAGCGCATCAGCACCACCCCCACATACTTCCCCAAATATGGGAATGGGAAAATACATTTTTAAAAACAAAACAGTCCTGTACCCTCATTATTCCCTCAATTTATCATGTTCATATACTCGTTTAATGTGTCCAGGTTCTGTATAATACTGTAAATGAGTAGTTTTAATTAGATCTTTTTTAAATTATTTGTAGGGGTGTTTTGGTGACGCAGCTGCAATCGCAAGTTCAACACAGGAAGGAGTCCTGGCGGTGCCTTTGGAAGGGGATTGACCATGCATGAAGGTCTGCTGGGAGTGTCCTCTGGGACAGCATCCAGACCCCTAACATTTACATATTTTGACCTGTGTAACACATATAGCTACTCAGTGGCTCAGTGAATAGGGTCATCCCCTTGAAGCCGGGGTGTCACAGGGATTGGGATAAATACCAGCTCGATTTTGCAACCTGAAGGTCAACTTCAACGGAAAAACCCCAGGCACCAGGGGTGTACTAATCCCAGTCCCAAGCCCAAGGGTTGCATCAGTAAGGGAATCTGTAGTATAACCTGGGCCAAATCTAGTATGTAGTATCCACTGTGGCGACCCCTAATGGGAGCAGCCGAAAGACAGTTTGTTTTCGCCACTCTACTCATCTGTAAAGACTTCCAAGTGAGGCAGAGGCATCCGAAATAACGTCTCCGAGTCTGACAGAAGATCAATGCACTTACAGCTCACCGTACAGATGCCCATCACTTTCTGACGCTGTGCATGTCCAAGCGCCGACCGGCCAGCGTACTCAAACACATACGCACGTGCCCAGCTACCAGCTGTATTCAGATCAGGAACGCGCAACTAAAGCGGCCGGTCTGACAGCAGCACTTAAGAAATGATGAGCCTCAAAGTGAAGAGCGTAACGTCACAACAGCATTAGCTACACGACTCAAGTGTAGAATCAGCGAAATAACCCATAGATCACTCCCAGGGTGGGAAACGCTTACCTTGCTAAACATCAAAAGCCAACTCCAGAGCCAAAGGCGATAACTGATTGCCCGGTCTGTTCAGTCATTCACCTACTGGGATGATCCCGTATTATGTGCAGGTATTAAGAACAAACATCAAACACATACAAAAAGAGCATACATCACACATACGAAGCGATATCTGGGTCATGGTTGGGTAATCCATATCCTGACAAAATTGCCTTTTCCCTATTTTTTGTCCCCACTTATCCTGGTCAGGTTTGCAGGGCGCAGGACAGCATTTACCCTGAGAATGGGGCTCCTGGCCATCGCAGGCCTGGCTAGCTGAAGCACCAGGAGATGGTCCCCCCACATCTGGTCTTCCCTTCCTCAAACATGGCTGAGAGGCACCAAAGGGAATCAGGGACTGGTTATACTTACTACTGTCCTGTTTCTGGACTGACCTAGAGGACGATGGGCTCCCCACTGGAGTCAGGTTCCAATCCAAAAGGGGGCTTTTGCACCAGAGGAACATTTCTTAGAACTGTTGCAGAAAGTGGCCCTTTCTTGGCCAACTCAGAACTATAGTAGTTCTTAGAACAACTCGTTTTAGCTCCAATTTCAAGGTAGGGTCTTTTCTCTGCGCATAGGAACCCTGACGTAGGTATGCGTTGGTCCAGTCATAAGAGTACGCCAATTGGTCCAGGCATAGTAATACAAGTGCACAGTGATTGGTCCAGACTGGTACACCAGTAGCTGTATAAAACAATAAATAAATAAGTAAAACAAATAAAGACAAATTGACCGACAGCAAAGTCCAGGCTTTGCTGAGCCTACGTGAGACGGAGGAGGTACAACGCAATTTTGAGTCATCTAAGCGAAATGCGAATGACTACATCATGTCAGCATCATACAGCGCTCCTACTGGGAGTGCGAATACAAACCAAAAAAGGCCCTGGAATGAATGCAGTTCTCGAGAGATTTTTCCTTGCCACTGTTGCCTGTGGATTCCTCAATTCTACCTTACAAAGTGCTATACAAATAAATAAGCTGACTGGAAACTGAACCATCCGATAGCACCCTAAAACAGGAGGACACAAATAGAGCGTGGCGAAAAGTCCGAGACCATCAGTGACCATGTTCGTTTGGATCTCTGTGGAGAAGAATTCATTCTGCAGCAGGACAATGACCCCCAAGAATAATGAGAAATTAATTTTAAATGCTAATTACGCACGGGTCTTTATGTTGTTTAACATAATGCACTGCCTACAAGCAACCAAATATGATATACACACACAGGCGAAGCAAGTGGAAAAGCAAAGAAGTGTGTTACCTGCTCACACACACAGATGTTTCCAGATGTGGAAACATTATCATCATGGCTGACAGAAGATCAATTCATTTACAGCTCCTCATTCTATACAGCTGTTACAAACAGGCAGTCCATGAGTCTGTACTGCCATATTTGTGTGGACCCAACACAGACCATAAAATAACAACCCAGCATCTAAATTACTTTTGTTTGGCATGTCCAGCCAAACGTAGGAAAGCCAAATAATATAGGCGCACAAAATATGGAGTGCTGAGATTCATGTACAGCCATCTATATTTACAGAGAATGGTCCGAAAAAGATAAAATATCCAATGAGGGCAGCTCTCTGGGTGAAAATGCCTTCTTGATGCCAGGTCAGATTGTTTCAGGCTGACAAAAGCTCGAATATCTGAATGTACAACGTGCCCAACCTTGCAGCAGATGGGTTACAGCAGCAGAAGGCCACACCAGGTGCCACTCCTGTCAGCTAAGTGTACCTAGTAAAGTAGCCGATGAATGTACATACATACAGTACTGTGCAAAAGTCTTAGGCCACCATTAGATTTGTGTTTTATCGATGGTATAACTGCCATATATATTTATTTTCCAGTTTTTTTTATGAAGACACAAACAGAAAATATGTACACAAAGTTAAAAAAATGTTTTTTCTTCTACAGGCAAAAGTCTGCATTTTTATTGATTTCTTGGCTAATACCCCTCCAAAAAGACCACTCCAGATTAAGCATATTCGCCCTGTAGAAGGGTCAACTTGGCATCCCAAGGAAGCTGCCAGATGTTATTGCTCAAGTGTCCAGAGGAGGTCCGGTTAAATACTTGCCATTGTATACGTGACAGATTTATAACATTGCATAGAAATTTTCTGTTCATATTCTAATAAAGAGACTGAGAAATACATATATATGATCATTACACCATTGGCAAGACAACAAATCTAATGGAGGCCTAAGACTTTTGCACAGTACTGTATATACACTTAAAAATGCCTACAGGAGCACTTTTAACATTGATGTCTGAGATTGTTTAAAATACCTGCAATATCAAGGCACTTTAATGCATATCAACTCCAAACACATCAAACGCAATAACTGTAGTACTTATCAAATAGCTGGAAAAATATCCGAAATGTGTGTATTAAGAAGGACTTTCGACTTATTTATAACTATAGACAAATATCTGACTGACCACTTCATATCCTACACAACATGAATGGCTTTTAATATGAGTTTAAGCAACCAGGTCTCAGATTTTTTTTTTTTTTAACAGGAAAATGTCGATATTCTTAGCAGTAATCGCACACAAATAAGACCGAGTTGGATACAGAGGTAAAATTGTTGAAGTAGTCCTTTAACACTGCATGCATTACCAAGTCACCCCCACGAATTCAGTAAATACCCCAAAAAATGGCTGTTGTAGATCCACTATGTGCACACAAATCCACAGCCGCCTCCAAACAAGCGGTGCTCAGCTATCTCTAGGAAACAAGAGTGATGTTAATCCAAGCATCCATCCATCCATCCACCTGCCAACCATCGCTCCATTCCTCCTCGAGTATAGCAGGCTAATCCGATCAGCCCCAGCCGAGGGTCGATACTCACTGGGCTTTTATCAGCCTGGCTGGAGACTCCATGGCCGCCGCTCGCTAATGGCTTCATAATGGAGGCGCAGGAGCGCGGAGAAATTTTAGCATCCTGCTCGCTCCCGCTAAAGCTTTCTGCCTCCCTCCCTCTCTCTCTCACTCTCTCTCTAGCTATCTCTGGCAGAGGAGAACTGGAGAAGAACCTTCCGGATGCTCCGGCTCTCAGGTGGCACTCTCAGGCTTCACCCTCCGTCCGTCCATCCATCCATCCGAGATGCGAAAAAGCAATAAGGATGGAGACGTGGGACGAGAGCGTCCAGCACGCTGGAGGTAATTAGCTAAATTTTCTCCTCCAATCAGAGGATGCAAAAGGAGGGAGGGGAAAAAAGCAAAAGCAAAAAAGAAAAATGGCTGACAGCACTTTCACTCGCTCGCTCCCTCCCTCTTCTTCAAGCCCGCTCTCGCGCACACGGCCGCTTTACGCACCATTAGGTCAGGTGACGAACAGAGAGCCAGCCTCGAGCATCCAGGTCCTCTTTGATAAACACTCCTGCTTCATTTGGGTCCGGAGAGATGACTGTGTGTGCGACCCTGCATGTGTGTGTGTGTGTGTGAGGAAACCAGGAGGAGGTTCCCGTTTCAACCCCCCTTCCCCACTCGGTGATGCTGAGAGAGTGGCTGCTGGTGCCTGGTGTTCTAGAAAGAGGGAGGAGGGAAAACAAAAAATAGAAACAATGGCAGAAGAGAAGGGACGGATGAAATGATACGGGGGGAAAAAAGAGAGGGGAAGAGAGCGAACGAGCTCTACATAGAGGAAAGTGAAGGATGAACACGCTTATCCCTGCGAGAGTAATGTCATTATCACGCTTCCCGCCGCACACCACCCGGGCTGCAGGCAGTTGGCATGGCAACCACGGAGGAGAGCCATTTCCTGGTTGGGCTGGATGAAGACGGAGCGAGAGAGACGCCGAAACGAGAGGGAATGTGAAGGAATATGCACGCGTCTGCCAATGTGAAGGCAATATGAACAAATCTGTGAAGTTCCAACGAAAGATGTACACTACGAACTTCACCCGATTTTTGTGGTTTTTTTATTTTTATTTAACGTGGCCAAACTTTTTCAGAAGACAAACGTAGCAAATGGAGAAAGCCCGTTTGGTCACAGAAATATTTAGGGACAACAATAATGTGTCACAACACACAACGCAGTGCCCCCTGCTGAGTACGGGGCTGATGAGGACAGACCAGTTACAGTGCCCACCATCAAAAGCGCCTACAATGGGCACGGACCTCAGAGCAATGGAAAAAGGTCGGGTCCGGCGAGTCCAGATTTCCTTTCCATGGTTGGGCACGTTTGGACCGGTTACCTGGAAAACTGATGGTACCGGGGTTCACAGTGGGAAAAAGACGAGCTGATGGAGGGAGAGTGATGCTCTGGGTACCAATGACCCAGGCATTCATGTGGATGGCATGATGTGGGCAGCCAAACGTTACAGTAAGTAAACACCAAACTCGCCAAGAAGATAAAGTCCATCCTCGAATCCTCCGCCATTAGTTTGTATGCAGACTTGGCTGACCTCGCTGAATTATAGCAAGTTTCCTCGCAAGGCGTCATTTGACATCATCTGGGCAAAATCAGCATGCAAGAGTGACGTCTATTTGTGAATGTCGAACAGGTAGCACCTTCTTCAGTATGCCAAGAAGGGGTCAGACAGATATGGAGCAGCCCCTGTAGTGAAAGTCATGTGACGTTTTTTGATTTTAAGAGCCTGACTGCACAATCCACAGATCATCACTCTACTGACTTTGAACTTTCAAAATTTCTAACGCCGCTATCCTCCAAACCATCCACCCACACACACACGCTTTCCCGCTCTGCATCTTAATGCCAGTCCCACCCACACATGACCCTCCAGTACTCTTATGATGGAAGACTATAATCCCCCTGAGCCACTACCCCCCAATCCCCCAGCACACACACTCCATTTCTCTGCGCTGCTCTGTCTATCACCGTCGACCTCGTCACCCAGCCAACCTACAGCCATCAATCAAGAGATCTCATTCTAATTTGCTTACTGATCTGTACTTCAATTATCCTTTCTCACAACACACTACATATACATATGCGCGTACACACACACACACACGCACTTAAGTGCACCTATTCCCCTGGGAGGTTCTTGTTTTCTAGAGGAAAAACCCTGATCTATTGCCTGGGCCCCTGACACCCGATATGATAACAATAAGCTTTTAAATAACAAAGGATGACAGGACAATGGAGTAAATGCCGAGCCTGTCCACATGACTTACGTTTGCTAAACACTGCCTCGTTATCGCAGACGATCAATCAGAGGGGACCGGCAGCCAGACATGCGCACTGTAACTAGACAAACAACGTCTTTAAAAGTGAGTAGTGACAAATCACGGATCACCGGTCACAATATTAACATCGCCTAACAGTTCCAAGTAGAGCTGCACTAGCTGCAAGAAAAAAAATTCAATCGGTGCATCTTTAATTCCAAGGGTTGCTGGTCCAGTACCAAAACTTCCAAAACTGGGGGTGCCACACCAAAGGTTGACGTGGCAAAAAGAAAGGATTGCTAGTTCTAGCAATTAGACTTCCAGTACCAATATTTACAGGTCCAGTCCCACAAAACCTCATTCCAGTGCCAGTTCAGTTCAGTTCAGTTCAGTTCCAAGGTTGGATGTTCCAGTAGGAACGGTTTCAAGTCATCAAAATCCCACTACCAGTGGTTACAGATCCAGAGTCAAATGTCAAAGCAACATAAGTGCCGGCTCCAGCTCCAGAACCAGTTCTATTACTCGCAGTACCAGTACAATCATAGAACATGCTCCTATGCCAAAGGTTTCAGTGCTGCTCCAAAGGTTGATGTCCCAGTGCCAAAAGGATCAGCTCCAATACAAACTGATCAACTTACAGTACCAAAAAGTTCAGTTCCAGTACCAGAAGTACTTGTTCCAATACAAACTCGTTTAACCACGAGTTTGTGCTGTAAAGAACACCGCTATAAGACATTTACATTTACAGCATTTAGCAGACGCCCTTATCCAGGGCGACTTACAATTGATACAGTCTTACAATCCAAGCAATTGTGGGTTAAGGGTCTCAAGGACCCAACAGTGGCAGCTTGGCAGAGGTGGGATTTGAACCCTGGACCTTCTGGTCCAGAGTCCAGTACCTTAACCGCTAAGCTACCACAGTCCAGACTCTGGATCAGTGGAAATGCTTTCTCTGGAGTTCTTGGGAGTAATAAATCCTGACTCATTATAGGGCACTATGACAGACAATCTCAATTTAGAACTCTACTCATGGTGCCAACTATAAGGTTTGGTGGTGGTCTGGGGTCATTGTTTATTATTTGAACTGGGCTCCTTCAAAAGAAATCCTTCTAATCATAACAATAACATTCTGGAACTCTTTGAATTTGGTTCTCAACCCATTTTGACTAGAAAAACGTGTCTCGGTTGACGTCAGTTGCTTGATACTCAGTGCACTAGCTTAAACGTGTATGTGGTACATTCTCCACAAACCTTCTGGAACAAATTAATGTCAAGAACTGAGGTACCACTGTATTCAGATAATGTGAGTCACATTTCCATTAACTCCTTTGGGGAAATCCTTAACTGGATTCTTTCTAGCTGATCCTCCTGCCTGCCGGCCTGCTATTCATGGACTGGGTAGCAGGGTTCTATCACCATGAGCACCACCAATTGGAACAAATGTCTCTATCGTATCAGAGCATTTCTTGTACATTTACTTTCACAGCGTTTGGCAGACGCTCACATCCAGTGCGACTTCTAACAGATACAATCTTAACATGGACACCCCAAGCCATTGGAGGTTAATGGTCTAGTTCATGGTTCAGTGGCCGCTTGGCAGTGACAGGATCTTCTGACCAATAACCTCATCACCACAGTCCACTGCTAGCTCTAATCGTTTATGATATAAAGAAGCCCATTCAGAACACCACTTACTTCCACGATTTTCCCACTCGAAATTATTTATAGTGGGTCTGCGGTTCGGATAGTGGGCTGGTCATTAAATAACCCATACATCCAATTTCAGCGCCACATCCAATTAAGCGTGCCTCCAGCAGTTGCTGCTTCTCAGGTTGACCTTGTTGACCCTGGTGCAGAAGGAATTGGCTGGCTTTGACAGAATCCTGAACTCATCCACGTCCAGCGTCTTTAGGATGGATTTGGACCCCGACTGCGAGTACTACCCATCATTAGTGCCTCACTAATGCTCTCGCGGCTGATTGGAAGCAAATCCGTAAGATCACAACCCAAAAAGTGGTGCAAAGCCTTCCCTGAAGCGAGGCTCTCATCGAGGCAACCGTACAGCTTTGGATGTTTTGATCTTATAATGTATATTGGAATTGGATATAGGACCAAGCTATATCATATCATAAGCAATGCTTGGTGTAATGGACAAAAATACAATAAGACCAGCGCAGCATATTTTGAGAGGTGAATTATGGTTGGAAATGGAGGTTATTTACAGCGTGGCATAAAATCCCTTCGATCGAGCGCAATAACAATGTCATGACTATCTTTATGGGCAGCCATAAGTGTCTGAAAATCATCCTGCACCGAAATAGACCGCGTGTGTGTGTGTGTGTGTGTGTGTGTGCACGAGTAGCGTCTGGTGAGGGTTTGTAGACACCAGATAGCCATTAAAGACAGTCAATCTGGCACGCTTCCCAAAGCACCCTGGGAATACACCACTACCATGACATCACCCTCAATGATGTAATGCTTGACACACCAAGCCTGTGATCGCCGTCGCTTTGGCAACCGCCGGCAGCCCTGGGGGGTGCATCCGACTTCGTTACGTCACCACGGCAACGGGGTCGCACCCGGGAACAGCCTGCTATTACACAGGAGGTCTTCCAGGAACGAGGACTGGGATGTCAATTGTATTGCTAGGTCACGTATTTTGCCAGGCTTTATGTCAATTTAAATGATGGAAGCCATTACAGTAATCTAATCAACGTTAGCTTTAGTCTAGTTGTTCAGTGAGTGAGTGTGGGCTCGGCATGATCACCCGACTGCCGGCTGAACTCCAAGTTTGTAGCACAAAAATAAGGTAATAAATGTTCGACTTAAAAAAATAAGATAAAACCTAACAGACACACCATAACATAGGCTACATACACCGATCAGTAACTCTACAGAGGCAGTAATGACAACACAATACAAGAACCTGCACCTAAGCTCTTTTCCACTGATCCAGCCTCATCTGGGTACCACCCATCAAGTACTACCAATATTTTCAGTTCCACTATCAAAACTACCAGCAGCAATACAAACGCTTATGCATTCGGGATCAATTTCCAGCTCAAATACTTTCAGGATGGAAGCTTTTGTTCTCAGTATAAAGGGTTCCAGTTTGCGGATAAAATGTTATGCATTTCAGTACAAAATAACTCCGTTTCAGGACTACAGGATTCAGTTCCACAAGTGCTGGCCGATACGACCTCCAATCAATATCACGATTAATTCCCTTGATATCAATTATGATTAATGCATGATTATTTAGTTTTGGGTTTTTTTTAATTGTCTTTTGCCCTGATAGTTCACTGACAAGGTTTGTACCATAATATTAAAACTGATAAAGTTGTTCTAATGAAAAACTGCACCTTGTTGTGTTTAAAATAATTGCAGAAAATGCATAGATGAACTATTAATGGTTTTTTTATTGAATATTTAAACCAACTGAAATCCTTCATGATGTAGTAGGACGTGGCATCGGTTAATTCTTTCCATCTTGAATCTTTATCATATTGTGGGAAACGTATTAAAATAATTTAAAAAAATATATTAACAGAATATTTAAAAAAGAAAATCGAAATAATCAACATGGGCAAGATTACATCGGTTAATAGTTCTGAAAGTCAGTCACAATTAATTTTCAAACTTTCCACTATGAAAAACTATGGTTAGGAGTGGTCCAGTACCAAAGGTTCCATTACCAGAACCAAAAAGTGCCAAGAGCTACAGGGTGGCACAGTGGCACATGTGGTTAGCGTTGTCTTTTATGGCCTAATGTTTGGCTTATTGGCAAAAACCATTTCCAGTGGTAATGTTTCCAGATGAAATACTAAAGTTTCCAGGCTCAACAGTGCCAAAGGCTGTCAGTATTCAGCTTCAATTTTAACTGCACAAAGTTCAATGCCCAGCACCAAAAATTCTGTCACTAAGATGGGCCTGTTCCAGTACAAACTGATCCTTTTCCGATATCAACACTGACAGTTTCCAGTCCAGAAGCTACCAGAGGTTACTACGAATAACTCGGTAACAACATTTACAGTTCAAAGCCAAAATCTTCTAGACCCAAAACAAAACAGTACCATTCCCAATACCAGTTTAGTTCTCAGTACCAGAGCTGAAGATATCATTAAAAATAGTACAAATACCCGAAAATCCTCCATTACCAACAAGCAAGATACATTATTAGGTATCACATATTCAGTTAAAAAAAAAACAAAAAAAAACATAAAATTACATAACATAAAAATACAGGAACTACTGGTCCAAGGGTTCAGTAGTAACCAAGACTAAATTTTCACTGCGTTTACTGAATTTCAGTCAGAATTGTTTATGAGATTAAATCACTGAACTGGAATCATAAAGCTCAAAATACGTAAATACCTAAACACACTGTAGTTAAATGACATTAATCTTTTGATTAGATATACATTTACAGACTTATATTTGTAAGGCTACATAATGGGGAGAAATTTTTAAATACTACTACTACTACTACTAATAATAATAATAATAACAACAACAACTACTAACCCAAGCTGAACAGTACTTCAGGGACAACCTGGCTTCCTTTGATCAAACACAATTTAATAGGAAATGAGGAAGAGAGACAGACAGGAACAAACACAAGTCATTAACCTCAGGCAGAATCGACACTGGCTGAATTTCTTCCGGATCGTTCCATTAACGTGTTTAAGACCGCACCCGTTTCACCCAGCAGGACTGCAGAGATCACACTGAAAACTCTTCTAGAGATGCTTTTGCGTAACAGAGAAAATCTAAACTAGGAATGAATTTCAAAACTACGCACATGTTCAGGTGGTGCAAGGGCCTGGATCTAAGTAAAAATAAAGGGTTCAGTTCCAGAACCATTCCGGTATATAATGACCCAGTTCCAGGACCAAAGCATCCATTTACATTAATGAACATAAATGCATCATTACCAATGACTCCACTAATAACAGCGCTTAGAGGTCCAGAACTAAAATCTACAGTCCCAAAAGTTCCCAATTCAAAAGTTCAGGTCTAGTAATCAAAGCCCAAGTACTATAAGAACTTGTTCAAATACCAAAGCTTACAATTAAACACAAATAAGTGGTGTTCCAGTATGAAAGCTTTCATGAACGTCGATGGGTGGGCCACAGCCCCAGTAAATGACCTTCTGTCTCTGGGCCAAGTAACGAAAAACTTTATGCATACAAACATCACATATGCAATACCCCCAATAAAGTAAATCCTATTGCTTGATTCTTAATGAATTTTATTTTTAGTTCTAGTATGTTTTTCCTTCATCTTTGCTTATTTGCACTTCGTATTTCAAACTAACACTACTTGGCAGTGTTATACATCCCATATGCCTTTGGTAGCATACTATGCTAAATCAGGGTAGGGATTTCTCTGGGAATACTCTCTTGTTATGGACCTACTTTTTGGAGGAAGGTATTATCAGTATTAAAGCATGTTCACTGGCACGTCTTTGTTTCATTTTGTTGTAAAAATGTTGTATAACAACATCACAACCGTGCTTTGGTTCCATTCACTAATGGAAGGCGAGTGCCATAGATAACCACAGCCATGATGCTATTTGGCTTGCCTGCAACCAAATCCCAGTTGTGAGGTTATTCACAGTAACACACTCCCTCTATTGCTTAAGTAACTGGTGTGTTTAATATTCGAATCGTTCTACATCACTAGTGTCACAGCAATTTAGATATGATGGCTGATGACAATTAAAACACGAGCTGAAAACAAATTAGTCTGAATATGGTGGAAACGGCATGCAAACAGTTTCTTTTCTTCAGAGATTGTTTCTTGCTGGTCCTGGTTTTAGTCCTGTACCCCCACCTGTTGTATGATTTTGTCCAAAAAAAACAAAACAAAAGCAACAGCAACACTTTCGAATCCGATCCCCGATTACATAATCAGCCCAACGGGATATCCAGATCAGCTCTGTTCTACGCAAAACTCCAGGCGCAAGGCTGACGATCACGCACCTAAATAAACTCCTTTGAGGATTAATTAACCAAAGAACAAAACAGTGTGAAACAACCCAATTAGCCCGGCTGTTCTGTGATAAAAATGCCTAAATGCCTGCTGCTTGTACTGATCTGCATACTGCACTCTTGTAAAACAAGTCCCTCCGCGTTATTAGCATGCAGCACGAAAAGCCCAGCATGCAGCAGCTCGATGGCGTGCTGGACAAACAGCATGGTGGGTAGAGCAGAACACGCCAAGGCCTTCACACTGCCAGGACCGGCTCCAGACCACGGGTCATAACCAGACTTCAGAAGGGTCAAATTATTGGCATGCATCAAGCAGAGAAAAGACCTAAGGAGATTGCTGAAACTACTAAAATCGGGTTAAGATCTGTTCAACGCATTATCAACAAGTGGAAGGACAGTGGGGAATCCATCTTAGAAGAAGGAATGTGGTCAGAAAAAAATCTTGAATGACCGTGATCGGCGATCACTTAAATGTTTGATGAAATCAAATCGTAGAAAAACAACAGTAGAACTCAGGGATAGGTTTAATAGTGAAGTAAGATCATTTCCACACCCACAATGCAAAGGGAACTCAAAGGATTGGGACTTAACAGCTGTGTAGGCTTACGAAAACCACCTGTCAGTGAGGCTACCTGGCAAAAACAGCTTCCATTTGCTAGGAAGCATAAAGACTGGACTCTGGAGCAATGGAAGAAGGTCATGTGGTCTGATGAGTCCAGATTTACCTTGTTCCAGAGTGATGGGGGCAACAGGGTAAGAAGGGAGGCGGCTGAAGTGATGCACCCATCATGCCTAGTGCCTACCGTACAAGCCTGTGGGGGCAGAGCTATGATCTGGGGTTGCTGCAGTTGGTCAGGTTTAGGTTCAGCAACAGTATGTGCCCAAACAATGAGGTCAGCAGATCCCTGAATATACTGAACGACCAGGTTATTCCATCAACGGATTTTTTTCCCCTGATGGCACGGGCATATTCCAAGATGACAATGCCAGGATTCCTCGTGCTCCAATTGTGGCAGAGTGGTTCAGGGAGCATGAGCTATCATCATCACACATGGATTGGCCACCACAGAGTCCAGACCTGAACCCCATAGAGTCTTTGGGATGTGCTGGAGAAGATTTTGTGCAGTGGAACAAATCTCCCATCATCAAAACAAGATCTTTGGGATAAATGAATGAAAATCTGGACAGAAATAAATGTGACATTGCAGAAGCTTGTGGAGACGATGCCACAGCAAATGCAAATTGCTGTCTAGAGTGAATCTAGAGTGATCAATCAACAATTAATTAGTGCATCAATGGACAGTCCTCACAAGGATAGCAAGACAAACGTGTGTGTGTGTCTGTGGATGTGTGTGTATTAATCCTTTAAAGTAGGCCTTTTGTGCCTCCGACGCTGCAACAGCACCAAGAGCAGCTAAAAATAGAGCCAGCTCTTCACAAGAACACCTGACAAGCCTCTTTCACACACACTCACACACACTCACACACACACACACACACACACACACACCCTCCCCACGGCCGCCGGTTCTGTAGAACTGATACCTGATTTTGCAGTAATTTTGCTAAATCAGTGAGGAGTGAAGAGACTGAAACTATCAGCAATCCAAATGAACACCAGAGGCTCTCACACACACACACACACACACACACACACACACACACACACACACACACACACGCCAGATTCATCACTGCTGGAGGCCAGAACCTGCCTAATATAGAGCAGCTCTATAGCTTAATTAGGTTCCACGATCAAAATCAGCCTTGTTCAGCTCCAGCCTGTCCAAACACCGACTCGAACGTGTTTAAAGATGCACTACGTGTGATCCTCAAGTCTGATTGGTCGGCCTGGTTAGCCGGCAACCAGATGTGCAGGATTATGCTCGCTAGGTTAATGCTGCATCAGCTGTACTGGAGCTTAGGACAGGTCACCCAGATTAAAGCTGTTCCAGCTCACACAGCCTGTCAGATACAGGCAAATTCGATTTGCCAAATGTCTGTGGACACCCATCAACCTGGAAACCATGGGCATTCCAATGCATTCCAAAGGTTGGTGCGGCAAGTCAAGTACTTCCACACCTATAGAACTGCGCAAAAGTCTTAAGCCACCATTAGACCGGATACAGCACTTTTAGCAATGGTATAATGACCGTATATAATTATTAAAACACAGTATTAAAAAGACTTCTACAGTCCCTGACCCTCCAGTCCCTACTACAGTCGGAAGAAGCTTGATCAGGAATGGTCTCTTTGGAAGGGTAGCGGCCAAGAAACCACTTTTTCGGAAGGGGGACAGGGAGAAAAGGCAAAGATATGCTAAAGCTCACAAAGATTGGAATGAGGATCAGTGGAGAAGAGGATTACAAGAGGATACAAATCCAAGTCTGAAATGTGTGGGTGAAACATATGGTCATCGTACCATTGGTAAAACAACAAATCTAAATGGTGGCCTAAGACTTTTGCACAGTCCAGTGCAATCTTCAGTCTTGAAACAATTGCTTTATGGATCCAACAAGGGATCGACAGAAGACAGTAGCTCATCTGTTGTTGCACAGTTTGTGTTAGTCATCCTCTAATCCTTCAGCAGTGCACACAGGACGCTGCCTACAGGGTGCTGGTGGCTGGACATTTTTGGCTGGTGGACAACTTTCAGCCCAGTTTCACTGAGGTGGTTTTTAAGTCTACTGCTGTATCATATTATTTACACACACACATACATACACACACACACACACACACACACACACACACACTTAGTATAGGCATCAAAACACAAATTACCTTGAGAAAGTCATCATAATCCACAGCATGCAAGTGCAGCTGCACTTCATTTCTTTCTCTCTCTCTCTCTTACACACACACACACACACACACACACACACACACAAGAAAAAAAAGATGGAGTTAGTACAATACCTGAGGTTTAATGCATTCCTGAGGAGGAGCCAGAGCGAGGTGAGAGCGGAGGAGAGAAGCAGAAAAGACGGCAGTTATAAGAAGGAGAGTGGGTTATTCAGCACACACACACACACACACCCACCCACAAACACAGGCACGCACACACACACACAGAGCAGCTGAAGGCACTTTGCAAGTCATACTACGGCAGCAGGCGAGGGACACGCTTCAAAAAGCTCATCGAGTTGCATCAGAGCTGTGTGGAGAGACAGCAGAGGGCGGCGCGGGACACACAGCGCTATGAAACACGGAGCGTACACACAGCAAGCACACACATTTGAGCACGGATGAAGCCGAACCAAATGAACCCAACATCCAGCCTCAGAATGGTGCCACCACTGTGCCCGAGGGACATTAGGTTGTACAGAGACGCTGAACAATCAACACTGATTGGCTCGGAAAGAGACGAGGAGCATAGAAACCAAACCCGGGTGGGGGGGGCTATGTGTGAGCTGGCTGTGCTCTAAAACACTGCCAATGTTATCAATCGCCGTATTCAGGACGTTTCCCGGGCGATGCCACCCTGAGTCTGAACTGTTCTTTTGCCAGTTATATTACAGACACCTGATCTGTGATATAGTGGGGTCTTGAGGAAAGAGGGGCAGCTTATGACCCTTTTTGGCATCCATAAGAAACGTTCTTTGATATGAGCAAATTGTTTGTCGTTTGTACACATCAACTTCTGCCAGTTTACACAACAGATACCTGACCTGTGATATAGTGGGGTCTGAGGTAAGAGGGGTGGCTTATGACCCTTTTTGGCATCCATCAGAAAATTCATTTAATACGCACTAACGATTTGTCGTTTGCTCTTTCGTGTTACACTCCAGCTGTACTGTGCTGCCAAACAAACTCATTTTGAGGACCCACCACCTCCAGGCGTTCACTGATTTGATTTTGTGTCTGTCAAGAAAAACGTGAGCTAAACCAGTGTTTCCCAACTTTTTTGAGCCACCGTACATATTTCACATGAAAAAGAAATCACAAGACACACCACCAAAAGTATATTTATTGAAAAATAATGAAAGTCTAGTCTCAATTTACTGCTGCTGTTTAGATGAACACAAAGCTAATATCTTACTGCCCTCTAGTGGAAGAGAATGTAGTTGTTCTGCCTTTCACTACACACTGCTGGCTTTGAATACCAATAAGGGGAAATCGGATAATCTTCCACGGCACACTTATGTGCGGCGGCACAGTGGTTGGGAAATGCTGAGCTAAACTAAGGAAGGGTGCTGGTTGTTAAAACACCTTGGGATGCCATGTCAGCGTTCTACAGCACTTCCCATCAAGAATATGGAAGAATATGGCTGCTTTTGCTAGTTTACATCACGGATGCTTGATCTGTGATGTATTGGGATTGTGAGTTAATAACTGTGGCTTATGACCCTTTTTGGCATCCATCAGAAAATGTATTTGATAGACGATTTGTCATTTGTACGCATCAACCTCACCAACAGGGGTTTGTGCATCCCTGGAACCCAAATCATACCCAGGGGTCACAAGATCATATTATTCATATTTACATCGTTTAGCAACTCATGATAGAGCTACGAATGCAGGAACGAAAACTGTGAAACGCAAACAGCACGCTGGATTTAAAGGAAGAGCGGTTTGTGGAATTGTGGCTGAATATTTTTGACGTTTCATCAGAGCAAAACGGGACAGCATGGAAAGAACCAGCCAGGTAATTAGCCAGCAGAAACTGTTCAGACGCATCGAGTTTATTTAACTTTATGGCAACCTGAAACTATTTAATGCTGCCCGGTTCGACAACCCAAGCAGCAAGTAGTCATTTTCTTTATTCGCAGGTCTATCATTAGAAAATCTTCATGGTATAATCAGGCGTGGTGAAGACGTGATATCGTACGCTCTGTCAGAAATCGTTCGTGATTTCATGGGAACCATCTCGTACAGCGAGACCTGTAATGATCTTATAAGGCCGCTGAAATTGCACGGTTTATAAGCGGCTTTAGTCTAAGTGGGATGCATCTTTGAACACAGCCATGGTGGCTGTCGGTGCGGGCAGCCTCCCAGCTGGCTGGATGTCCTTGCGAAGCCCTAGCGGTCGAACAGCGCAAATGGATCATGGTGCCAAAAGCCGTGTTTGGCACTGGCTACATTTTTTCTCTCCCAATCAATATTTCATCTCTATGAGACATTTTAGTTTTTCTGTGATTAATTCTCATCGGAAGGCGCATTGGCTTAAAGGGCCAATTTTAAATATACAACCCCAAAATGTGAAAAAGTTGCCAAACTGGAGATGCCCATCTTAACCTCAAAAACTCAGCCTTTTGTACCAAAACAGGATTATAATCACCTGTTGACATCATTTAGTTTTGCACCTCATTACTAGACCTAAATTGCCCCCGTTCCAACTTCTTTTTGGACAGAGGTATCCTAGCGGTTAAGGTACTGAACTATGGACCAGAAGGTCCAAGGTTCAAATCCCATCTCTGCCAAGCTGCCACTGTTGGGTCCTTGAGCAAGACCCTTAACCCACAATTGCGTGAATTGTAAAACTGTACCAATTCCAAGTCGCTCTGGATAAGGGCGTCTGCTAAATGCTGTAGATGTTTTTGGAATGTTTTGCAAGCTTGAAATGCCGGAACGGATGTTTATTAACAAATGATAAAAGTGATACACACCTTAAAAATGTGAAGAAAGTTAGAATAAATTCTATGCATCTAGTGGGGCAGTGCCATACAGTTATGACTGACCATCTCTGAGGGAGTGGAGGACAGACGAGGGAGTATCCCTCAATACTGTAATGGACCGGTACCTCTTCCAGGGTAACCAGAACCCGAAGAAAGAAATGTGGATAAAATGAGAATATAAATTCAAAAAGAAATAATCCTGCATTTATACAGACACACAGCTTATTTAGCCAAGCTTTAAAAATGTATAAAGAGGTTCCTTGGCCCTATAACATGTGATGTCTGCTCACAGCCGCTGGTATACAAGCACCAAACCATTTTTATTTTTCCCACACGAGCCCCAGAGCTCATGAACTTGGAAGAGACCAGAAGAAATCAAACAGCGAGGGATTAAGTCAGACCCCCTCAACCTGCCACCCAAGCCCTCTCCGGCTGCTAGACATGGTAGACTTGGTTTGTGCTGTTTGTTTGGGAACACACCATTACGCTTCCATCCTCTTCCCACAGTCCTTTTACAAACAGAGCGCTGCTCGGGCTGTAATAGGCGAGAGCCGTGAGAAAGTTGGCGGCCTCTTCCTACGCCGGCCCAGGGCTAAACGACTGGGACGCGGAGCCATGTTTTCCTGTGTATGGGAGCTAAGAATTCCCAGGCAGGTCAGGCAACGCTGGAGCTTTCCTCTGGGAATGGCAGGAATCCCAGGAATGAGGCGGGACGGGGGTTAAAAGAGAGGAATGTGTATACGTGGGTTCTCGTTTCAGATGTGCATACCACAACTGCAGGACACCCCTAAGAAAAACACAAATCTATCAAGATAGAATAAAGGATGGCTGAGGCTGAGGTTCTCTCCAGTGTCTGTGTAGTCCAGAGGAGCAAGACTGATGAGAGAAAACATAACAGCTACTGCAAAATGACGTCAAATTCTCAATTCTGATTGAGGTCTGATTTCTGGAAGGAGCTGCAGGATAGATCACAGGTTTATTAAAGTGCTTGAAAAGTACTGTGGCCAAAAGTACTGGGACACAAGCCCATAGGTGGTCAAAAGTATTGGGACACAAGACCATATATTGTCAAATGTATTGAGACAAACCCACATGGCCAAAAGTACTGGGACACAAACCCACATGTAGCCTAAAGTATTGGGACACACATCCACATGTGACCAAAGGTAATGGGGCGGCCACACACCCACATGTGCCCTAAAGTACTGGGACACAAGTGAGCGCTTGTAACACGTTCATAGAAGTCTCTCCTTCACACTTCTGCTCTACATTAATTCCATCCTGTTCCTCCTAACCGTCTCTGCTAAGGTTGGTTTTCACATTGCCATGGAGCTTTGCAACCTACAGAGGATTAATCAACATGGAGAAAGATGGTCATGTGAAAACAGGGCTTCTAGCAACAATCCCTCTGCAGCTTAGTGATGTGCGCACACACAGACACACACAGACAGACCTATGCCTCTATGGGAATTCAGAGGATGGCACAGGCAGTTTTTAAACAGCACAACATGGACCTATCAAGAACAAACTGAAACGACACCACCTACAGGCAAGCCAACACAAGAGACAACAACAGGTCAACATTAACTAAAAGAGAAGGGCAGACATCTAGGAGCCAGCTGTGGTTTTATAGTACAATCGTTACAATAAGCTCAAACTAATAAGTAAACAAAGCACAATATGAAGAGAGAGCTAGAGAGTAAAAGTGCAAAAGTCTGAGGCCACCTTTAGATATGATGTTTTAAAAATGGCATAACATGCCATATATAACATATGGCTGAAGAATCAACCCAAAAATTTCAAACTTGGATTGGTCACTCCATACACTTTTCCACCCTGTTCTCCTTCCCAAAAAAGTGGTTTCTTGGCTGCTACCCTTCTGAAAAGACCATCCTTGATCAAGCTTCTTGATCAAGGGGAGGTCACACTAAATTCTCACCACTGAAGCCTGAAGAAGCTGTTTTCTGGGGTGGTTTTAATGCAAATTCACATAATACAATGTACATTTCATACAATTTCCCTGTATTTTCTGGTTGCATTCTAATAAAGAAACTTGGAAATAATATATATGGTCATTATATAACAGTACATCTAATCTAAAGGTGGCCTAAGACTTTTGCACAGTACATTTACATTTATAGCATTTAGCAGACGCCCTTATCCAGAGCGACTTACAATTGGTACAGTCTTACAATCCAAGCAATTGTGGGTTAAGGGCGTTGCTCAAGGACCCAACAGTGGCAGCTTGGCAGAGGTGGGATTTGAACCCTAGGCTTTCAGATCCATAGTCTGTTACCTTAACCGCTAGGCTACCACAGTCCCACAGTATTCTACAGAAATAGTTGAATATTGGCCAGAAGTTGAAGTGGCCAGAAATACTTGAACATTGCATACAATACTTCTCTATTACTACCTCTAAGTCAATTTAATCAAAGGATATAAAATCATATAACACTACAAACAGGGGGTGTCAAAGTAAAAGTTCTTTACTAAATAAAACAGTTGACATTAACATACACAGATTGTCAGTAATCAGCAATAAGACAGGGTCTTATTTCAAAGAAACTTTGTGAACTCGTCAGTTTTTGTTAATTAGTGCCAACTGTCGAGACGAACCACCCTCATAACGTACTAGTGATGAGGCTTAAGCGATCAACACACACCCCACAGTAGGAATAAAAGACTTCTTCACTCCACAGAGAACGTATGCAAGCGGCAATGATGTCCAGCACAATGATGTCAAAGTGGAAGCAGCGCCGGGCATGCACGCGCTGCCAGTGTGTAAAGTTGTGTGCGACTCACCGTGTGGTACCCGCGGACTATGGGCGGCTTGCCCGCTTGGTAGGGTTCCACCGTGTCGATGATGGTCTGCCTCTCGCCCTTTTGGTTGATCTTGCGGAATCTCCGGCGGGACTGACGGTGCGAAGCCTGGCGCTGAAAATACTCCTCATTCTCATCCATATAGTCCACCTGCCAGCCAACAGAGAGACGAATGATTCTCCTGCTCCCGCTCTCGTCCTGTCTTCACCCCTCCCATCCCCAACTCTTACACTGCGTAAAAATAGCAGTGGGTGTGTGAGCCTGTCTGAGACGGAGTGTGTGTGCGCTCTGAGACTCAAACCCTACGTCAAAGGGCGGGCGCACAACAGCAGAACGAGGAAGAGGCGGTAGGACAGGACGCTCTCGCTCTAGCAGATGCCCTGGACATTTGGACAACATTTTAATGCCCAATGGATATCCCTATGCTCGTCCAAATACTAATAATTATGCCATGTCTGTGGTACAGTCAGCCCTCTGGATCAACGATGGATTGGTTATAGGACCCCCTCCAGAGGATGCAAAACCCACTGATACACAGGGATGACTGCATTTCCATCAACTTGGAGGCTGCTTAACGCCCCTTGATGAGAGCCAGCAGCTGGAAATGGCAGTTCCTTCGGGCCTGGCTTCGAATCCCTGGTGGGGCTTGCAATGTGAGGAATGTGAATGTGCCCCAGACCTTCCCCCAACACCTTGACATGGATAAATCATGGGAAAATAGTTCTTCGAACTGTTGGAGAAAATGCCTCGATGTTACAGTGCTGTGCAAAAGTCTTAGGTCACCATTAGATTTGTTGTTTTAGCAATGGTACTGCATTGGACTTCAACTTGGATTGGTCACTCCATAACTCCCTTCCACTGATCTTCATTCCAATCGTTGTGAGCTTCAGCATATCCTAGCCTTTTCACCCTGTTCCCCTTCCAAAAAAGTGGTTTCCTGATTCCATTCCTGACCAAGCTTCTTCTAGATGAAGCTCCCTGATGCTGCTTTTGCTCAGGTGCAAGGCGGAAGACATTTCCTGTGTTTTCTGGCTGTATTCTAATAAAAAGACTGAGAAATTATTATATATGGTCATAACAGCATTGCTAAAACAATGATACATCTAATCTTACGCTGGCCTAAGACTTTTGCACAGCACTGCAGTTCGTATAACGGCGAGTATAGGGACTTTTCTAGCTCCTACTTCAAGCCAGGGTTTCCTCAGTGCATAGGAACCCCAAGTGATGTGGTGGTCGGTCCACAGCAGGTTTTCCTCCAATGTGGCCAGTAAGTATAAGGTGTGTTTAAAATCCGATAACACTACTTCATTCCAGCATAGCATGTTACTGAGGCCTTAATTATTCGCCCACCACCCAAATAATGTGTTCAACGCTGGACCTGTGACAGACCCTCGCCGCTGAAGCATGGCATGTGGGTGATCACATGATCTAATATTTCCGTGGAAGCAAAACAACAGCTTGCCCCGACACGGCATCAAACAGCTAGATGAACGCAGTTGCAACGTCTTCAACGCTCTCTTCCCCGCTGTACTTTCACTGCCGCCTCCCGTTTCACACCCCCTCCGCTTCTGGGATTACACATCAAATCTCTCGCTACCTTACCAACCGCTGCTATGGCAACGGCGCCGAGCAGCGAGCAGTGGGAATACGTCGAGTGAGAGAGAGAGAGAGAGAGAGTGAGTTCAGTGTCCATATCCTGCATGGGATCATAATTACAGAGCCACAACAGCCGATAATAACAAGCCAGAAACTCCGGCATGAAACAAAACCAAGCGGAGATTAGACCGAGCTTAACATCTCCATGCATGTGAGCCTCCGCCAAGTGCATTGCATCACTGGGGTAATGCGGTGGGAGTCCAGTTCAAGATGTTCGGTTCTTGGGTACATCTGACCACGACGTTGCAATTGCAGTGTTGACAAGCGCTGATAATGTTGGTAATATAACTCAGCAATACTCGCTCTTAACGTGGGAAACAAGCCCTAAATGAACCACAGTCATGTGAATAACACAGTAACTCCAGTCTTGTGTTACATGTTTTGATGCAACATCCATCTGAGAGTTCACATGCCCTTGGGTAATCAGATAATGGGATAGGATAAGATTTCTACTGTGCAAAAAGCCAATCATCTCACAGAAGGCTGTGACGTAAACTTCAAACTTTAATAATGAAGTACTGCTTCCCTCAAGTGTATACTGCATTTCTGCATTCCAGGGTTGCCAGATCCCACGAGAAAAAAGCAACCAGGTCTATGGAAACGAGCCCCAAAGAAGGGAAGTTTAACTTAGGTTCATCGTAAAATAAGATGACCTGGCAACCACGTTTTATTCCACTAGCCACTTCCGCGACAGCTCTGAGAAAACTGATTGAAATCGGAGCAAGGATATACATGCGATGAGAAATCCGATTACTGAAACAAAATCCAGCTCGGAGTGTTTACATGCATTTAATAATCCGATTTCTGCAGTTATCCGATCATTCATGTGGTCTTCTCAGTCTGCGCATGCACGCGGACGTGACCGACAGAGCGTAGAGCTGTCCCAGAAGCGGCTGGTGTCAGGTCCACTTATTCTACGCGACCTCGAGCTTATTTTCTATAAAGATGGGTTTTGGGGCTTGTTTCTCAAGTGTACAGCTGCTGTCCAACTTACGAAGGGGTTACATTCCGAAAAAATCCATTGTAAATTGAAAGTATTGTTAACTGGAGTTAAAAATTGAATGTGACAATCAAAGCTCCTAAGCAAAGTCAGCTGGCTGCTGCCTGGATGGTCAGGCATCTGCAGGACCTGGCAACCCTGCAATGAAATGCAGCAAGCTTCTAATGGCTACCAAGCACTTTTTGGGGGGACTGAAATGCAGTATATGTTCATGGAAATTAAGAAATGAAAATAATAAAGAAAATGTCAACAATAAAATATTATTAGGTTTGTAGTTTACGTAACATTGTGAGATTACTGGCTGGTTGCAAAGTAGAAATCCGATTACTATCTGATTGTTATAGAGTCATGTAAACCCGTTTCCCACTATCAGATTAAGCTCGTGTAAACACACTCTTAATTGGATTTCTTGATCTGATTTCACATATTGGAGTATGCAGTTTGATTTGGAGGGATCTGGGATGTTTGGTTGATATCTTCTTGTCTCTCCTGTTGGGGGAGTGGGTCGCTGATGTCTCACATTTGAAACCACGTTCTACTGCAAAAAATCGCCATTTCAACAAATCTGACTCCATTTCAGCACTCACCACAATCATTTCAGAGGGTTCCAGGACGATGCACTCACATCCGCGACGTAAACTCCCCGCAGAGCGCTTCCCAAAACTAGGAGGACAGAAATGCAGGCGTTAGAAGCATACACGATGTGCTAATAATGGAAGCCATCACACACACATTTGTCACTGCACTGTCCATGTTTCAAACAATTAAGATATTAACCAATACACAATCAGAACTTCAGAAAGTTGTACCATCCAAAATCAAACTCTGTGTCCATGTGCGGCACCAGTAATATATCCAGCTCTTCTTTGTACCACTCATGCATGGCTGAATTATTTGGCTTTGTAGTGGGGTTTGTAACAACAGCCTTCAATAAAGTTTGATTTTGAGAGGTGTCTGCAAATTAGGCAAAGACCAGATTGGTACGTCTGGTAAAAACCTGCTCAGCTACCTCAAGAGGAAGCACCCCACAAAGAACACCAAAAGCCAGATAGCACGGGGAGCAAATCAGGGTGTAACAACCAGAAATAACGTTGAAGCAAACAATAGCAAAGGCATCACATCTTACGTGGCCAATGAAAAGATACCAAACAAAAGGAAAACAAGCCCTTTAAATGACTTAGTCAACTTTATTTATATAGCACATTTGAAAGTGTGTCAACCAAAGTGCTGCACAAAAAAAACAACAACGAAAATGTCCTATTCAAAGATTCAGCTTAGGTTACGAAAATTACTAATAAAAGAATCCAGGATCATTTTATCCATAGATTAGCCAGTTTCCTCCGACGAACACACATTGCAGAGTGGATCCAAAATAATGGATATTAGATTCTTTATTTATGTTATTATATTTTTCTTGGACAAGTAGACCATGGCGGTTCACGTTTTGTTGGTGCACTTGATTTTTTAAATAGTATATAAATAGTATTTCTGCGCTTTTGTGGAGACTTTTATTAGTAAAGGTATAAGTCTGGTTGATGTGTTCAGCTACAAATGTGTCTCAAAAACCAACATGAAAATAATCAAGATAATATCACGGCTGGTGATCCAGTCACTTATTACAGAACATGTCTAACTGAGTCCAGGACTAGCATACAAGCTGACAATACATATTTATTAATTAACATAGCACTTTTAACACCAGACATTGTAGAAAGAACTAAGTCTAGACTCCACATTAGCAGCCGGAGGCAACAGTGGAAGGAAAATGTCCATGAAAGGCATAAGGAAGAAACTGTAAGAGGGTCAGACCAGACAATGGGATCAAGCTCTTAAGAGTCCTTGTCTAGACGAATATGAAGGAAATTGGGCATTATTGTGTATTAGATGTCCAGAGTGGCATGTTACCAGTGCTGTTCTGCACATGGTAACATTGTACCATACTGCTGCAACATCATTTCAACACTGATATCTAAACCTCACCAGACTTCAGCTCTTATTGCTAAACTTTAGCTCATCAAGTCGTCACGGAGACAAACTGACACAATAACGCCCATAAACGTCATTGATTCCAGACCAACAGCACTTGGGTGGTGGAAACTTTATTGGCTGGGAATCGGCTCTTTGTGGTGGAAATTCACTTACTGGCACCAGCAACGGGTGGCTCCTTGAGGATGGAAAAGGGAGACTGGAGTTCCAATGGGGGGGAAAAGATTCATATTCAAGGTTGTTTCTTCAACATCAGTTGAAAATAGTCAAAATGCTTTGAGCTCAACTTAAAAACTTAATCTTGTTCAAACTTTCGACTTGGAAAGGAACTCATATTAGGAACATTGTGTAATTCAACTCTGGACTGGGATTATATGAACACACACACACACACTTTTAAGATTCCACTGGCGCCAAAACTGGAAAAGTCCAGCAGTGACATCACAGAGCTGATGAATGGAGTACAGTGCTGCCCGACGGGATGTGCAAGAGCCTCCACTGAAACACCACGCTGGAAATAAGGAGGGAACCCGCAAACCCCGGGTGTGGTAAACAAGTACACACTATAATACAGCCCCTGTGTAGCAACTAATACACACTGCTGCCAGTTCTGTACGGACATCTCTGAAAAACACACACTACAGTCTTGTTAGGATTTAATGTAACAAATGAGTGTTTACATGCACTTAATGCGATAACTGCAGAAAATCAGATTTTGTCAGTAATCCGATCAACGAGTTTACATGCACTTGGGTAACCAGATAATGGGAAACCTCTGGGGTTTTTGGAGACTCAAATGGAGTAGATGCTCGGATTTCTACTTCACAACCAGCCAATAATCTCACAGGAAAATGTGACGCACAGTTCAAGCTTTAATATTAAATAATCAAACTCCATTTCCTCAAGCACATACCGCATTTCAGAGTCTTCACAAAAGTGTTTGGTTTTGTTGCACTTCATTCCGTTTTGCAGGACTGTGGTGGCCTAGTGGTTAAGGTGCAGGACTATGAACCAGAAGGTCCAGGGTTCAAATCCCATCTCAGCCAAAAGCTGCCACTGTAGGGTCCTTGAGCAAGACCCTTACCCCACAACTGCTTGGATTGTAAGACTGTATAAGTTGTAAGTCGCTCTGGATAAGGGCGTCTGCTAAATGCTGTAAATGTAATTCCTGGGTTGCCAGATCCCGCAAGAAAAATAAGACACCAGGGATCGGATTCACGAACGTGTCTTAAGAAAGAAATTCTTTTTGAATCTGTTCTTTTGTTTAAAAACTTCATTCTTAAGAAAAAAAAATGTTACAATGTTATTCTTAAGAATTATCTCATTTTTTCTTAACTCTTTCTTAAGAACAAGTGGTATTTTTGAAAACAAGCTGTTCTTAAATGTTTTCTTAACCTTACCTTGTCTTAGGCTGTAAGAGTTAACAAGGTAATATAAATTTACTAAACTTTAGTCAGTTTAGTTATTGGAAATAACCTGCATATGTTTAATTCAAAAGTTTAAAAGCCTTTCGAGTGAAGGTCATCCTTAAAATACGAAAGTCGTCTACATTTTGAAAGTACATAGCAAAGTCGTTGCTTTAATCTGTATTAAATTAATGTGTGTTAATGTGTGTGTTTCCTTTTCACAAATGAGCAAACCCTCTTAACGCCAGCACACAAGCTTTAGTCAGGATAAAAAGCCACATTTTAATTTGGTAGAAATGCTGGGAAACAAGTACTTTATCAGTAACACTACGGTCAACCTCTTTTGTCTTTGCCCCGCTGCGTTCCCTGCTGGCACTGCACATTTCTTTTAGAGAAATGAGCTGACCCAGAGCACAAAAGTCCAGAGCTCACACAAACAGAGTTAACCACGGTGCTAACTCAACCACATCCGCACCGAGCTGACCAATGAGAGGTCCCACAGAAAGATCCAGAACAAACAGGTAACAAGACTTCTTACATACCCATCTGGAGGCATCTGGCTGCAGGACATCATCTAAACTAATCTAACTAAAGACTTTAAAGAACAACAAGCAGTTAGAAATTTACATTTAAAAATGTAAATGTCCAATCTAATTTACTGGGGGTTAAGGGCCTTGCTCAAGGGCCCAAAAGTGACAGCTTGGTAGTACTGGGGCTTGAACCCTTAGGCTGTTCAATAGTCCTGGGCCACAACATGTTAAATCTGACAACTCCGTCATTTTTTGTGGTCTGACGATTTCAGAAAACATGGGATTCAACAAGCCGTCACTTATTATGTCATCTAATGCAATTGCATTTTTGAACACCAGGAGGTGCAATCATATGCTCACAAAGACTCCATTTCTTTTCATTGCAGAGGAATAAAGATTCTCTTGTACTTTTATATAAGAAAAGTACACATTATTTGGAATTCAGAAATGAAAAAGGAATGTTTTGTGGAATTTGTGATCCTTATGAGAATGTGCTGCTTTACAAATTAAAGTTTACAGATGTTTAATTCCTCTTTGTGTAATTACACCAATGGCCTTGTTTTCAACCTATTTAACATCATGGGCTCAGACCACCCACCAGGCTCAACTGAACCAAACTGAGATCACATGTCACGGTTAATCAGCCATTCCAATGGAAACCAACTCAGAAATCCAGGTAGGTCTGATCTGAACTGGATGAAAGCTGCTTGCTACTTGTTAGGCTGGATTCCTAAGCATGTAGGACAGGATCCAGTCACACTCCAAACACAAGCAGGTCTAGTAAGTAGGAAGAAATCTGACCCACAGTCTTTCCTTTTATACATCTGACAGACACGTCCCATGATGCCCACCTGGCTGGAATCTGTATTCGACTTTGCACAACTCTATGTGTAACAAAACCACCCAGCACTGTCACCTTCACTACAGAACCACCAAACATCCTCCCAGTTCTGCATCACAAGCCAAGCCAAGAGTAAAGCTCTTACATAATACACATGTTCAGGATATAAAGTCAGGAGGAGTCTGAGGGTTGCTGAGGGTTACCTTTAGTCATTTGGTAGACTCTTATCCAGACCTCCTTAGAAAATGTGCAAACAAGAGTAGAGGAACATGCCAAAGTGCAGCAAAAAGGATAATGCAACAACTTTTGGCTTGAATTGTACACAGATCAGATGGTGGACTCAGAGAAGCTAGCACTGAACACACTACATACCTTAGAGCATTAACATACCTCCGAACTTTTATTAGCACAGAACAAAACGCATCGCGTGCCAGAGACCGGATTAGCACACAACGGCTAACACGAGGTACTGATAATGTCATCAACAGACAATAATTTGTAGGTACTAATTAATATATATATATATATATATATATATATAAATAAAATAATTATTTATTAATTTAGTTATTTAAAATTCTATTATTTTTTTAAAAATGTTATATATAAAAATTTTATAATATTTTAAATAATTAAATTAATAAATAATAAAAACGATTACATTTTAAAAACATTTAAATTAATTTGTTCAGGTTATTTCATTTTTTTGATGAGCAAGTTATATTTGTTATATTTTAATTATTAAAAATTCTAAAATTATTTTAAAAAATTCTAAAATTAATTATATTTATAAAAATCTGAAAACCAGGTTATTATTTATAAGACTTACATAATTAAGAACACTTTTTAAAAATAATCTATAACAATTTCTCAACATGACAATTAATTTCTAGAAAATATTTTAGCATACAGTTAGGGGTGGGCAGTATGGTTAAAAAACACCTAACAATAATTAAAGACATTTTCACAATACACTACATTTATCGTGATTCAAACGATTGCAAACAAAACTCTGGTGGCTGGACATTTTTGGCGAGTGGACTATTTTCACTCCAGCAGTGACACTGAGGTGTCTTATCCTCTCGTACCAGCACAACACACACCAACACCACAGCACATCAGTGTCAGTGCAGGGCTGAGAAAGATCCTCCACCCAAGCAGGACCTGATCTGTGCCGGTCCTGTGGGGATCCTGACCATTAGAGAACAAAAAGTATGTAGAGAAACAGATGAACTACAATCTGTAACTGTAGAGCTACAAAGTGCAGTCACAACTAAAACTCAAATAAGGAATACGCAGAATATAAACTGCCTAAGACTTTTGCACAGTACTGTACATCAACACAAGCTTATATTGGAATCAATATGTTCTTAAGCACTGTTACCTTTCAGTAATGGCGAGTTCAGAAGCTCCTTTAGGACGTGTATCTCCAATCCTGCTCTCCTAGAAAGCTAGAGTCTGATTTACAGGCATCTACCTGGGCGAGCGTCTCAAATGCAAATTGTTCAAACACACTCCAGAGAGAGAGAGTACTCCATCCAATCTCCCATCCAGCCCCCAGAGCGAGCGACTCACACTGCTTCCTCTGTGTCATGGGAGTGAGCTTTACTGAGAATGTGTGTGTCTCTGTGTGTGTGTGTGTGTGTGTGTGTTCATGCTACCGGGCGTCAGTGATGACAGACTGGAGCCAAGCGTTCCAGCCAGTCTCTTTCTGAGTGCCAGGCTGAGGGGGCGGGTCTAAAGTCTACTCACACCACTGACCTCTCAACCTCTACTAAAAACTCAGTACTGAATCAGAGGAGGTCTGGAAAAAACTAAGAAATAAAGAAAGAAGTCTTGTATTGATATGTAGAACAGTGGAGACCTTTCACCGCTGGTTATTTAAAGCTACAAACCTGACCTTGCGATATGCGCTATATCCGAAACGCATCCCTCAGTTACTACTCCCTACATTCTACACACTATATAAAGCACATTTTATTAGCCTATACAGAACAGACACTGTCAGGGTAGCAAACGATCTCAGAGCCTTCCTTACACGGCTTTGCTCATTACTGTGTGACAGCGGATTCCGTCAAATGAACACAAAACATGTGTTGACAACATACCTGTCACCAGACTGCAGCTTACGCAAGAAATTTACTAAAAACTTGGCCAAACAAACATGTAGTATTAAAACTAGGGGTGTCACAATACAGACTGTAATACTCATTTTTCGATACGAGCCGTGAATCAAACACATTAAGATTTTATTTTTATAAAAACCTTTACTGAGCCGTTTGGTTATACAAAGAATAAAAAAATATGAACGTCAAACAGCATTTCCGAGACACAGAGCTATTAATTATATCTAATCTATTAAGCTTACGTGAAAATGCAACTTAAGAGAGGAAACAAGTCACGGAATAGCCTATTTGTCATGTTTAACATTTTCAATTTCAGTTGTATTCCACCAATCCAACAATTCCGAACTAAGCCTCCAGCACCACCTGGAGCACTCGCAAGTTCGGTTTCTATTGTGTTCATAATATATGCTTTTGGAAACATGGTTGTCATTAGGGCTGCAACAACGAATCGATAAAATCGATAATAATCGATTATTAAAAGCGTCGACAACGAATTTCATTATCGATTCGTTGTGTTGCATGATTTGTGTGTCCCCCGCCTTATATCGGCTTACGTTACTTGCGGCACTTGCAATCAGCGCTGGAAAAAAAACACGAGCGATTGAACGGACACGGACACACGTACACGGGTATTTTCTAAAACAGGGGTTTCAAATTCGTTTATAAAAAAACATCCCGTCCACACAAGCACTGCTTAAACAAAAAACTTCGTCCACATGAAAACGCAAAAACGCACACAGTCGCTGTCAAGAGCAGTGCCAAACCAGCAGTCCTATATGCCGGTGAAGCAGCTCACTCAACGACAACAGCAACGTCCTATGCATACGGACATTTTCTCGCCATTCTTCTTCAACAACCACTTCGTTTTAAAAGCTGTCCCACCAACGACAGGTCCGACCGGGTCTCGGCCCAAACCGGGGACGCTGGGGGTGGGAACTGCTTCGTGGGTGTGATCGATATATAGTAGTGACCTCTGTAGCGCATTCTGACGCCTCTGTTCTTCAGTGTAATGAAAAAGTAATAATTGTAAATTTCTAACAAGTTCGGTCAGCAGTGTTACAGCTGGCACTATTTTGGCTACGTCCACTACTGCACAAAATCGCCTCACGTAAACAAAGAAGATAATTCCGCACAAATGACGTTACAAGCAAGAAACTCCGTTTTCCCCAGCCCACACGACAACGCTGAAAACAGAGTTTCCAAAAATCTTCACCCTGGAAGGAGTTTTGCAAAAAAAAGTCTGTTTTCGTGGGGACGAATGGTTAAAACTACGTTAAAAAAAAAAAAAAAAAAAAAAAAAAAAAAGAGCTACGTTTTTAAAAATACCCGTGTTCGTGTGGACGGGGCCCATAGTCTCTAAAAAAAAAAAATTAATAATAAAAAAAAAAAAAAAAAAAGAGCCAGCTTTAGCCAGGAGCATGTTGACATGATAACATTTTTGGATTGCAATGCAAAGTTCCTGAAGAAAGGGAGTGAATGAGTTTGTATGTAGTGTTTGCATCAGAGATGCACTTATTTTACTTTATTATTTAATTTGTTATTTTAATTTATTAATGAATTTAATTTATTATTATTCATTTATTGTAAGCACTTATTTTGCTCAGTTATTTAATGTTATATTTCTGAATAAAGACATGGAAACTACTTTGTTTTTTTTTAATCCGATTCATCGACTAATCGAAAAAATAATCGACCGATTAATCGATTATTAAAATAATCGTTAGTTGCAGCCCCAGTTGTCACAAATAAATAAATAAATAAATAAATAAATAAATAAATAAATAATCAGAACATTATGGGGAAAGATGGAAGAGAAAAAAAGCGTTCCAATCTAATACACAATGAATATAAACACGGAAACAAAATGATACTTTGGAAGAACGCAAGCTGATGTCATAACCAGTCTTTTTAGCGCCATCTAGTGACCACTCTGGGTCAATAACAGTGTCCTTGTCCGAGGACTCGGCTGTCTTGTGACCGCTCTAGCAGTGCTTTAAGTAGGAAATCCAGTACGTGAAGCAAAAATTTTTAAAATACCATCACCATTTTACCCAGAATACCTTCATACCACCCAACTATAGATTAACGTGAAAAAATATTTTTACTTTAACATAGTTATATAATCCACATATTTTACACTTTTAACAAATTTCCTAGGTGATAATTTGACAACTGATAATTCAACACGGTCTAACATTTACACAGAGCAATTATTATGGTTTCTTTATTTTTCCCAAATTTTTAATACACAAACTGCATATTAAGCTGAGATGTTGCTATGGATAAAATGTTAAAAATCCATATTGTATAAATGAAATATATTTAAAACATTAAAAAATGTTAAGGAATGGGAAAAGGAAACAATTAGGGGAAAATACACACAAAACTATACAAAATCCCATACAGGTCATAAAAACCAAAATGTGAAACGAAACTATTTGAAATCATCTGGCACCAAGCAATTGTGAGGTGGACCTCCTGGACATCCCACAGATGCTTGATCGGATTGAATTTGGGGGATTTGAAGGCCAGGGCAACACCTTGAGCTCTTTGCAGTGTTCCTCAAACCATCCCTGAACAGTATTTGCAGTTGTGCATTATCCTGCTGAAAGAGGCCACTCCCATTAGGGAATATTGTTACCATAAAGGGGTGCACTTGGTCTTCAACAATGTTTAGGGAGGTAGTATGGGTCAAGGTCCATCACCCAGAATGTCACACTGTCAATAAACGTATCCTGAACTCGGCGGCCCAAGAACACCATGCAGCAAACCTCAACAAGGTAAAAGGATGTGGATTTTGGGAGATCCGCGAGCTCAGCTCTGATGCATAACCACACGCTGATGTGGAAAAAGGTTTTAAGCAGGAAGAAAATGACTAGAATTACTCGAAAATGCCAGTCATCAGACACAGGCAGGATATCATGCAATTAAATAAATCACGTACACGCACCGGGGCTCGTCTCGAGCTAAATCTGGAGGCTCCAGTGAACAAAGAACGAGGATGTAACAGAAACCTCTCGTTACAGTGAACTCAGCACGTAAACATTCCACCTGGCCGGTCCTGTGTTTAGAGATTCTTTTCTTTCAGGTTCACAGATGTATAATCTGGTTTTTTTTACTGAATGAACCCATACGTGACCCAGGCAACATCTCACCTTCTGACAGGTTCGCAACACGTGACGCGAATTACAGCAGCAAACAAGAACAGAATCCGAGGCTTATTCAGGATCCGAACAATGAAGGTCTTTGTTGGTGTGAAATTCCTTTACGTTCGACTGGTTGCATAATCGCTGGCAGAGGGTACCGGGTGCCACTCACGGTGCTATTTTGGAACACTAATTCTTAACTTTGTTCTAATAAGCACACTGGCTGTGTTCCGCTTGGTTTGTTTATTTCTGGAAACGCTTGTGCACCTGGTGGAAGTATTTTGGGGAGAGCTTTAATTTAATTTCAGAGCAGATCTGAATCAGGCTGCTCAGGCCAGTACACAGCAGATGCATGTCTGAAGAGCTTTAGATGTGTGTCTTATATAGCCAAGTTACTTATTTCTGTAGTGCGTTTTACAATGGAGCATCTCAAAGCAGCTTTACAATCATCTAAGCCTACAACCCTAATTGAGCAAAGAAAAACCTGAATGGAAAAAGCCTGAAAGTTGGAAAGACACCCAAATATCTCAGGTTTTACACTAAGACAAGGTGGAATAGTTAGAACATCGCTAAAGCCAAAATGTGATAAAGGGTGATGGAAAAGGGTTTTTCAAACAAACAATGACGTAGGTCACATCATTCAGTTCCACTCGATCAGACCCCAAACCAAAAAGAATCGGTAATGTTCCATTTAGATAGGATTAATTAGTCGACCCGACTGAATTTGGACATGACTGCTAAAAGCATTTTGCTGATTTCGATGCCAGCCCTAATTGTGATAGTGTCAAAAAAGTGGCACATCGTCCTTGGGCAGCTGTGATGTTATATTTTTATAAGAATAAAAATTAAGAATAAAACTAATCTAGCAATTTAGTCAATACATTTACAGTAATAGATTAAATAAGCAGAAAGTAAATATAAAAATAAAAAACCAACATATTTAAAGAAAATACAATAAATGAACCCTTTAGAATTTTCTATATTTCTGCATAAATATGAGCTAAAACATCATCAGATTTTCACACAAGTCCTAAAAGTAGATAAAAGAGAACCCAGTTACACAAATGAGACAAAAATATTATACTTGGTCATTTATTTATTGAGGAAAATGATCTAATATTACATATTAGTGAGTGGCAAAAGTATGTGACCCTTTGCTTTCAGTATCTGGTGTGACCCCCCTGTGCAGCAATAACTGCAGCTAAACGTTTCCTGTAGCTGTTGATCAGTCCTGCACACCGGCTTGGAGGAATTTTAGCCCATTCCTCCGTACAGAACAGCTTCAGCTCTGGGATGTTGGTGGGTTTCCTCACATTAGCTGCTCGCTTCAGGTCCTACCACAACATTTCCATTGGATTAAGGTTAGGACTTTGACTTGGCCATTCCAAAACATGAACTTTATCCTTCTGTAACCATTCTTTGGTAGAACGGCTTGTGTGCTTAGGGTCGTTGTCTTGCTGCATGACCCACCTTCTCTTGTGATTCAGTTCATGGACAGATGTCCTGACATTTTGCATTAGAATCTCTGATATCATTCAGAATTCATTGTTTCCATCAATGATGGCAAGCCATCCTGCCCAGATGCAGCAAACAGGCCCAAACCATGATACTACCCCCACCATGTTTCACAGATGGGATAAGGTTCTTATGCTGGAATGCAGTGCTTTCTTTCTCCAAATATAACGCTTTTCTTTTAAACCAAAATCTGCCCCCATCGTCACCTCTTTCTTTTTTTTTCTATATTTGGTCTCATCCATCCACAAAACATTCTTCCAATAGCCTTCTGGCTCGTCCACGTGATCTTTTAGCAAACTGCAGACGAGCAGCAATGTTCTTTTTGGAGAGCAGTGGCTTTCTCCTTGGAACCCTACCATGCACACCATGGTTGTTCAGTGTTCTTCTGATGGTGGACTCATGAACATTAACATCAGCCAATGTGAGAGAGGCCTTCAGTTGCTTAGAAGTTACTCTGGGGTCCTTTGTGACCTCAGCAACTATTACACGCCTTGCTCTTGGAGTGATCTTTGTTGGTCGGCCACTCCTGGGGAGGGTAACAATGGTCTTGAATTTCCTCCATTTGTACACAGTCTGTCTGACTGTGGATTGGTGGAGTCCAAACTCTTTAGAGATGGTTTTGTAACCTTTTCCAGCCTGATGAGCATCAACAACTCTTTTTCTGAGGTCTTCAGAAATCTCTTTTGTTCGTGCCATGATCACAGCACACGTTTGTGGAAGTGTAAGAGCAGACTTTGATAGATCCCTGTTCTTTAAATAAAACAGGAACAGGGTGCCCACTCGCACCTGATTGGCATCCCATTGATTAAAAACACCTGACTCTAATTTCACCTTCAAATTAACTGCTAATCAGAGGTTCACATACTTTTGCCACTCACTAATCTGTAATATTGGATCGCTTTCCTCAATAAATAAATGACCAAGTATAATATTTTTGTCTCATCTATTTAACTGGGTTCTCTTTATCTACTTTTTAGGATTTGTGTGAAAATCTGATGATGTTTTAGGTCATATTTATGCAGAAATATAGAAAATTCAAAAGTTTATTCCCCCCTCCCCCTGGAGAACTATAGAATAAAATAGAACGGAGTAGAGAACGCTGGGGGAGAGCAGCAGTCTAATTCTTCTAATTCGTTAGAGCTCCGTCACTGAGACGTGTGTTCGAGTCTCCCAGCGGTGCCTCCGGCGCAGATGTAATTGACCGTGTCTAACTGAGGGGAGGCTGGAAAGAGGGATTACCACCCTGCCACTATAGCTCAGCTGTTTGAGGCAGTGGTACGGTTGGCAGATGGACACGGTGTTCCTCTGTGTGGCTTCATTCTAGTCACCAAAGTGGTCTTGTTTAAGGAAATAGTGTGTGTGTGTGTGTGTGTGTGTGTGTGTGTGTGTGTAACCATCCATCATGTGGTGTGGATCATCCTGATCTGTAGAGGTTTATAGGAACAATGACTGACATGTTAACGAGAACATTATGGGGGGGCTCGTTCAAAGATGTGCTCCAAAGACACGCCAGATATTTTCCATGTGCCTCCTGTCACACACGAGTACTGAATTTAGCAAAGCGTTCAGGGGGCCGGGGATTCAGATCCAGCACACGCACACATGCAGGCACGTACACACAGAATACTCAGAGCTACAGACGCACCAATAAAAATAACATCAGAAAGAAAAACAAAATGAAGTCTTACAAAACTTTATTAATAATCCAGATAAAACCTCCAAACTGTAGGCGTTTAGCGTCTAACAACCATCCGGTCAACAGGCGTCTCTAAGTGTCCCTGTGTCCGTGCCCTGCGATGGACTGGCATCCTGTTCAGGGTTGGTTCAGGATGTGTTGCCAGATAGGCCCCGAGACCCTGAACTGAATTAACAAGGGTATGAAAGTGACTGAATGATGAATAAATTACTTTTTCTCCCCTTGCTTGCTGTATGTGCCTCTCTAGTGACCCCTGTAGGCTGCTGATATGACTGGCAAGATGCTAAAACTAAAGATCCCGCTCAACTAGCTACCCTGTTGTTATGGGGTTAAGCCATTTCAGGGTTGTGGAGCATAAGCAGCACAGGGTGCAAGGCAGGAGCCAACCCTAGACACGGTGCCAGTCTATCGCTGGGCACACCCACTCACACTGCCTCACACCGGGTGACCTTTGAGACACAGATTGGGGTACCTAACGCAAGTTTTGGGAGTGTGACAAGAAGCCCACAGAGACATGGGGAGAACATGCAAACTCCACACAGGCAGAGTCCAGGCCAGAGACCCACTGTGATACCCAGATAAGGGTTTCAGGTTAAAATAAGTACTCTAATGGTTCGAGGCATTCTTGAAATATTTTCACCTGGCAACCTAGAAGATGGACGCAATTATTTTACTTGGTTTACTACTGTACATGTAATCTGTTTTTATTATGGATAAAGTATGAGGTCTTTTTCTTATTATTCTTCTTCTTTTATAGTGCAGAAAAGGCACAAAAAGGCCAGAATCTAGGACTTGAAGAACTAGTTAGCTAAATAATGCAAGCGTGATTCATCCATCCTGAAAGTAACACAATGCTGTGGAGATTTACAAACTGAACAAACCTGGATCTGGGCAGGAACATGGATTCTTTAATGAACACCGATCCAGAGAGCAGGATGTACCAGCAGCTGCCGATGTCATCCGGACTGAGAGAGAGAGAGGGAGAGAGAAAGGGGCGAGTATTAAGTAAGAGATTCATATTTTCTCAGCATTTCTGCATTCTCAGCATCAGCTCTAGTTACTGCTTTACAGCCGACCCGAGATGGACTTCAGCATCGGTGATGTAACAACCTGTGGTTCTGATTTGAGGTTGCGGTAAAAATGTTTTTATGCAGAAATCCAGTTGTGCCAAAACTTTTCACGCACCCTCTAGATGACCTGCATGGATTAATAGGGTGAATAATCTACCACAAACCAGACAATGTGAAATCTACACATCCCTTAAGGTTAAACACACACACACACACACACACACACGGCGCTAACGTGTCCATCAACACAACTAATGAAGCAGCAGGAGTCGCTCCCTCCCTTTTCTCTCTCGTTGCCTCTCTCGCCCACTTTTGCTCTTCAGTTTTCTCATCTATACATCCCTGCTGCCTCGGCTTCCTCTGACTCACTTTGAAGCCCTGTCCTGGCTGCAAGCGGGCGATCCTGAAACGCTCAATTATTAACCAGCAGAACGAGAAGAAAAGGACGAATGCGACAAAAAAGAGAGAGAGAGAGAGCGAGAGAGAGAGAGCGCGAGAGAGAGAGCGCGAGAGAGAGAGCGCTGCACTGTCAGCACAGCCCTGACTGAACTGGGTCATGGAAAAACTCCTGCCCAAGTCCACGTTTGTGTCCCTTTTTGTGTGCATCTATATGTGTGTGTGGTGTGTATGTTATTTATTATTATTATTATTATTATTATTATTATTATTATATTATATAAAAGTTCTGTGCAAAAGTATTAGGCCACCATTCGATTTGTTGTTTTAGCAATGCTATAATGACCATACAAAGCACTGCCGATGACTGGACCCAAAAATGCCAAACTTTGGATTCGTCACTAATACTCTTAGTCCTCTTTTCCACTGATCTTTACTCCAGTCTTTGTGAGCTGGAGTACATTAGTCTCTTCACCCTGTTCCCTTCCAGAAAAGTGGTTTCTTGGCTGCTACCCTTCCAAAAAGGCCATTCCTGATCAAGCTTCTTCAGACTGCAGAAGGGTAAGTACTAGCCACTGTAGCCTCTGGTCATAGAAATTTCCAGAGATTCAAATAATCATATATATCACCTAATGGTGGCCTAAGACTTTTGCACAGTACTAATATATATATATATATATATATATATATATAAAAAATGTACACACACACACACACACACACACACACACACACACACACACACTTTCTTCTGATGTGTCTTTCTCAGAAAAGGCTCAGATACACAGGGACTAAAGAGCAACAGAACAAGACGACTCTGTGTGTGTGTGTGTGTGTGTGTGTGTGTGTGTGTGTGTGTGTGTGTACAGCATGACTGACGCCAGAGCTACTACGAAGCAGTGGTTGCACGCTGTGTGTTGCCCCCCTACACACCCCCACGCACACAGGGTCGTTTAAGCTAAATGAGGTCTTCAAAGCCCAGCGTGTGCGCATTAAGCACTAATAAGAGTTTAATTGAAACTGAAGCAGTTACGGCGTATTCTGTGAGATACGCGCTGGATGTATGGAACATAAAAAGACATCATTAAATGTAATTACGACGTGTGGAATTAAACGACTACGGACGTGACACAATAGTCGCGCGCTTTCAAAACCTGTGCAGCTGAGCGCACAATACGACGCCACGCTCAGTGCGTTACTGTTTTAGCTTAAAGGCTCCGTAAGGCTTTAATAAAGCTCAGTGCAGTTTATCAGCCTGAAACAGAAGAGGTGCAGCAGCGCACTCTGTCCGACATCACTCACTCCCGTCCGGCGCTTCAGCAGAGTGTGCACTACCAAGGGAGCCTACATAAGTGCAATTAAAAGTGAGCGACACGCGAGTTTATCTTGTTTGAACACAAGCTGGTCTTTAAAGAGCCAAGATGTTGTTGAGTGGCATAGAGACACACACACACACACACACACACACACACACACACACACACACACAGTCAGACAAAATCAGACACACACGCACAGGCACATACAAATAGACAGAAACACAATCAGATGTGCACACACACACAAAGTCAAAAACAGACACACAGTCAAACTGAGATACACACACACAGTCAGGAACACACAGACAGACAGACACAGTCACACACAACCACACAGACACACGCACACTGTCAGATGTGCACAGACACACAAAATCAGAGTCAAACACAGTAAGATGCACACAAACATTCAGACACACAAAGTCAGAAATGCACAAAAAAAGTAAGACGCACAAACATTCAGACACACACAGACACACAATCAGACAGACACAGATGCACACAGTCAGACGCACGCACACAAAATCAGACAAAGTCAAACATACACACAAAATCAGAGACAAACAAAAAACAGAGACGCACATACAAAGTCAAACCCACACACAATGTCAGACGCGCACACACACAAAGTCAGACATGTACACACAGAGCCAAAACACACACATTCAGACAGAGTCAGTCAGTCAGACACACACACACACACACACACACACAGAGACAAACACAGACACCCCCAAAAGCACAGATTATAATGAAACCATAAATGAAATCAAATGAGTTCCCAGATGCGTCTTGCCCTGCAGCTAGTAAACAGCAGATCACTGACACACACACACACACACACACACACACACACACACACACACACACACAGGGGCATATTACAATATTTGTCAGGTCTTTTAAATGACAATGTATGACTGGAGCTAAATAAAACAACAAACAGAATGTATGTATGTATGTCTGTGTGTGTGTGTCTGTGTGTGTGTGTGTGTGATGACTGGGTCAGAGCATCTCTTAAACCAGGAAGTGTCCAGTGAGCAGTGAGTCTGAGGACTACTGGGTCCTGTCACTGATGTGGACGTCAATATGACATGTGCTACCTAGCTGATAATGAATGACCATGTGGTCCTAATGTTTTGGCTCACTGGTGTGTGTGTGTGTGTGTGGGTGTATAAACCCAGCCCGTGAGTCTCTCTACTTTGTGTCCATTGTGTATTGACCTGGAGAGAGACCCGAATAATTTGTTTCCCTCCAGGAGAAAAAAGAAAATGGAGTGTGAAATTGGAGGGGAGTGTCTGTACATGGGGTTGGGGAACACCCTTGGGAGTAGAGTGTGTGCATGTGTGTGTGTGTGTGTGGCAGTCAGAAACAGCAGTAAAGTAAGACAAAGCCATAGCACCCTCCCAAAAACATGACCATGACACAAAAGGACCCCCACACACCCCCCTGCAGAGACGGCAGCAAGCCAAAAGTAGGGCAGTGTGCCTATGGGTGCGATCGCTAGCAATAATCATGTTATAGGGACACACCCAGTCGTTCTTTAGAGACGGTGATACAGCAGGACTTATGATTGGGCAAATTAGGATGACTTACTAGTACAGGACTTCGTTCGCTTCATGTCGTTCATAACGCACAGTCTCACACATCATCCTGCAGAGAGAGAGAGAGAGAGAGAGAGAGAGAGAGAGAGAGAGAGAGAGAGAGAGAGAGAGAGAGAGATGTAATACAGAAAGCATTGGAAGCTGAGAAATCAGACATATTTTGAGTATCACTTTAATAAGTCTACATAGATTAATTATTACGTGACTTTAATTTCAGACATATCTGAAATTTCATTTTATTTCCATGCTTATTTTTGTTTTATTAACAGATTCGTTAACATTAGTTAGTTAGCTATACGTGGAGTTTAACGCCATTTTAAAGCGTTAGTTTTGTACATGACATGGCAGGTATACTACACTTTTTGGTATTTGGTTCGTTTTGCATGGCAATGCTTGTTTTGCTTGGCTCAAAATTCCTTCCATAGTTGTTGGCATTGACATTCATTACAGAATTCAGGGCATTTCGTAAAGATGTGTTCAGTGGTAACGGGCGTCTTGCAAAGTCGCTTCACTCAGGTTCAGCCCTGCCCTGACTCCAGATCCAAGGCCCTGCCACTATTCATCTGTAATTAAAAAAATGAAATCATTAAAACCAGAATAAAGAAATGTAGCCCATACACGGCCTATGTCAGTAAATACGCCAACGTTTGCGTTTGAATTCGAGACTTGAACTGTGCGTACACTATGACCTGTACGACACCTTAGTGAAAACACCAGAAACCCCCAAAACCACACTCTACTCGCGTCAGGTCACGCCAGTTCTCGGAACAGGCATTCCTGAGGACGCCGTACACCGCTGAGGGGCCTCAATCAGGGGCTGGAATGTGCTGGAACACACAAGCCCTGCGGTTCAAGCGTGTTTCATGGTGAGAACTTACTATGACCTGAGAAAGCCTCCACAGAACAAAAATGTGAAAAACATACATTACTTCAGTTCCCGGCGTAGAGGATTTGGCACCCGGGGATGGAGACGCCGGACTGGAATGCCCTTCCTGGGGCTTTAAGTACTGGGGTGAGTTCATGGAGTGATTTATGGGGTTAGGGACAGATTTCGGAGCAAGAGGACGTCATGTTGGTTGTTAAACATTAACTGTGAAGCATGGCGGAGGAGGTCGGATGCTCTGTTTCGGGCCCTAACTCTTGAAAACAAAGATCCCAGACTCTTACCTCAGCTGGTGCTCCCTCAGGTTGGATAGCGCCTCCATGCCATGTAGATATGAATACACAATCTCCAAGTCCTGCACACACAACAGAACAGACAGGCGTCAGTGTATCCACACTCACTCACTGTGGGTCTTCAGTCAGCATGCACTTGAGGCGGCTGTAGGTGTGATTAAAGGTAATTAGAGGAACACCCAGAGAACCAGGCAGTACTGAAGAAGGTAGTTCTGTGCGGAAATGCAGGACCTAGATCTCCATTTAAGATTCCACACACAAAATTAAAACCAACTGGTCTGTCAAATTCATCAAAGACAGCTCGAGAACCAACTTATTTTACAACGTGCGAGCTAACCAATGGACAAATTTCAGGAGTCAGCTATCACTCAGCAACCCTTGGTAACAGATGGCAGGACAAAGACTGTCACCAATTACATCATGAAAGACACAGTGCCAGTTGAGAGACGGGTTCAAAGAACTTCTGAATAATTTAGACCTGAAATATACAGCAAAGTATGGTCTAATTATTATGGACAGAATGCCAGAAAAGGGAGATCATTTTTTGTCAATATCTCACACGCCTAAGTCGTGTATCTTCTCTAGGTGTGTTTTAATGGAGGGTTCCACATAATAGTCATAATACGTTTCTCCCACATCCAACACGCCAACTACAAGAACCAACCATTCACTTACCATCTTAATCCAGCCCACAGCTTAACGTACTGTCATAAGATAACCGACCTTCTCTCTTATTCAGACTGTGCATGGATTTCAAGTTTTGGCTGATCTCTTCTGATTTGTCAATAAGCTAATGACGTAACGTTCCCCGATACACAAACAGTGTCTGAGTGAAGTACAAGGTCAGTGTGTGCTGTCTATGCGTTAATGTGTGAGGACTGAAAGCCCATCGAGGACCAACACTGCACCACCAACACCAACACTGGGCCACCTTTGTGGGCGTCAGGGGATAGAAAAGGTACAAAAGAGAGTCTGTTTTTCAACACAGGCTCGTTTCAGGCCGGTCTCAGGGAGGCTGGGAGTGTGCACAAAGTCACCCCACACACACACACACACACACACACACACACACACACACACACACTAAACGTTACTCATTAAATGTTAGCATTCAGACACCCACCAAGTGGCTGCCACTCATGAATTGGTCGAACCACATTTACAAGCAAACATTTTCCAGACTCTGAACCTCTGGACACTTAGGAGCTTTATGTATTAAGGATCAGAGATGGTTCCGATCCTACATGGGTATCGGGTCCGATATTGACGTCATTCACAATTACAGGTACGCACCATTTAACGCCCATCTGATCAACTGCCATTCTCTTTAATGGCCAAAGCCTTAAGAATAATAACAGGATACATAAATCTGTTTTATATACACGTTACAGGCAATGTCATTCAGACATGAATAAGATATACTTACGTTACAGAATGTCTGCCATTAGGCATTGTATAGAGTGCCTAGGCAACGGACAGAATGGCGAAAATGGGACTCAAGGAAGAAATGCATAATATTTCACACATTTCCTAGTTGTTGTTCCATATATGGCCTAGATATGGTACACAATGCGAAAGTATATAGCATCTTCAAATAAGACATTTCATGCTTTGCCGAAAAACGTCACACATTCTATACAACGCCCAATAGCACACATTCTGTAACACGAATAGATCTTACTCATGTCTGAATGACAGGAAACTAGGACAAGCAAACCCCGCTGACAAAAAGGTACAAAGATAAGAATGACTGTATTGTACAGCACAGTACAGTACTAAATGTTTTCATATTGTGTTTTAAGTACCGGTAAGAAACTGTGTGCAAAGTATTTAAATTACTGTGTGACGATGGTAATGTGGTCAACTTCCTGTAATCAAATATTTTATTAAAAATGAATATGAAACAACGTTATATCAGCTCTGATTTATTCATTTTAAATGGTGTATTTTAATTTTTAGACTTTAGAATTCATTTCCCCACCCCAAATAGCCATGTCCTGTGATCACACGATGATTATAAATATTATAAGATGTATAAAGTATGAACCATTTTAACAATATTCACGTATATACATGGACAGGTCTCACTAATAAAGCAATAAAAAAATAATAACAACATCAGGCAACATGAGGTAAAGTTGTGTGTAAAATCTAGTCAGCGTGTGAGTTTAATGCGGCATGTGAGCTGGATCTCAGCCTGTGTCTCCCCCTGCTGTTACTCTACTGTACTGCAGGGATAAAACAGCTTATACCCAGTGGTCTTAAGCTTGCGGACATGCAGTCCACAGTTCACCACTGATATTACTGCACATTATTGCATGTGTGATTTACGTTTTACTGACGAAGTTTAAAAGCACTGGCTTCAGTATATTTAACCGGGCGGAAATGTATCCTGGCCTGGACACCAATATACTAGTGTCTGGAAGGGGTCGTTGTAGGGAACCCCCTACAAAAAAAAAGTAAAAGTAGGCTGTTTGTCCATCAGGGCAAAATTCTATATTTTTCAGTTTAATTAGGCAACGTAAGAAAAACGAGAAATAAGTCCCTTTAAAAACAAAAAAACTTCATATATCGTCCACTAGATGGCAGGCTGGCTCTGGGTAATGGAGCGTCCACTGGCTCCTTATAGCGTCACTGTCTGGAATGAAATGAAACCAGAAAACCGTGGCTTCATTTCGTCTCCCACAATTGCGTCTGAATTCGACGTGGAAAGAATGCACGGGACCTCATTTCGTTAGCTCTGACGTAGGCCTGCTCTCCATCCAGATCTCAGAGCCCAGGGTTAGTATCCAAGCACGCTGTGGCTAAACCTCGGGTCCAATAAAATACTACGTCCTTGACGGCTGTTCTCAGGAGGTATGATGTAAGCGGTGTTGTTGTGTCAGGTCAGGGGATCACGCAATTAGGTTTAATTACCTGAGCTGTAATTACGAGCCAAGATCCATGAATGCACAAAGGACAACGAGCAGCACATGTTCCCAAACAAAACTGACATGACCACCCTGAACTACACGGTAAAGCCCCAATGGAGAATTAGGACAGATAGATATAGACAGATACATATGACGTCAGTGTGGTATGGAAGCGCTGCCAGATCTCCACCAAACCTTCGTGTCTGTCAGTCGGACCTTCTCAAACATGAAAAACATCTGGGATGAGTTCATAGCGTTCATGCCCTTACAGCCCGAGCATCTTCTCGTTTAGGGTTCTTTTGATAGCCCATTATCAAATCATCCCGCATGAACACTAGTGGGTCGTTAGTAAAGGTGCCAAAACCTTTGCAAAGGGCACATTTTATGTTCTCGGCTGGCACGGCGCTCTAACATACCAATCTGGCAGCCCAAGTTCGAGTACCTCAGATGTCACAAGAAGACACAAATGCACTTTTCTGAGGGAAGGGAGGTCGGGCATACCCCAGCACTGCAACAGCGACCTCTGCTGGGACAGCATTGTTCTGACATCCCATCCAAGGCACGTTTAAGATTGAGCCATGTGTTCTCTGGAATGTTCTCCAAAACTGTAGTTCTCCAAGGGGTGCCAAAACTTTTGCACAAGACTATATTACAAGGCTGTTATTAAACAAATGACAGCAATTCTAAAACCTGTCACTGAAGTTTTTCCTGACGCATTGTTGCTTAACCGACCACAAAGGCCTTACAATCCAATACGCAGTGCTCTACTAAACCAGCAGGGGCGCTGTCGCGTCCGGTTCCTAGCACAGTTAGAAAATGCCCACATAAATCAGATTACACGGACAAAAGACGTGGCAGTCTACTCCCGCCGATCCTCATTCACAAAGTATTCAGAGTATTTAGCCTCTAAGCAGTAAATCCGATGTAAACAAACAGACTAAACTGCTTAGGTCACAAGACTGGCTTAAAGCGTTGTGGTTGCCATAGCAACCTCCTTAAACATCAACAAACGTGATTGCGATGGGAAGCTAAACTCCTTAATGGATTGGAGATTTGTTTCTCCAAGGAAGCTGCTCAATCAGCGTCCGGCTTAGCTGCGTTTGGGAATTTTCTCCATATACAGTGACGAGAAAAAGTTTGTGAACCCTTTGGAATCACCCAGGCTTCTGCGTTACTCCCCTAGAAAGGACGCCTATACATAAGCAGGTAAATTTACAGAACTAATGTCTGGTCTGACCTGCTGCCTAGCGCATCCATTGTGCTGTGCGCTAATTTATGGTCCTTGTTCTTCCACTCGAGGTGTAGAGCAAAGTCCCTCAGGACTGACAGGCTACATTGTTAAGATCTAGTGCTTCGACAAGTCCATTAGGTTAAAACCCACATACAGTGTGGTCTGATTAGACACTGGGTCTTGCCGCAAGAGAACACAAAATTACTTCCCTTACTGCCCTATAAAAAGGCTCTTAGAGGCTACTTTTGGGTAGTGTACCTCTTGGTGAGTGAGCAGACTGCAAGACATGCCTCTACGGCCTCGTGGTTAGCACAATAATCCTGCCTCTGCTGTGGCGCGACACAGCCTCAACTACTCATGTGATGATCTGGGGAGCCATCGCATACGACAGTCGGCCACCCCTAGTAGTGATACGAGGGACACTAACAGATCAGCGATATGTGCAGGACATCCTGCAGCCATGTGTTGCCTCTCATGGCAGGGCTTCCAACTGGTATTTTTCAGCAGGATAATGCTTTCCCACACACAGCATGGGTTTCCCAGGAATGTCTCCACCTGAACACCTCCTTGGCCTGCAAGGTTGCCAGATTGATCACCAATCGAGCATTTCTGGGACCAGCTGGGACCCCCAGCTTAGGCAACCTACGAGTGTGTAGGTTCTACACGCCCAGCTGCAAGATCTGTGGGCAAATGTGCCACAGGATACCATACAGAACCTGTATGCCTCCAATGCCCGACAGCATTTCATCTTTACCCAGGCTAGAAGCGGCCTAACAGGGTACTACAGCCTCCTTTTAATTGTACAGTTTTCCCCAAGGATGTATCTTTTAGCTCTAATATTGTAATCACTTACATACATCATTCGATCCCAACAACTCCTTCTTGGTGAGTTTTTTTGACAGTGTGTGTATAATTAAGTGTAATATTTACTAGTGAATAAATGAACATAAATCTATTTCATAAACCACTCAGAGCAGAATGAGTGTAAAAAAGAAATGATTTTCCACACCAAAACGTTCCACTCAACACATTCAACGCAGAACACAATGCAGCACTTTTTAATTAATCCCGAGTGATTTGTGGGCTTGTCAGAGAGGTCAGCTGAGAATAGAAGTAACTCTTCCAGGAGGGTCCTGACGCCAAGGCACTAAAACGCATTCATATTCGCCCACTTAGTCATGGCAGCGTTTGTTGTCACGTATCCAAGTTTCAGCTGTGATCAGTCGTCTTGAGGGGAAAACGAGACTCCAGAATGCTAAAATGAAATGTATGGTGCTTTTTCTAGACTTGGGGCATCTGTTATACCAAGATTAGCCCATCTGCCAGGAAGATTAGCATCATCTCTCCGGGGCCTAACAGTGAACAGCATATTCCACCTGTAAAGTAAGAGTATGTGGGTCTTATTATTTATTGCACCATCCCTGAATCTCTTCCGACAGGCACCACAGATCTTCAAGGGTATTTTTAGCCAATGTCAGGCAACAGCAGGTGGAGCCTTTGCAGACAAAAGCAAGGTCACCAGAGGGGGTAACTGAACCTACACTCACAAAAAAACAAAACAATTTGAGCATACATTGTCACTCCACTTGGTGAGACTGGAAAAACAAGCCTCCGAATCCTACCCTGTTTTGTCCGGTGTGGAACATTTGAGAGTTAAACCTCCTCCAGGTCTCAAAATGCTACACCCCAGCACTCAACTAAGACTGATAGCATGAAATTTCTTTCCGAATGTTGTCTCCAAGAAGTTTCAATCAATGAGATGCCACTGGAAGTATGGACGGGCAATGGTTATAGTACTAGACTATTAAAGTCCAAGTTCAAGTACTGCCACTGTTGCCCCATCGAACTCCTTAAACCTTTGCTTCTTGGATTGTATCAGGTCTCAATATTTCGTTGGTTTGAATGGAAGAGTTTGCAGTTAAGAAATGGAAATGGCTTGTAAAAAGAGCCTTAAACAAATCATTGCAGAGGAAGAGAGACGAACGTCTCAAGCTTGAGTGTGACCATATGCATGAATGCCTCTGGGACAATGTTCTGCAGAAATACTTCTACGTTAAGCATTTACTAAGGACCGCTGAAGCTCTCGAACTTAACAGCAGAAGCACACAGAAAAAGCTATGAGATGCATTTCCTGTATTTTCTGTTTATATTCTGACTGAGGATATTTCTCAGGAGACTGAGAAATAATTATATATGATTATTATAGCACTGCTAAAACACTAGTACATCTAATGGTGGCTTAAGACTTTTGTTCAGTACTGTAGATGAAATAAGAAATGGTTAAATTACTTGTTGCACCCGTCGTTGCGTGTTAAACATGTGTGAGATTATGCAAACGCACAGAAATCAGAAAGCACTATGTAGAAACCTAGGAAATAGGCTGCAAGGATGCTCAGATAAACCTGAAGGATACTCGGTTATATTGTAACGTAATGTAAAAATGTTCAAGCACGGATTCTCAGGACGATTTAAAACGGCTCCTCTGCATTGTGTAGGTCTGATTACCACCTACAGGAAACGCATAGTTTCTGCAGCCTGCGCTAACCAATGGGTACAAGAAAGATGTGAAAAGTTATTAATTAGTCTGTATGTGTATGTTATTAGGACGCCGATAAATAGCACATTAAATACCGCAGTATATTCCACAGGGTTTACGAACTTCCTCTCGCAACTGCACATTTTTTTAGCAGGTGTTCTTTAAGAGAATGCATTTCATGTTAGCTGAGCTCTACACCCCCACATATTCTCCTCGCAGTCATAAATGATCTAATCCACCCGAGAGTAGTGGAAACCTGCTGGCCTTGTCACTCTCTCGCTGCAGAAGGAAATCAGTGGGGGGAGAGCAAAACACCAGCTTTCTGCTCAAAATCCTGAAAGCATGAGCGATTCTGCTGGAGGACCATCACAGCCAGGTCTCCTGATACTGAAACTGTTAATTAAAACATAGGCAAGCTTATTGAGGCCACTTCCGCTAGGAGCTAAAACGCAAGGATCAAATCCTGCATCTAGTGGAAGGGAGTCAGGAAAGGGAAAGCAGGTCTACATAGTTAGCCGAGAAGGAACTGGAGTCCAAAGCATCAAGTCTGAGACGGGAAGCGAAGCCACAACAGATCAGGAGCAGTGATAATCCGATCATAGTCAGATTTCTGCAGTTATCTGATTGTTCAAGTGGTCACGCATGCAGCAATATCAGATTATGAAATCCGATAGAGTTGGATTTGTCTCCAGTAATCGGATTACTCATAGCACGTATACCAATTACCCGATTTCCTAACCTGACTTCGTTGTAAGGTCTGCCTAATCTAAAAACGTAACTTTATTTGGCCTCTTTTTCCATTGACCGTGACGAGATCTGGCAACCCCGAAATTAAACTGAGGGCCAATGTTGTAAGATCAACGAGTGTGTTACCCTGCACTTAATAATCCGATCATAATTGGGATTTCTGCAGTTCTAAGTTCTCAATTTCCCAGATTTCTTAATGCTGAAATCGGATTTTATCCCGGTTATCGGATTTCTCACTGCATGTACCCCCCTTCCTCTGATTTGAACTGGTTTCCTATGTCTGCACATGTAGCTAAATGGCTACCAAATATTTTTTAGGAGACTCTAGCAAAGCTCAAGCAATTGGAAAAGAGTGAATAAAATAATAATAAAATAATAATAATAAAAATAATAAAACAATAATAGGTTTGAAGTTTACCTCATCTTTCTGTGAGATAATCAATTACCGAGTCATGTAAACCCGGAGCTTTTATATTATCCGATTACCCAAGTGCATGTATACTCATTCTGACACTCACAAAATCTGATTATTAAGTGCATATAAACCCACTCAAGTATTTGGTGGTACAGCAGACCAGGACTCGGTCTTAAGTTTGGCACTCCGGCTCTTTGGTACTTAGCTGAGGACTTGCAGCCAGGCGTAACTTTTCACACTGCTGCACGGAATCCCTGATCCTACCACAGGCTGCATTATTCATCCTGCTAATGGGGCTAAATAATTGAAGGAGATGCTCCACTTTGTCAACGTCGAACGCAGAGCATGTACGATGCCTCTGAGGAGTTGATGCCATCTTTGCTAAACATCTCTTCCCTCGACTGGGGTTCCTGAAATAAAACGGCATGTTCTCCTGCCATTTTATAATAATCTCTGAGCTGAATCCATCACTCCTACTATAAAATGAGCTGTACAAACAGCTGCAGGTATCCCAGAAGAAGTACTACTCTGAGAACATGGGTTAAAGTGGCAAACAAAAGGTGGCGTAACCGTACGGGACTGTGAGGGAACCAATTTGGCATGTTCGCCATATTTACACACCATGCACAGACGTATTTGGGCAAAAATGAGAGTCTAGACCAGCAGCCAAGATGAGCTCAAAGCAACAATGCAATTAAGCTTCACTTTTTTCTGTTAATGTCTCCCTCTAGTTCCAGTCTAAATCCAAAATAAATAAAAAATGGGGCCCGAATACCTGAATCCAAGTCTACCTTTGCCCAAAACACAAAAACAGCGGTTGGTACCTGCCCCATATCCGATGCATCTAAACCAGGGAAAAATCTACATGGAGCAAATAATGGGCGTGTTCCTGCTTCCCTGCCTAGTTTTGCAATCTGAGAGGTTATGAACAGCCCAGTTAACTTACAACATAAATGTGGTTCAGCACAAAATGTTTCAAACACAAACGGGCGTTGAACACGAGAGGAGCTCAAAGTCACTACTAAATGGCAAGCCACCATTGTCTAAGTGCGTATCATCTTTCTCTCCTTGTTCTGCACTTCCCATCGGATTTTGCTCCAAGCACTGCCTCCCCGGAGAGGCGACTGGTCCAATGAGCTCACAATTACGTCATCACCTGGCAATCTAGGTACTTCCAAGTAACACGTTTAGCCGCTAGCCCATTTCAATCCACGTGATATGGAGGTTTTATGTTAAGTTATCAGCTACTGCTCTCATAACCTGGTAAACCAACACAGCATGTCTCTGGTTTGCTCACATCTAATCCTTACACAATTCTAGAGGGAGAGCTTATGTCTGAAGGGGACAGATTTTGTCACACATGCTGCTTATAAGGAGGATTGTGGATGTTCAGTAGTTGTGGGCTTAAATTCTGAAACTGAATAACAACACTTTACTGCTCGACTCAATTGTAAGTCGCTCTGGAGAAGGGTGTGTGCTGAATGCAACAACGAGTGCGTTTACATGCACTTAATAATCCGATCAGATCATGTTTAATTGGATTTCATAACCAGCCAATAATCTCACAGAAGGATATGACATATTTTAAGTTCTTCATTTCTTCCCCTAAAACAGGTTTGGTAGCCATTTCATGGGTGCTACGTTTAAGTTAAGGGTTGCCAGATCCCACAATAGAAACAAGCAGCAAAGTCTATGGAAGCCAGCACAAAACAAAGCAAAAAACAACAGTCAAGCTACTGCAATGTAAGAGAGGGATCACTCGATTAGATTTTAAATAATTATGATTATGTATATTTTCCTCCTATCTTTAGAGACTGGACAAAACCCGCACCTACCAATATTTGTAAGAAGCTTAAACACCCGTTTAAGAAAAATAAGCCCAAAGTCACATATAATAAGAGGAACTAGCCGATTCCAGGTTTGCGCGCATGCGCAGACTAAGAAAACCGATTGAAATCAGAATAAGGGTACACATCCACTGAGAAATCCGACTACTGAGTAAAATCCAGCTCGCTTCACTGGACTTTTTAATCTGATGTCTAGTCCTTAATCCAAACTAGGATATCGGAGTATGTTCTTTACATGAGCACTGGAATAATCGGACAACTGTGAACTGAATGCTGTTTCCCTACCACTTGTGTCCAATTAGTTATTTGGAACCATCATTAGTGGGACCAAGCCAAAAAGACCAAAAGATACTGCTGAGCCTAAACTTTCACGAATTGCTTTACACTGTTTCAGGAAGAAAACTGACAGAAGCCGATCCAGAATGCTGACCCACTTCTACTACGTTCTCTCATCGCGGCAGCTACGGATGGAGAACGTCTCATTAAAGCTCCCAGCAGATGCAAGCACTGGCGTCATCACATAGCAGAACACACACTGGTGTTAAATAATTCAGACCGAGGAGGCGGCAGGGTGCAGAGCCAGAGACGTGGAGCACGAGAGCACATGAGCATCTGTACACCATCGATATCCTGCAAAACTCACTGTTTGGATATAATAAAAGAGGTTACCTTATTACTGAGATGAAAAAAGGTGAATGAACCAACAGGAAGAACAAAAGAGCATAAAAACAGCCCGGTCTCACAGCTCCTAATATGGGGTATTAAATTGCACTGTATTATCAACTCCTGAGAAACATTATAGATCTGTGCTTCTCAAAATCGCAAGGTTTAGCGTTCCTGGGTTAAAAACTCTCGATTCAGTTGAGGGTCAAGCTATTCAGAGGCTTAAATCAGGTGGGTTTTAGGAGTACTAGAGAAATGTTAGCATTAGCTCTTATTTATTTAAGAATCTGCACACTGGTGGACTGTCCATGATGACGCATTTGTTTTTTAAGGGTTTTATCTCCTGGGAGTATGAACTGAGCCAATGGCCCTACAATGTGACTCTTTTCTAGAAGCAATGCATTGTGTGAGACAGAAAGAATCCCCTTTTTTGTTTTCTCTGCCACTATAAAAGAGATTACTGGAAAAATCTAATGTTTTGTGAAGCACTTGAATGCAAGTCCATGGAGAAACACTTTCACATCATGGACTTTTGACCACTATGGCTTTCCAGAATTTTTATACAGTTACGCGCCATTTAACTACAGCATTACATTCTGCGAAACAGGCATTACCATAGTCCCAATCTTTTATGCTGCTGTAATGTAAAAATAAAGTTTAGGGACTCTGGTAGCCTAGCGGTTAAGGTACAGGACTCTGGACCAGAAGGTCCAGGGTTCAAATCCCACCTCTGCCAAGCTGCCACTGTTGGGTCCTTGAGCAAGACCCTTAACCCACAATTGCTTGGATTGTAAGACTGTACCAATTGTAAGTCGCTCTGGATAAGGGTGTCTGCTAAATGCTGTAAATGTAAATGGTATTTTCACCAGACAGTAAAGCATTAACTAATGTTAATCTAAATCTAAAGGAGGCTATGACCACAGAACCTAACCTAGTGTTGAAAAGGGCATTCGAACTCAATAATGACTTGGCCTTTACACTTGACCATCACAAAAGAGCACAGATAAGACCATTCCAAATGTATCAGTTTGCCAAAAAAAAAACGAGACAGCAGTCAACGCTCTGAAAGGTCACTCAGCAGGATTGAGGCACATCTACCGCGCTCCCACTTGACATCTAACTCGATCAACAAACAGAAAACAGACTAATAGGATAAAGAGCGGCAGATACGCCAGGGCACACTGCCCTTCCATGCCCTCGACAATTAGATGCCCGCTCATACACGCTGACGCAGGCAACCTGCTCTGATGATGCAGCAAAGCTGAACGCTGGGCTGGGAATTTCTTTAAACCCCCTATTTGTCCTCGTACCTGTTCCTCCGACATGGTGCTGGTGACAGAAACAGAAACAGCAAGGGCTTCTTGGAGCCAGTTTGAACCATTACATACTGGGAGGTAGCACACTGATCCAAGGTTGCAAAGGTTCTTAAGACACTAAGAGGTCCGTGACAATGTTCTTAAATGCAATTCTGGAAAGAATACTTGAAGTTCTCAAATATTATCTTAAGAAACTCAATTTTCTTAGGTAGACGACGTTACGCATTTTATAGCTTACGATATCCTGCAAAGGCACATTTTGAATTTGTATTACCATTATTTTCGTTATTAGCTGAATCCTCTCTGAGGACGGCAACACGGAGGAAGTTCAAGGCCAAGCGTTCAAAAAAAGTTTACAAAGTAAGAAACAGAGGTGAAGGTGGAAGAATAGCCGGCTTTGCCATAAACTTTCCTTATGTAGACATTTATTTTAAGGATGACCTTCACTCGAAAGGCTTTTAAGCATTTAAATTGAAATGTAAGCCTCATTTCCAGTAAGTAAGCTGTTTAAAGTTTTTAATTCCGATGCTTACCTTCAATTCTTACGTTATTGTAAGGTTAAGAAAATATTTAAGAACAGAATGTGTTCAAGAATACCACTTGTTCTCAGACGTGTTCTTAAGAGAAAAAAAATCCATATATAAAATCTTAAGAGGTTATTTGAAGAATTAAGAACGGAGTTAAGAAAAAAAAAACACAGTTTTTACTCACACAATTTTCTTTCTCAAGAAACTTCCATGAATCCGGTCCCAGATTCACAAAAGTGTCTTAAGAAAGAAAATCTACTTAAATGTGTTTTTTCTTAACTTCTTAAGACAGAATTTACAAAAAATTGTTGTTCTTCAGATAAATTCTTATGAATTGTCTTTTTTTCCCCTCAACTCGTTTCTTAAGAACAATTCTAAGAACAAGCAGTATTCTTGATACCACTGGTATTATGTTCTTAAATGACAGGCAAGTGTCTAAATTTACCAAACTTTAAACAGTTTAGTTATTGGAAAGAAGGCCTACATACGTTCAAATTCAAACATTTAAAAACCTTAAGTAAAATTCAAAATTATCGGATTTTCCAAGGAGGATTTCTTCCCGTTCATTATTTCTTCCACCAACACCTCTACTTTCTGCTGGCTAAATTTTTTGAATGCTTGGTTTGATGTTCCTCCACCATTTTGCCGTCCTCTGAGCAGATTGAACTAAATAATGGAAATAACATTAAATATAAATTCAATATGTCTCGTGTTGTATATTGTAAGCTATAAAATGCAACACAGCCCTCATAACAAAACAATGAAGAGTTTTGGAAAAAATCCTAGTGAAATAATTAAGATAATATATGAAAACTCCGAGTTTTCTCAAGAATTGCAAATAAGAACATTTTTACGAACTTTAGTGTTTAAGAACCGTCGCAAGTTTTTTCTTAAGAAAGCTTTCGTGGCTCCAGTCTCAGATTCATGAAAGTGTCTTAAGAAAGAATCTTCTTAACTGTGTGTCTTTTCTTAACTTCATTCTTAAGTTCATTCAAGAAGTGTTATTCTTCAAATAACTTAAGAATGACCTTTTTTTTCTTAACTCTTTTCTTAAGGACAATTCTAAGAACATCATGTTCTTCTATGAATCCAGTCCCAGGTCCATCACAAGGTTCACAGATCTGTTGCCTTAGGAAAGAGCATAACAGTTCTGAGTGATTCAAGCACTGGTAGCAAGAGCTAGTCATTTCAGGACCTGAAGTTGATGAATTCATCTCCAAACACCTGAAATGACCCGTTTTTGGTTCTGAAAACCTGCTTGGTAGAAAACTGCTGATGGCATTTTTGACAAGCGGCATTTCCAGCTCGTCTCAAAATCCCTGTGCTGTTCCTCAATCTCTAAAGCCATTTTATTTCCTTATAATGCACCTCGGTTGCTGGGAAACGGCCAGACAAAGCTTTCGGCTTCACAGAATTCAAACTATTTGGCTGCATATTTCAGGCCTGTGGGGTTCAAAGCCTGCCTTCTTTCTGTAGACGTCGTACGCATGGAATATAAATCAGACCGAGGATGAATGAGCCCAAGAAAACACTTTAGGCCAGATCAAATAAAATCTATTATTTATCAAGCCCGGGGAATAAAAGGATTAGAATTATACCCTCCAGCAAAAGCAAAACAGCACATGCCTACTAGTTTCATAACCAGATTGGACTATTCCATTTCTTTGGAAGATTGATTCATAATAAATAGACCAGATGTGTTTCAGATGAGAATGTCTGGTACGCCGCGCCGCTCGGCCCAGCACGTTCGTCTTCTGTGCAAAGATCTACCAAGATAAATGTGCAACCGCCATGGTTTGAACGTCTGAAGTGGATCCCATGGCATAAGCACCGAGTCATCCATGATGCTCTTAGAGAATCAATACGGTGACTCACCTGGAGTCTGAAGTCCAGTTTGTTTCAGTTAAATCATTCTCAGAATAAAGCAGTAACAGTGCATGAGGAACTGCAGGAGGCAAACTTTAAATCCATAAAGGTAAAGGTCTAATGCCAAAAAAAAAATAAAAAATACAAAAAAAAAAATACAAAAAAAATGGGAACCCCTGTATGGCCACCTCTTGTCGAACAGCACGTTATCACAACGCTTGCGTTTCAGTTTTCAATCACTCCTCTATCTCCAGCCTCAGATTCCAGATTGCCTCCTGAGGGATCCCCAGAGATACCCCAAGTGAGGTATAATCTTCCAGCAGGTCCTCGACTACAAGGCTCCCCCCAATTGACAACCTTTCAAGGTCATGATGAATAAGACTACGAACCCTGTGTATGAACCCCATTTCTGCCATCATTTCATGTATGGAGCTTTAAACACGGCTCAGCCGCTCACCAGTTTGTTTATGAATGTTAAATTTCAGCTGTGGTTTAGGTGCTACTTAGTCAACTAAATAGTGTTTCTCTATATAGTGCAATACCAATGAGGGGGCAGGAATTTATTTCGGACACAGCCATGTCTGTTTGCAGTCCATGCAGAGCAAACTCTGAAATGTTCGGAACAAGGCGTTTAATACGACGCTTAAAACAGCCTGCAGCCCCTGCTGTCTTTCTTTATCAATGAAGAAGCTTCCATTAAAAGAAAAGCTGAACAAAAATGATTCTGAATGCTGTCATTTGCAATTCTTAGACATTCATTCATTGTCTCATCTCAGGCTAAATCCTCAGTCAGGATTGCGGGAAAGCCGGTGCCAGGCCGGCGACACAGGGCGCAAGGCACGGACAACCTTAGACACGCTTCATAACTTAGGCTTTCATTATCTAAAGAGCAGACGTGCTGTTCTAAAAATGCTGACCATATTTTGGCAACCTCAGCCTGAGCACTTGTGAATAAACTTTCATTTACATTTACAGCATTTCACCGACACCCTCATCCAGAGTGACTTACAACGGACTTGAGTAGTTGTGGGTTACTGGCCTTGCTTGAGTGCCCGACGGTGGCAGCTTGGCAAAGCTAAGATCTTACCTCTGATACTCCAGAGCTTTAAATGCCAACTCACCACTGTACTAAATGTGCTCAGTACTGCATTCATCGCATCTGTAAACCATACAAGACACCAAACCTGACCTGACACACAAAACTACAACAATCAGTGGAAATCCCCCATTTCGCACCGGTCCCATTCCTGTGAAGAACAGCGTATAAAAGCAGGAGGAAAGGCTTCCATCATAATTTCGTCTTCATCCTTTCTTCTGTGGTTCTTCCTGAAATGGTAGAAATTGAAAGCTTTGTGTTGTTGACGCAGGAGGGGGTTGAAAGCTTTGAAACAGGACTTCCTTATTTTGGGACTGTGCGCTCCCACCCCAAGCAGCAGCATGGAGAACATTTCAACCTGCATCCTCAGGATAAACAGTGGGTACGCCACAGGATGCGATGCCACAAGCTTTTTCGGATTTCCTCCAGGCGAAAGGAATTGCTCTGAATGGGTTGGCGTCATTTCTTGACCCAGCAATGGGGTTAAGAAACTAAATGAAAAGGATACCCAACCATGCAGGCGTGAAGAGTCCCATAAAGAGCTTGACACGGCGTATTAAACAGCAAATGATCAACATCAGGATGGTACATTCACTAAGCACTCTGGTGGACCGTTATGTACAAAAACGTAACGCAAGTGCACGTTCTTAAAAAGACACTACCAGCCTAAGTGGTCATTTTATTCGTAGAGAAGTAGAGCTGCATTACTTTCGGAGTGTGTCCTGCAAAGATAACACCAAGAGCTCAACGTGTAACGCTGAAGGAGGGTAAAAGAAAGGTAAAAACCTGAATAACTATGACATCATTGTAAAACCATCCCAAAAATGGAACAATGTGGAACGTCGAGTTGGATTACGCAACCTTGTTTATTACACCATCTAAAGCAATTGCATTTTTGAACACCAGAGGGCATCATGCTCACAGACGGATATCTCATTCTGAGCGAGACCCATAATTTCTTAATTGTAGGAGACAAACTACTTTGTTTAAAATTTTAACATCATTTTGAATGTTTTCACTCAGATATTTAAGATATGAAGTTACAGCATTGTGTTTGTTTTTAAACTCCACTTCTAGTGATTTATTTCAGTTGCGAGAGACCAAAGAGTTTTATTTAAAAGCTTATACAAGAAAATGTGCCTCGTTTTACCTTGTTTACACTTCAGAAACAATAAGGAATGTCCTTTATTGAATGTAAAATCGGTAATCAACAAAACTAACTGCAAAAGGAAACAAAGACCAACAGACCAACACTTAGGCCTTTCCATCTAAGCATGGTGGAGGATCATCATGGTTTCTAGGGATTCTCCTGCATGTTCCAGCCAAACTGTGAGCAAATAATCCATGTGGTCCACAGAATGCATCTAGGGACAAAAGCCAAAATGGTTCAACACATCCCTGAGGTGTCGAGCTCCATGAGATTCTCGTCAAACGTTGGTCTATAAGAGTCATTTTCCTTCTCTGATCCTGACTCTATCTGACAGCAGTGTTGATTGGAACAGGGCTCCTTTGTATGCCAGCTCACACTCATTCCCTCATGCAGACCTGCCCGTGGACTACAAGGGGCTTCTCATAAACGCTCGCCCCTCACCCTCGGCACGTACAATCACAGGCCACAGTCCCAACTTTACACTTTCTCCCAGATGTCCATTACCACAGCACCACTGATTAGGCAACTCACAAATATGCTCTCAACGCGGACGCTTTCACAAGCGCGCCCCACCAACACCCACGCGGCGAACGCCGGCCTCGCGCCAAGGCTGAAAACACAACGTGATCGAGCAGAACAGCTGAAGTTTGAGGCTTATGGTGAACACATGCCAGAGCACAACACACAGCATCTCTTAATCGCTGAGAGGACCTGCTTAAAGATCATCCTGCATTATTCTCATCAAAGTTCAACCAATGATTCGGGGTAGTTACTTTATAATGGATATATGATCAGCAATAATAATATACATGTCTTTAGTATACACACATGAACATGATATCCACTCAAACGTCACCATCTGAACTCCAGAGGCCCTGCTTGTTAGTGATGTGAAGCCACGCCCAATCCACAGAAACAGCCAAGAGAACCGATTCGAAACTCCACAGCACCACTAGGTCCCAAGAAGGACTGCGGTATGACGATATACAGTACAGTACTGTGCAAAAGTATTAAGCCACCATTAGATTTGTTTTATCAATGCCATAATGACCATATAAAACATTGTCGACAACTGGACTCTTCGTGCGCTTTGGCATATCTTCGCTTTTTCACCCTGTTCCCCTTCTGAAAAAGTGGTTTGTTGGCTGTTACCCTTCCAAAAACTTCCTTCCTGATCAAGCTTCTCTGGATTGTATAGGGTCAACTTGGCATCCTGATCCCAAGGAGAGGTCATTCAAAATGCTTGCCGATGCAGCCTATAGAAGTATAATTACATACGGTCATTATAGCAATGCTAAAACAACGGTATATCTAATCTAATGGTGGCCTAAGACTTTCGCACAGTACTGTAAAACAGGTAAGGAAAAGAATCTACTAGTAGAGATTTGGCTGTACTGTTTCTACTGCAGCATTTCTAGATCTTTCACAATCTTTAAATGCACTTAACACCTCAAGTGGAAGTGTGCAGGGCTTTTACAGAGTGAGAGAGTCAGGAAAAAGGAGGGCAAAAAAGGTGACAGCTGAAAATGAGGAACTTGTGATTTAAAAAGAGGAGAGACTTCTGTTGTTTGGACATGGTTTGGTTTTACACAATTAGACACTGAGGAGAAAAAGTTCAAGTTCAATGCATTTGTATTGCAAATAAGTTTTTTTTCCACATAAACAACACCATCTCAAAGCAGCTTGCCAAAAGTTAAGTCTAGGTTCTGAATGATAAGCCAGAGACAACAGAGGCAAAGAAAAAGTTATGACGACATCTGTAGCTGGAGACCAATCAGATTTATGATTTTTACTCCGGGACTGGCACCTGGTGTTCCACCCCTTCATGGCATACTGAAGAAGGTGCTATAGAAATAGCTTTCCAAGAACATACGTCTAAATCGGCTAAATCAAATGAAATATTTTTCAGAAATATTCACTATTTGTAGTCGTCTTTACAAACAAGTTAATGACAAGTACACCACCCAATGCAGAACATCTTAATGTCCAATACTTTATCAATTGTAACAGTATATAATAAAACGCTTGGGGGTTCAGGTCTTGGTAGGTAGTGGATCAAACCACTGTGGGGCACAAGGGGGAGGTAATCCTTCACAACGTAAAAACGATTTTTGTGTCTATAATTAGCACAAGCCCTTTCGATACATATTACTATATATTATTTACAATTACTGTGTACAGTTACGTTTATAATGACTATATTGGGGAAACAACTCTACGTTTTCCCCAGGAAGTCCCAGACACATCCCTCTGACTTTCGATCCCCAATGAGAGAGTCTGTTACATCCCTAAAAGTAATGGAAATGTAACTACACATTCAAATATTTGGTGCCGATGATGCAAATCAGCCAGAAATAGCTGAAACCACCATAAAGCGGCATCATGTGAATGCTGCAATTCATCCAAACACTGATCTGGACTGTTGTGTGCAATAGATCATCAAAATAAACCAGGCAAGTAAATATTTAAAGGCCTCGGTTGCACATGGCAGCGTTTGTAAGGGAGGTCATTTGCTTTTTATAGAAGCTCGTCTTTATTAACATAAGATGTGATGAAGATTCAGCTTATGGATTTATAGCATTTGAGCGTTCGAGTCATTAGAAAGGACACACCTCGTTATAAAGTTTTAAGGCTCATTTCCCAGCTCAGGATTATTATATGTACTATAAAGCCGATTGGTTTAACGCTTTATAAGTGGAACCTTACATTCCACAAGTCATGACACTGCAGTAAATCGGTGCGAGCTTTACAGGATTCTGATCTGAACCTCACCAGTCAGTAGACCAGTTTTGTAAACAAGATCATATACAGGGGTAAAAGTGTGCAAACATGAGATCCGACTCGCTTTATAGCCCGAAAGCACCTGACTGAAGAGCAAACGCTTCTCAAAAGGATTCAAACAACCAAAATATCACAACAATGTTAAAATACAGACAAGCAGGCTGTAATTAGGTTGTGGCTAATTGAGCTGATCAGGCTCAAGGTTTAGAATTCCATCAGTCACACAGCGGGAATTAAGGAGACAGAGCAAAGCTTTGGCAAACAAGATCAACAAAACTAAATTTAGCACCTCGAAGCCTTGAGGAGACAGAGAGAGAGAACATGTGAAGGAGCCATCTGGAGAATAAACAGAAGCGTTACTCCAAATCATATTTGGGTAGCTTCCCCACAACAAATTGTATAAAGATGCTCGCCGTGTCTTTGTTTCTTTTTAAGGCAACTAACAGTGGGTTTTAAAAAAGGATATTGTGACTTTTAAACCACGTACTAGCAATAAATCCCATTTAATTCAAGTCCTAATGTGGGAATAGCTAGGCACCTCACGATTCAATACGATTCAGAGGGCTTTGATGTGATTAGTAATCGATTACCGATGCATTCTGATGCCTCTTTTTTCCTACACAGGATTTTATTCCAATCCTGAGTGCATTTACATGCACTTCATAATCCGATAACTGTAGAAAATCAGATTTTGTCAGTAATCCGATCAACGTGTTTACATGCACTTGAGTATTCAGATAATGGGAAACCTCCGGGTTGACATGAACCAGGTTTTAATCTGATTTCTACTTTGCAACCAGTTAATAAACTCACAGAAAGATGTGACATGCACTTAAATAATCAAATTCTTTGTTTTTGAGAGTATATACTGCGCCTCAGAGTCTGAACAAAGTTTTCGATAGCCGTTTCGCTGCGAGTTTAATTCCGAAGTTGCCAGATTCCATAAGAAAAACCCATCACAGTCAATGGAAAAAGAAGCCAAATAAAGCCAAGTCTTTAGAACATACAGACCTGGAAATCAAGTCACTGGTATACACGCTATGAGTAATCTGATTACCGAGTTAAAATCCAGTTCTCTTTCCCAAATTTCCTAATCTGATTTCTAGAATTTCATGTAAATGAACTCCGTGATTCCATGACTTTTTGGTTTTGGTTTCATTTCAGACTGTGGGGAGCGCTGTGTCAGTAATGCCTTACACCAAATGACCAAATTTCCAGCGTCTTGCTAGAGTAGCGTCGTTTGGAGTAAGGAGGTCAGGATCACGGTCTTAATTCAGTCTTTTTCTCGTCTTGACGTTCCGTTACAATTAACCATCTTTAATATAACCATAAGTCTTAAATCTTGGTTCACAAAAGTACAGTGATATCTCAGTTCTCGGCTACCTCGGAGTTATCGACGCATTTTGGCCAGAAAATTGTGTCTCGGTCCTCGCCGTTTGCTCGGTTCTCGGCGCCTTGCTTAAACTGAATCGAGCCACGTGACTCGTTTCGGCTGAAACTCGATTCACGATTCAGTGATTCAGATTCACAACAGTGGCAATCTCCATTGTGTTTATTGAGTTTTTCTTTATGTTTACATCTACAGCACTGTATTCTTAGTGCAAATAATTCCCAATGGCTCCTAAAATGTTTAGTAATGACAGCCAACCGAAAGGAAAACTGGCATTTGCGAATAGATGCAGCATCGTCCACTTCTTCATCGCGATGCACCCAAGGATCGATCTTTCCTCCACCCCTAGATGCAGTATAAAACTCAGTGATCTGAAAAATATTTTACTGGTCCTATCAGAAGATAAAGCTGTCCTGCTATCACCAAACCTCAGGCAATATAGATAAGGCGTCTCTTATCTCTGTTAGCACAGTGTAATGATAATGCTAATGACACGACTCCTAACACGCTCCTAACTTTCAGTAAACGCTTGTCGCGCTGAAGCAGAATGATTAGGATTATATCAGGGAAGAGGATGTTCCAGAGCAAACACCCAGTGTTTAACATGAACGCTTTAGCGCAAACAGGTAAGGACATGCCTCCGACTCTCGCTGTTCAAACACGTCTCAACCTGGAACCGTGCCTCAAAAGTCGTCCTGACACGAGATTTAACCGAGCATGACACGTTCTCAATCACAGCAGGAAATCGTACCGATCTGGGTCAGGAACTGTAAAGAGTCAGGGCTAACAGAAAAGAATAACATGAGCCTTCAAATTTATTCACATGGCGTTTCTGCAGAAGCAGTTAAATCCAAAGACTACATGGACAAAAGTATCGAGACACCTCTGCATTACACCTACAGGAGCATTTCTGAAGTCGATTCCAAATATATAGGCATTTGTATGGAGTTGGTCACCCTTTGCAGCTATAAGAGCTTCTGGGAAGGTTTCTACAACAGTCATGCAGAAGAGCATTTATGAAGTCACACACTGATTATGGACAAAAAGTTCTGTTCTATTGGATCCCAAAGGTGTTCGATGTGGTTGCAGAGCATTACAGTATCCCATATAGCATTTCCAAGTGTGGTATTTAATTTTGGTGGTTGGACAACATCCAGCTCGCATGACGTGCAATTTCACGGAACACGCTGTAAGCAACCCCTATGCATAAATCTAATATGTTTAATGGAGTTTAACTGTAATATTGTTGAATGGAAATAGAAGAGCACATGACAACTATTGAAAATCTGCTGATAAGATCCTAACAGAGAACAAGTCCAACCACCCAGCTACACGATGTTCTCGCTGAAGTCCATCCTGAAAAACAGTGGATGCTAGCACTCAATGAGCTCCTTTTACTGGCACAGTTGGCATGCAGGAATTTGCCCCAAGCACAATCGCAGTCAGTGTGAAGCTGTTTGTTAAAACGTCTCGTGGAATGTAATTGATCAGGGAAGCATGTGAAAAGCAGAAAAGCTTCTGTTCTTAAAATACACACTTTTGTAAGGAAACTGTATTTCGTTACAGGCAACAGATGTGCCTGCGATAGAATCACTTCCATGAATTCTCGATTTGTGCGTCGTTGTTTGGGACACGAAACAGGAAAAAAAAAGAAAACCAGCTGTGTCCTAATAGAAATGACTTGGAACAAGTTTAAAGGATCAATCTGTGCACCAGAGCAGAGTTTAAACAAACATGGACAGAACTGTCGCTCTGAGGGAGGGAACCACTTACAAACAACACTACCCAGTAACATGAGGCTTGTTACGATGGAATATTTTGCAGTACTGCTGCCACCCATTGAAACTTTGACTCTAAGGCTAATGGTGCCACTAAACAGCTGTTAGGATCAAATCTAGCTAGTTAGCCGGAGTCCACACAGGTGATGTGTCTGTAGAAAGAGGAGGTTCTTGAAAGCTGAAGCTTCTGCGCATAGAGACCTGTATTTTTTTTCTTCTTCAATTGGCTGGACAAGTATGTATGACATATGATTATATGATTCATCGAAAAGCAATGGAATACAGATTGCACTCTTGGCCAACACCTGGTCCAGAATATCAGCTCGCAATATTTAATACTTAATACAATTTACCCTGCTATACAGCACCAGACCTGCCTAATTTGTGATAAGCTGGTCATAGCAAGACCATATGAGTTCCCTTTCATAGTGGCCAATATGGTTTGCGCTGGTTAGTGCTGGTCTGGTGGACTCACAAGGTCTTCCTGGTAAAACTGGTTAACCAGCATACCAATGTCCAAAGCACAAACTATGCTGGTCTTTGCCATTTGTAGGCTGAGACCCAAACAAAAAAGCCTCCTTAATTACAAATATAGCCAAGCATATTAACGTTTCACAGTTGTCTAGTCAGACACTGAGGTTACAGCATCAGACAATGTCAACGAAGACATTTGTTTTCACTTTTGCGAAAATGCTAACCCTGAAAGAAATGGGTAAGATTCCTATACAGAGAAGAAACATGAGCTCATGAGCCCAGTTTTAACTGGCTGCATGCCTGCTATTGTCAGCGAAGGAGAGGAATCCAACACCAGGCTCGTGTTTCAACAGCACAACCGCCAAAATCAACAGCGTGTGCAACGCAGAACAGCGGGCGGCCGAAATAGAGCTGGAAATCGTTTAGTATTAGACGTCTTTGCGTGCTGGGTTCGACTAGAACAGCCGAAGGTGATGAAGCAATAAATGACTGAACGGTCAAGTTACTGGATAACCAGGGTCTCCTAACAGTTAGCGGCGAACCATACACCCTTGAGAGTCACCGCGCGAACAAACTTTTTCAAAGGAGTCTGAGGCAAATATTATACCTCAGAGTCCCCATGTGAAAAAGCGGCTCTGGGAGAGTGTGTCCTAAACACCATACTACCCTGGTTTTTAGCTAGTTTTTCAATACATTCCTAATAAAGTATCTAAAAGAGTAAAGCACATTGCTAATATGCAAGTAGTCCTGATTAGAACTGGGTATATGAAAGAGAGAATAAATGAATGTGCTATGATACAGTTGATGAACGATAGCCAGCTAGCATAACAGTTTAATGCTAGCTGAACTCATCTTTGTCACACTGACATAGCATAGTAGCTAACTGGCGCTTACACAAGTCAAAATGCTGCCTGAGAAACTGCTAAATTATTAAAACCTTAAACAGACATGCTAAATACTCCATGTCTAAGTTTAGTTTACAGCATCAACAGAATAGTGCTGAATAATTCCACGTTTAAAGATTATGCTTCAGGAGAAACTTGTTGCTGATTATGGCAGCTACCTAAAGGCCTTTACTAGCCCAGGAACTGATGTCATGTAGCGAAGTGAAGGAAGCAGCTGGAAAGATACGCAACAATATGCACTCTTTCATTAGAAAAAAAATGTCCCAGCTTTAATAGCTGAACGTATTTACAGTACAAACCTTGTCTGTGAACTGTGAGGGCAAAAAATATATAAATAAATAGATATATTTTTTAATCGTTCATTAATTGTAATCGATGTAAAGTGTTCAATTAATCATGACATTGACTTTTTAAACACACTTACAATTATAGATCTGAAGCATCTTATTCATTTCTAAAATATCCCAATATAAATAAAGTAGCTTGGCATGAAGCCATAGACTGTATGAGTTAAATGAATTGATCTAATCACATCAGCAGAATGAAAGCACTTGGTCACTTCAGACACTTTAAGCGATTTCTGTTTCTGAGAACTCCAACCCCCTCCGAGAGCTGATCCAAATCGCTAACGGCTTATCTGACTGGAAGGACGAATAAATCAAACAAGAATAAATGGGGGAAAAAAGACGTTCTTATATATAGACAAGGGGCTTGGTATTCTTATGAGGATTCACTTCATGATGTGTGGCCTACATACTCATTACTTGGTAAACAAGGCTTAGCCCATTGCACGATGGGAACTAGACCTCTTAAACAGGTTCTTAATCGGGATCTTAATCAGATCACTAATCCGCACTCACCATGCTCAAATGGGTTCAACCACAGGAAGGATTACTGGAAAAGAAGAAACCGTAAGGCCAGTTTCTCTTAAATATAGCTCTTTTCTTGGGTTTGGATTGGGTTTGCCAACCTTACATGAGGTAAACCGTACAGTGCAAGCACTTGTGGGTTAAGGGCCTCGACCACAGGTCAAACAGGCTTGAAGCTTGAACATTCTGGTCAATACTCAAGTACCATAACTTCTGCTAACTCTCTAAATGCCACCGACACCCCTCCCCTCGCGCAACCCCCCAGCCGCCAATGCCCTGCCATAGCTGCTCCCTCTGAACACATACAAGGTACCTTGAACCATAACAGACGCCATCAGCATGCTTTTCTTCCCCTCTTTTTCCACCACAAAGGAGGTCTGTGGCACAACCACTGGATTTCAGAAACATGAATACCTAATACACATTTCACTAGCCTTGACATTTCTGTGACGGCATCGAAGAGCGTGGGTTCTCTGGGTTCTTTGTTGCAAAAGCTCCACAGCATTCATTACTGAAGGACAAATCAGGGCTTTCCACAATGGGAAAAACACAGCCATAATTGCAGATTTGAGACATATGAACAGCTTTCATGTCAAGTCCCCTAGAGAGTTCATTGCATTTGTTTCAAAAATGTGTGAATATAGTGAACTTCTTGAGCTTATACTACTTTATAATCACGTTTGAGCATTCATCTTTGGAGTAACCATCCAGTATTTTTCCGTCTCTGGTGTGTCGCAAATACTTCATCCAACAACCTCGCCTCTAGATGAAGCAACACTGTGCACTTGGAGGGATACGGCACACAAGTGTCGTGTTACTCTGCAAAACCAATGGAGATCCCTCTGAAGCAAGAAACGCCAGGTAGCTTCAATAGTGCAGTTTGTTTTATTAGCACCAAGGACTGCTTTTGGTACATTAATAGCAGGTGGCCCTAATGTTTTCAGTAAACTGCTCCCACAACCCTGACCAGGAAAAGTGATTTTAAAAAGAGAAATATACACAGTATGTAAGCTCCACAGACCAATAGTCACCTTGCGTAGTTAAGGTGGTAGGAACTTCAGGCTCCTGCAGATGGCATGCACAAGGATGATCAAGCTATAAAATATCTGCAGGGTACGTGACAGGATTCACAGATTGAGAAATGCCAGTACAGCGCAGTGAAGGTCTCGTTCGGTATGTGGAAAATGTGTCACAAAGCAGATGTTAATGATTGGCAAAAAGGAGTGATTGCATTTGGCCGATCCAAAGGCCAAAGTGTGAAGGAAGTAGTTGAATTTGCAGGCGTATCGAAGGGTACCGTCATATGGGTCTACCAGCAGTGGCAAAAATCCCAGTCTACAGAAAATTCTTGTCAGAGTTGAGGCCGAAAGACAAAACAAACGCTTCACTTTCTGGCAAGAATTGCTCCTAGAAGTCAACGCAGGTCTTTCAGAACCAATTTGTGAAAGAACACTGCAGGGAACTGCATACCATGAACATATGGAGCAGAGTGGAATGCAAGAAGTACCCCGGTTACATTGGGCGAAAAGACACAAAAATTGGACAGTTCGTGATGGCATGTTGAAGATTCATGAGCAGTCACATCTGCACTGGCCCACAAAACCCCCAGATGTGAATCCTCTTGAAAATCTGTCGGATCGAGACCCTGGGGTATCCACAAAATGTGGCCAAACTGTGCAATTCTTTGATGCAAGACTGGCTGAACATTGACGTCGCATACATCCAGACGGCTTGTCCGCTACTAGGTACGTTTCTTGTCCAATGAACTTAATGTACTTTGTTTTTAATTTTTTTTCTATATGTAAATACACATTTCACAAAGCCCTAGACAATGCATGACAAATTCGACCGCATTTCCACTCCTAGACGATTTAAGAATCTCCTGAAGCAGCAGGTCAGTGTGAAGCAAAGAAATTAAGGATTTTATATCAAAAGGAGCCCCACAAAGCCGTAGACATTCCTATAAAGTCCATTAACACAGAGACGACGTGTGAGTTCTTAGGTAATTACACAACTGCGAGAAAACATCAGAATTCCCTCAGAAATTAAACAGAAACCCAGTATCTCTACCTCAGAATAAACAAACCGGCTTGGAATGAGGATAATTTAACCAAATTAATCCAAGCACATTTTTCCCTCTCACGTTAAAGTCTGCAAACCCGTGGTCGTGCACTCGAGCGGCCTCAGTTCAACTCTGATTTGCACTCCTGAGCAGATTCACCTCAAACACACACCTCGGTGTGTGAAAAACACGACAGCACTGACATAACACGGCTTATTAGCAGACCACAGTCAAATCAGTTTCCTTTCTCCCATGCTAGGCTAACCTGTGCTTTGCATAGCATGTCAACATTCAAATGAATCTAACCTTCCAAACACGGATCGATGTCATTTGGGCTAAAAAGGTCACTACAGTGAAGATAGATCAGGAAGTGTCTGACTGGGAGACAATTAGTGTTAAATAATGCACATTTAATGCAGTGCTGATAAAGACTGATTATTAGCTATTACCGGATTAGCACAGTAACACTGAGCATTAGAACACACATTATTGACACGTAAACATTACTGACACGCTTCTGGACTAAAACTATATAAACAATTAACTCAAATACACCCACTCACATTTGTTTCAGTAACTTTGTGGGGATTTTCCATTGACATACTGATTACTGCTGCTAATTAATGCTACAATCAATACGCTAATCTTAACCTCAATAACCTAAAGAAAATGTTTTTAGACAAAAAAACCTGTGTTGTCCATGTGGACCAGCAAAATGTCCTCACTGGTTTTTAAAAAAATCAAATCCTTCTATCCTTGTCCCCATAATGATCACAAACACCCCCAACTGACAGCCCAAAATGTTATGACCATCTGGTTTGCAAAATCCATGGGGTAAATGGTACTCATGATTATCCTCGATACGCTCAGAAAAGCTTATTGTCTGTCACAATACGATAAAATATCATCACACTGCCTAGGCTTAAATCTGGCAGTCTCAACACCATCAAAATACGAGCTCAAGTTGTTGACTTGGCCAACAAATTCCCCAGATTTCAATGAGACCGGGCATCCATGGGATGTGCTGGACGAGCCCGATTTGTGGACGACCCACCTCACGACTTCCCTGATTTAAAAGGACCTGATGCAAACATATACTGGTTCCAGTCACCATAGGACACCTTCAGAGGAGTCCATGGGTCGATGGGTCAGAGCCTCGGTGGCACGAGGGGCACCCACACCATCAGTCAGGTGGACTAATGTGAACTGTGATTGGCGTTTACTCATACACATCAAGATGAGGGCTGTATGTTTGACACCCTGATTTAAAGCCTGGAAAATGTTAGTCAGTACCGGGCGTCAGTCAGGAAATTTCTCCAAGACTGCAATTTGAAAGCTTCAGTGTAGAAAAATGCTTGGAATGCTACACTCAGCATGAACCTGCCATGAGCTATTGAGACAAAACAATGGCGAGTAATGCATCACCCGGCTATGTGATGGTACCGCACGTCACACGACTTCAATTTCAGCGATTGAGCAATTGAAGAAGCCACAAATGTTTAGACACGTGTTCTGACAAATGCGCTTTATAACCCCAATGGAAACAGGCTAGCAGTCACATAATCCCATACAGCTCGTGGTCTGAATCCTGCAGTTTCCCAGGGACACCTTTTGGGAAACTCAGCTCAGATCATTAACGGAACGTTTAAAAGAAAAGCCGTCCTGTTTCCGACGTGAGTGAAGCAAAGCCTCGCGCATTAACGCTCCTGGAAGGTCGAATTACTCCATTGTGTATGAAACCCACAGATGAGTCAGCGTGTGTAAAAACCACTTCTTTCATTCAACACAAAGAGCACGTGACTCAACCAGAAGGTGGAGCTCAAGGGTTGGCGCTGGCGCTCAGATTCATCACGAGCGATAATGAAACTCTTGGAAGAAAAAAAAATTCCCTGCCTTACTGGAACCGCTATAAATATCACAGGGCTTCCAGAACGGGTGCGTTTAGATAATAAGCGGCACCGGACCACAGCCAGCCGGCCTAACAGCTGATAGTGATTCTGCTGGTTTGCTGACTGATAATTAGCTCCACAGGACATCAGTGTGTTTCTGGAATGGTCTACAGCCCAGCGAGCAGCAGCAGCCAAACCCTGGCACATGGTACAAAAGAGAGGAACAATGGGGGTCAAAAGGCAAACCTTAAAATAAAACCCTCTTGTTTTCAGCCAAGCACTTTGCCAAGCACAAGCCTTTCCTCCACATTTCCCCTTCCTGCTCAAGAAAGGAAAGACTTCATCCGACCAGGGGAAGAAGCTTGGCATGTTTGTCATTTTGGATAGCCAGAAATCATCCTGAATCAAAACACTGCCGCGTGACGCAAAAGGATATATTTAACCCAGGCCAGACACCACCGCTGCTAGAACTTGGTTATGTAGTCTTTGACTGCTGGCTACTCCAGATCAGGAAACAATGTGCAGTGTCCCTTGTCCTTCTTACTTCAGACCCTGTATGAGAAATTACACAGTGCTTGAAAATCACTTACTACCACTTACCACACACTACGCATTACGTTACACACACATACATGTGACCAAAAGTATTGAGACACAAACATGTGGGAAAACGTATTGCAACACAAACCAACATGTCGCCTAAAGTATCGGGACACAAACCCACGTTTGGCCTAAAGTATTGGGACACAAACCCATGTGGCCAAAAGTATTGGGACACAATCATATGTGGACATAAGTACCAGGACACAAAGCCACAAGTGGCCAAAAGTAATAGGCCACAAACACATGAGCAAATATATTAGGGGACAATCCCATACGTGCACAAATATTTGACACAAACCCATATATGGACAAAAGTATTGGAACACAAACCCATATATGGTGTAAAGTAGAGACACAAACCCACATTTGGCCTAAAGTATTGGGACACAAACCCATATAAGGTCAAAAGCATTGGGCCACAAACCCACGTGGCCAATAGTATTGGGCCACAAACCCACGTGGCCAAAAGTATTGGGCCACAAACCCACGTGGCCAAAAGTATTAGGACTGGTTAACCAACATACCAGTGTCTAAAACACAACCTGTGCTTGTCTTTGCTGCTTTATTTTCGATTTAGAACGTACAAGAACCTCTGATGTTCCACAAAAAGCTATAATTTCTTCTCAACTTCAAACATCTGTTCATGGAACCATGCTCCGAATAAAGACCTTAGATGAATCTTTACAGTGCTTGATACTTAAAGGCTAAATCATTTCCATCCATATTAAGACAAACTGTCCAGTCTACAAATGGATTCAACTCAGTCCTGTTGCTCCTCTCTCCAAGAGCAGGCATCCCGCAAAGACCACACCAGATGCACAACGTACAATGCTGAAGGAAACTGTTTGTGTTGTTGGAAGGAGCAATCAGCCGCCAGATTATCACCTATAAGGCAGCTGAATCCACACCAGCCATTAGCGCCAGCGTGTGTGCTGCCATAAGGAGGGTGCCGACCTGGTTAAACACAGAAATGATTACATCACGCACCTCCTAACCTCCAGCACAGGAAGCGACAACCCTCCAGCAACAGGGTTGAGGAACTGAAGGGACTGGAGGAATCGGATTCCAGAAGCAGCAGTGGGGCTGAACAGTGAGATTCCACAGTGAGACTGCTGAATGCCGGCCAGGCCCGAGTGCAGTAGTGTGACTGATTTAAAAGCTCCAGCAGGCAGAACAGACGCAGAGCAGACGCAGGATATCGCGTAATCGCTGGCGACCGCAGGCTCGCCGAATTTTCATTAATGAACAGTACACTGACCGATTGTTTTCCGCTGCTTCTTACAGGCAGATACAGATACAACAACGGGTGTGGTTAAATAAAGCCAACAAAGGTTTGGGTAGATCCCATCGTGGGTTTGGGACGTCTTAATGCAAGTAAGGTTTAGATCATTCTAGAGATTATGAATTCTAGGAGCCTTCAAGTCTGTCAGGGTGTTACGCTTAGCTGCTTAGAGGAGCCTGTTGGCAGGGGATCTGGATATTAAGATTGTTGACTCTCACAAAACAGAAGGTTATAAGCATATATAAATACATAACTGTCTGAAATATCATGTAAAAATGGAAATTTAACTCACCAGAGGTAAACTTGAGTCAGGAGGTGATGGCCAAAGAGAGATTTGGGGAACTGGAAGTGACAAATCCCTGCCCCGTGAACACAGGGTCAAACCCGTGACTAGAAGCATTAAAAACATCCCCATGATTCGTCTCACCATGCTCGTGCAAAAGGTTCTGCTTTGACAGTCATAAAGATCGAGTTCTACCAAAAGGAGAAGCCAAACTGGGCCATCTACATTAGAAACGCATCTACTCTGGATTAGGGGTGTGTGATGTTGACCAAAAAAAGATACCTCGATAGCCTTTCGAGATGTGATCGGTGACAGCACGTTACGTCTTGCCATCTTGTCGTAATGTACTTCTTTTTTGCAGACTGACTCCTCTAAGGTTTGCGGAGTGTGTTTTTGTGCTGGTACCTTGGCTGGTTTAAGCCAACTGACTCCTGAAATCTGTCCGAATCTTCATAGTTCGGAGATGGTGGAAGAAGTTTGTTGTCAAACGTATCCCCTCGTCATACAGGGAGTACGTGTTTTTGATTGTTTGACGTCACACATCATGAAAACAACAATTAAGATACTATCGTAGACGATGCATATCGCACACCCTCACTCTGAAGCAGAGACTATGGCCCTGTAACTTGCTTTCTTTAATTTAAGTACTCTGAATGGTAATTTGATCCCTGCACTATTTAACTGGATTCTATTGACCTAGCTCTAATATGCATTAGGATTTGCATTTGCATTACAGTCCTGAGACTAGTCCCTGGGAAAATAAATAGCGGTTTTACTTCCATCGATTGCGAACTTGTTTTCTAAGAGCCTGCCTGCGTATTGCTTCCAGAACCGACAAAGCAGCCTGCGGACGCTTCTGCCATTGCTGCAACTGTTCTGTAATTGGTATTGATCGGGTGCTGCCTATTGTTGTCTATGCTGGTGAGCCACCAGACCGTCACGGTCAATGCTACTAGAGACAATCTCTCTCTCACTAACACACACACACACACACACACACACACACACACACACACACACACACACACACACACACACACACACACACAAAGAAAGCAGAAAGGTCAACTCGAAAATGTTACTAATGGAAAAACCGTCAATAAGTCTACATTCAGTGAGGGAGGGAAGGCTTTTCCAGGAGTGCAAAAACAAAAGACATCGTTCCATATATACAGAAATTGGACCAGACCATCTTCCTCCATTGCTCCAAGGTCCCGTTGTGACACTTGCATGCCCGTTATAGGCAGTGGACAGTAGGTAGCTTGGTGAGCACTCTTACCAACTAGGCAACCCCATATTCTCTATGACACACTCCTCTCATAACCAGCATTAAACTGTGCAGAAGTCTTGGGCCACCATTAGACTTGTTGATTTAGTAATGGTATAATGACAAAACAGAACACCTCGACAAAATTCTAGCTTTTCATAACACTCTTTTCCACTGATCTTCATTCCAATCTTTGTGACCCTTGGCATATCTTAGCCTTTCCCCCTGCTCCCTTCCAAAGAACGTGGTTTCTTGGCCAATACACTTCCAAAAAGACCCTTCCTGATGCCGCTTCTTCAGACTGTAGCTACCAGAAGCTGCTACTGTAAAAGTGTAAGGGGAGGTTCCACTAGATAATAACTACTGTAGCCTTTAAAAACTGTTTTTCCCATTTTTTTTTCAGTTTTATTCTAATAAAAAGCCTGAGAATGAATTATATATGGTCATCACACCATTGCTAAAACGATGGTATCTAATCTAATGGTGGCCTAAGACTTTTGCTCAGTACTTTATCAGTGACCACAGTGGCTCTTCTGTCCCCTGCCAGACATCACCCGGACTAGAAGCCAGATCATCACAATGGTGAGCCAGAGAATATCCAAAACCAGCGACGACCATGAAATAAGGCTGATGAAATTATTTAATTACTTATTCATGGGACGTCGGGAGGTGCAGAAACACACACTCACATGTGGCCAAAAGTATTGGGACGCAAACCTTCATGCGCAAAAGTACTGGGTCACAAACCAACATGGCCAAACATATTGGGACACACACCCATGTGGCCAAAAGTACTAGCAGACACACACATATACAGTATGTACACAAACATTGTGTGACACAAGCAGACATTTGGCCTAAAGTATTGGGACACAAACCCACATGTGGCCAAAAGAATTAGGACTGATTAACCAACATACCAGTGTCTAAAACACAACATGTGCTTGTCTTTGCTGCTTTATTTAAGATTTAGAACGTACAAGAACCTCTGATGTTCCACACAAAGCAAGAATTTCTTCTCTTCTGTAAGGGGAAGTCGTACTAGATAAGGGCTACTGTAGCCTTTGAAAGATGTTTTTCCAGATTTTTATTCAGTTTTCTGGCTTTATTCTAATAACAAGCCTGAGAAAGAATTATATGGCCATCATACAATTGCTAAAACAATGGTATCTAATCTAATGGTGGCCTAAGACTTTTGCTCAGTACTTTATCAGTGACCACAGTAGCTCTTCTGTCCCCAGCCAGACACCACCCGGACTAGAAGCCAGATCCTCACAATGGTGAGCCAGAGAATTACCAAAACCACCGACGTCTACAAAAGGCCTGATGAAATTATTTAGCTACTTATTCACGGGACGTCGGGAGGCGCAGAAGGGTCCCGATGAATCTAGAGGCACCACTCGTCTATGCAAATGTTATCTAAAGAGCCTTCCGGCAGCCTAATAAAAGATTAACTCTGCCCGATTGAAGATAGCGTTAATACCGCATTCCAAACCGCTGCCAGCCTGCAATCCACATGCTGAGGAAGCAATAGTGTCATTCCAAAAGCAGCTGATAAAACTGTTGTTAGAAAGCATTCGCAGTGACAAGTAGAGCTTTTAAACAGGCAATAAAGCGTGTTAATGTGCGGCTGCACACCAATAGTGTGTTCAGGCAGTCAATAGACTGATAGAGATGCGTAATTAAAAATGCCAAGCACTTAATCGGTCATGCCTGTGGATCTTAAAGCTTTTCAGCTACAGAGCTTCCTTTCAGCTACATCAGCAGTCCGGCTCATAGAAATGCATTAAGTCCTTATAGTGAAACCTGTATTGACGAGTGGATTACAAGGCATTGCAAGCTATTGCTTATGCACACCAGGGGATCGTTAAAAAGCATATATAAAAACGTATACACTTTGTAGTCAATAAGTATGCATTGTATTGGATTTGTTTTGCACGCCAAGGCTGAACCACAGCAATGTACTGCTGATGGAGCCATTTTATAACGTGTACCCAATATGGATGCGCAATTCATTTTTAAATCATTTAGTAACGCCAGTCATGTCACGACTGGATCAGCCTGAGAGACGTTTCAACAACATCTACTCAGCCATGCTGACGTTCAACCTGAGCATCAGAATGGGGAAGATTTAAGTGACTTTGAACGTGGCACGGTTGTTGGTGCTAGACGTGCTGGGCTGAGCATTTCAGAAACTGCCGATCTACTTGGGGTTTCACACACAGCGGCATCTCAGACCAGGCTTACGGAGAATGGTCCGAAAAAGAGCAGATATCCAAAGAGGGCAGGTCTCTGGGTGAAAATGCCTTGTTGATGCCGGAGCAGACTGGTTTGGGTTGATAGAAAGGCAACAGTAACTCAAGCAAAGTAGGCAGAAGAGCATCCACAACATGGAAAACCTTGAAGCAGATGCCATACAGAAGCAGAAGGCCACACCGGGTGCCATTACTGTCAGCTAAGAACAGGCAACGGAGGCTACAATGTGCAGGACAGACGGTAGAAGATTAGAAAAACATTGCCTGGTCTGACAAGTCAGAATTTGGTGTAAACAACATGAAAGCATGGATCCATCCTGCCTTGGATCAACGGTTCAGGTTGCCGGTGGTGTAATGGTTTCAGGGATATTGTTGACACACTTTGGGCCCCTTTATACCAACTCAGCATTGTTTAAACACCACAGCCTACCTCAGTATTGTTGCTGACCGTGTGCACCCCTTTATGACCGCAGTGTCCCATCTTCACAAAGCTTAAATCATCTCAAACAAGACAACGAGTTCACTGTACTCAAAACCTCCAGTGTCACCAGATCTCATTCCAATCCCACCTTTGAAATGTGGTGGAACTGGAGATTTGACAACTGCACCAACTCCATGATGCCATGGTATCAACATGGACCAAAATCTCTGAGGAATGTTTCCAGCACCTTGTTGAATCTATGCCTCAAAGAATTAAGGCAGTGGGAGGCAAAATAATGTCTGTACACCTCACTGTGTAAGGTATTATCCATTCATATCCCTACAACCAACACGAAATATACACAAACACACATGCACCCGCACAAAGACAGACAACAAATCTCTGTCTCACACACACAGCAGGCATCAAGCCATAACAATGGCCAAAGGCATCACGATACGTATTTCACACATTCTGTCTACTATTATTATATAAATGTCCAAATTTGCATTCAAATTACACCGTCTGCACTGCATGCAGGTCCGTATTCATGCGTCACTAAATATCACCAAGTGTTAGACATTTGGTGGAGGATTACAATGCTGACGGGTTACGGTGCAGACACGCGACTGCACCATTGCATCACGCAAACAACTGTTTGAATTAAAGATGCATTTGCAAACCGGATTTCTGTGTCAATCCGTAATGCATCTGATTAAATGCAAAGCACTGATGGTCACAGTGCATGAAAGGCTATTGTGTGGCAGCATCGGTGCATCAACAAAATACAAAAGATTATTAACTTATTTCTGGTCAGCGGTGTATTTCTCTGGGTGAATCTGTGCAGCTGTGTTTATTCCCCCTGAAGACTCCTAACGCTGTAGAAAATATCCAGATGCTCATCCTGTATTGAAAACGGCTTAAACTGCAGGGGAAACTATTGTTTGCCAAACCACTGTGTGCCAGTTTGCAATGCAGACATGCTCGTTTTTCTGATGCATCTGTGCAGCTGCATTTGTCGTGCCTAATTAAAAACTGCACACAGCTAACACAATGGTGTGTGTGTGTGTGTGGATTAGTGAGCATGACCTGTTGCGTCCTGTCGGCCGGGTTCAGCATCACCGCCTGCCGAAAGCTGTTGTCCACGTAGGACGCCATTGTTTCCGAGGGGCAAAGAGGCTGAAAACCCTGGGCAAATCGGCGCCGTGTCCGTCTCAGCCCGGCCCCGGTGTGGAGGCTGGTTCCCCGGGCCACACGGCCTGCTGCGCTCCCGGGGCGTCGCTGCTCTCCCGACGTGCCTTAGGCCTGGAGCAGCACACCTCTACGGGGCTTTGACGGCTGCTTCGGATGAAATATGTCCCCCTCGTCCCGGTGCGCTTATTTTCCTGCACAAAGCATGTCTCAGCTGCATTTCCCTAACAATCTTCTCCCGATCTTCCGTCTTCGAGACGCGTAAACAACCCGCCCCTCGCTGCTTTTCTGTCCGATTGCGTTCAATCTTCAAAGGCCGCCGTTGCACATGATTATATTCGGCTGTTACAAAGTGACAGACTGTTGTGTTTCCCCCCCACCACCATGGTGACCGGCTGCTTACCGGGAACGCGCATGACCGGCCGAGAGCGCGCGTAATGGGCGAGACCCGGCCAGCACAATGGCTAAGAAAAAAAACCAACCGGCTGAGCTCTGGCGCCATCCACTGTGTGTACTACACAACTACACATTACTCTTATACAGACACAACGTGTCGTGCACGTGAGTCATTCCGCTGAATGGGACTCTTGAATGTCAACTTCAACATAGAATTAGCAAATACATCAAATGGAACCAGATGGCGTTCATCCTAATAACAATCGGACACTGAGCACATTCTACTGATTTACCAAAATGTTGTATTTTTTAAAATAAGCAACTGATATCTAAATATAATTTCAGTAACAGGATAGTAAGTTGAGATTGACCTTCTCAGTCATAGTTACAAATATAATCAAATACACAGAACAAAATAAGAGAACGCTTACTTTTGGTCTTCCCATGGTCTTCAGAAGATCCAGATGATAGAATTAGTCATTTACTCATCATTATCTGAATCAGGGTTGCAGGGAGGCATGGGCCTAACCGACAGCACAGGGCACAAGACAGGAACCACCCTAGATAGAGCCCAAGTCCATCAACGGACACTCACATGCCATAAATACCAACTGACGCATCTCTTTGGAATGTGGGAGGAACCCCACACAGACACAGGGAGAACATGCAAACTCCACACAGGCAGCAGCCGATCCAGGACTCGAGCCCAGGACTCTGGAGAGAGCTTCATTCAACATTTTGCTATCTATGATGACTCAGTAAAGATATGGATTCACATACTATTTCCAGCCTGCGGTCAATTAATTGTTTGTTTGTTTTTCACATTTTAACCCTCGTTCGTCCTGGACATGGTCGCAGGGGTCCAGCGCCTTCCTCTGAGAACACAGGGCACAGGCATAAGTGTGCCCTGGATGAGACGCCAGTCCATTTCAGAGCCAACGGGGCTGATATTTTTTACATTATAACCCTGTTCAAGTTTGGGGTTCATAAGCTTCATAAGGTGAGCCGGTGCTGGGTAGACATAACTGTTGCAGCACTGAGGGACTATTTCCAGACTGACCTCCCCTCTCTCAGACACTGCCAACCATGGGGTGAGCTAGTATATTAGTGTACTGTGCAAAAGTGTTAGGCTACCATTAGATTTGTTGTTTAAGAAATGGTATATATGACATATTGTTGACTATTGGAAACAACAATTTCAAACTTGGATTCATCATTCTGTAATCCTCTTTTCCACTGACCTTCAGTCCAATCTTTGTTAATTTTAGAATATCACCCTGTTCCCAATTCTTGGCTGGTACCCTTCCAAAAATACCATTCCTGATCAAGTTTCTTCAGACTGTAGAAGGGTCCTGATGGAGCTGCCAGATGCCGCTATTGCTCAAGTGTAAGAGGTCACACTGAATACTTGCCTCTGTACCCTATTTTTTCAACATGTATTTTCATGTTGTACTCTAATAAAGAGACTGAGAAATAATAATATATATGCTCGTTATTTCATTGCTAAAACAATGATATATCTAATATAATGGTGGCCTAAGACTTTAGGACCATACTGTACATATACACATACTGTATGTATTATAGTAGTATTATAGCTCCAGTTTCTGTACCTATACTATCTCATTTTACGAATTATTTCCTTTTAAGAATTAGACTAAAGCTTGGTTTCTGACAAAAGCTCTCAGAACGCCTGCCCTGAACTCTCACAGAGATCATATTGCACCAGTTTCACAGAGATCTGTGCCATCCTCTGCAGGTTACACAAGTGGGTTGGGAAAACAATAGGAGAGGGAAGTTTGGGCAGAAACTGTGCCACTGAGTGACGATAAGAGCTGCGGCGAGGGTAAATCCGTGCTGCTGCAGGAACAATAGATTATACTATCCAGCAGTGCAAACACCTGCTCATGAGTCAGCCTGTCTGCTGTGAAGCTCTCACCCGATTGTTGCTTCCTTTCATGAGATGAAGGCGAAGAAAGTGGTGAACCAAGAATGACATATTGTTTTCACTGCCAGACTGAAACAATGACCTCAGGGTCTGATTGGCAGGGTCTTCACGGGTTATTCTACATTCCAGGTCTTGAGTGACAAGCCTCATCCTGCAACTCTAGGGTGACGTTACGCAAAGTGAGTTAGGTCTAGAGCATTTTATACCTTTAGCGTTCCATCTGAGGACGTTTGGTTTATCAGATATCTGAGTCATGTGTCTTTTTCTAAAAAATATCTTCATCTTGTGATGAGGAAATAAATACTCAAGATCTTCAGTCAATCACTATTCATACCTGCGTAAATCAAAACTGCACTTAGATTGGCTAATGTTACTGCTCTTCTCTTTCAGTATAAAATCAATGAACATGTTTTATTCTGAATAAGACTGAGAGAAGAAGAGAAAGAGAATCTGATATATATATATATATATATATATTTTATGACTTTTATGACAAAAAATCTTAATCTGGTCTCTGTCTTGACTCGGACTCGACTACTAAAATTCTTGCTGTTGATGTTTCCTGGTCTTGGTCTTGACTTGGACTCGATGTTTCCTTTTCTTGGTCTTGACTTGGACTCGATGTTTCCTTTTCTTGGTCTTCACTTGGACTCGGTGTTTCCTGGTCTTGGTCTTGACTTGGACTCGGTATTTCCAGGTCTTGGTCTTGACTTGGACTCGGTATTTCCAGGTCTTGGTCTTGACTTGGACTCGATGTTTCCTTTTCTTGGTCTTGACTTGGACTCAGTATTTCCAGGTCTTGGTCTTGACTTGGACCCTATATTTCCTGGTCTTGGTCTTGACTTGGACTCGGTATTTCCAGGTCTTGGTCTTGACTTGGACTCGATGTTTCCTTTTCTTGGTCTTGACTTGGACCCTATATTTCCTGGTCTTGGCCTTGACTTGGACTCTGTGTTTCCTGGTCTTGGTTTGACTTGGACTCGATGTTTCCTTTTCTTGGTCTTGACTTGGACTCGGTATTTCCAGGTCTTGGTTTGAATTGGACTCGGTGTTTCCTGGTCTTGGTCTTGACTTGGACCCTATATTTCGTGGTCTTGGTCTTGACTTGGGCTCAATGTGTCCAAGTCTTGGTCTTGACCAAAACACTACCATGCAAATAAATTTCTGTTTCTAGCGTTTTCCCATAACAGTTCACTGCAGCACTGACAGTTACAAGTAAATGGTGATACAGGTCTCAGGAGTACATTTTCTTACTTCTTGCTAATTTTCTGACCAGTTAAAAGCTTAATGATTTACAGTTTAGGTTACCTCATTTTTTGCCCGGGAGTGTGGTGGGCAGTGATTATGAAGAAAAACCTTAGATACATAGAAATGCACTTGATCCTGAACAGTGTGGATGGAACTCATGATTATGATTCACTGATGCTGTAATTATAGGCCAACAAGAGCTTAATATTGCATTACATTAAAATTGCCTCCCTAAATCCTATGTAAATAGTACTGAACCTTGCTGTGACAAATTCCTGCCTCAGGTATTCAGAACGTTATCATTTCAAACAGTTTTATTCGTCTGTATTAATTATGAACCTCATACACAAATTGATTAGATCATCCAACAATAAGCAATAAATTTTGTATGTAATGTAATGTAACAATGCAACATAATGTAAGGTAATGAATATAACAAAATGTAATGTAAAGTCTGGGTTTGTCACAGGGTGTTCTGTAATGTAATATTACTACAGTACAGGTTTGCTAGAGGTGGTAGCTCTCATAAATAATCCAGTGAGCCAGTTAACTCGGATACTGTGGCAAGCCTGTGTGCACCATGGTAACTGCTGGTGACCCCATAGTGTCCCGCTCTTACCTGGAGCAGAAAGAAGAAGTCCTTCAAGAAGTCCTTCACAGTCAGTGATGTTCAAACGCTGCAGTACTGCACCTGTTACTCAAAGAAGGGGGCCAATCCTTTTCACAGGTACATTCATTTATTATCCATCTACCGCTCTGTCTGTCTGCATATCTATTTACTCATCTCCAAGTGCCATCTCTATTTTTCTGCACTATAGGACCTGATGGCATTGGGCATTACAGGCCGAGGCTGAACGATTTCCACCAAAGTGTTGGTATTGGCAACTTGTCCCCAGAGGCTACCGGGGACTTAAATTACCTCTTTCGGGCTGCACCAAGTGCTCCACCACTGCGACCCAAGCACTGCCATGTTGGAGAGGTGGGATGGGGAGTTGAATATGGATTCAGACTCAATCTCAACACTCTACATAGCGACAAACAAATCAAGGTCAGGCATTTGAGAGATAATTTGTAGGATATATTCATAAAAACACTTACAAAACAGTAGTTATTTAAAATAAATATGCATCTGGCAAGGCCTTTCTAGACTGCTTGACATACCTGGGCACACAACATTTAGAAGGGCACTGTTCCCCTCTGCTTGCCAGTCTGCCATAGGGCTATACTGGCAACTTTTATGTAACTATACATAAAAAAATAAGCCTGTTAAACATTAAGTAGATTAAGTGATTTAACATTACTCCGTAAGAAAACCGAAACAAACTGAAACCTTGACTGAAAGCGTTGGGGCATTATGGGAAAAGTAGTGCCTGTAGTGAATTTGCGTGGCGTGTCCTGTAGTTCTGCTCCGCATTCCAGGAGAAAGTTGACTTTTTACCCCCATAGTGGGGCACAGGAGCATTTTATGGGGCACATGCCCCATAAAATGGGGGTCTGATGAGGCCCCTGGCATCTGGTATGCACAACATGTATGCTTGTCTATAATCAGTACTTCTTTTCCTATCATTTTTCTCTTTCTACATCAGCTTACTGAGTTTCGTTCGGCTTTGGAGGACCAGATCACTCACAGATATCAGAATCCATGGTAAGCTCCAGAACCTCTCAGTTAAAATGGAATTAGCAACATTCACCATGGCAACTTCTTGAAATCTTCTTCTAAATCCAATCAATCAAGTGAAGATTTGCCTAACACACGTCTATCAGTAGATCTTTTAGGGGTGTAACGATGCAAAACATTTCTCGATGTACATCATCGTGATTAAGGATGTCACATGCTTTCTGTATATCTAATGCAATTGCAGTTTTGAACACCAGAGGGAGCGCTCATGCATCACGCTCTCATATGCATTTTAAACTCCTAATTTCTTTTAAGTGCAGAAGATTAAAGTTTTTTCTCTGTTTTTCTCTGCATTAAAAATATTCTAACTCATACAGGAAAGCACCGCCATGCTTCCTGGACAGGCAGGCAGCCGGGACCCGCAGGAGGCTCACATGGAACCACAATGCCTATGAGAACTACAATCAGGATGACGACTGTCAGGTCCTACTGAGGAGCAAGGTCAATATTAAGCTTAAATTATTATACTTTTCTTATTTTGTCTCCGCTTGTCCTGGTCAGGGTCACAGGGGGTTCTACCCTGGTATTCACTGGGCTCAGGATGAAGCAGACCCTGAACATGGCACCAGTCCATCACAGTATTCATTGTTGCAGTACTGGGGGAGGTTGTGTCCAAACCATCCCGTTTTGCCCCCATTATCTCAGACAGGGTCACAGGGGAAGCACTGGACCTGGAAATCAATGGGGTGCATGCAGAGGTACACCTTGTATGTCCATCGCAGGGTTCTGTAAATACACCATGCAACCTTCACATCGCAAGCCCTACCCAGGATTTGAACCCTAAACCTCAACCCTGGCGTTTGTAAAACAGATGGGTCTTACCACTGAGCCACTAGAGGCTAAATGATGAGTTGATAGTGACCGGTTGGGATTTGACACCAAAGCCATTACGTCACGAACACAACTACTGACCTACTATGGTTTATAAAGAAACAACACACTTACTGTTGATTGTTTACAGATATTTGAAGTGTCTGTACAGCGTGTTGATCTGTTTTCCTTTGCTACAGAGACGAGTGGCTCCGCAGAAAACGTCAGAGGAAACAAACAAGAACTTGACGTTGCCAGCCATAGCATGACTCCGCATTCAATAAAGACACCGACCTGTTCTACTTCACGATTAATACAATTCACTTCGATTTTATTTGTATAGAGCTTTTAACAATTGACTTGAAGCAAAGCAGCTTACAAAGAACAGAGCCTAGACCCCAGACAAGCTTCCATCGTCCATCGACACTGCAGTGGAAAACCTCCTTGACAGATGCATAAGAAAAACCTTTGGGTGATCCAGGCTAAAACAGAGAACGAATCTTCCTCTGGTAAGACCAGACAACAAGATTAACTTCTTAGGAGTATATTCTGTAAAATGCAAGCACTTGGGATTGAATGGATAGCTGCACAATCTTCTAAAGTTCATGTACCTCTGGTACTTTCATTATGTGTGCAAGGAACGGATATTGTTCCTGTCCGATAGCAGCAGAAGTGAGCAGAGTTCAATCCTCTTATTGGCCGCAACAACAGATTCACATGTACGATAAGTCCTGTGGAGTAATAATCCGTCAGCTAAAGCTTCTTTCTAAATGGTGTCTTAGCACTTATCGATGTCCACACTCTCCTAATAACGAGTCAGGCCTGTTCAGCCGTGTCCACAATCCAGTGCCGAGCCAGATGAGATGAAGCGAGTCGAGACCTCAGTCCACCACCATCACTATCTCAGGTAATTGCTTTAAGGCTACAATGTACTTCTTTCCCATTAATTTAATTAGAACACAGTAATTAAACATTTAGTGAAACCACAGTGTCCAGTGGTTCCCAAAGTGGGGGTGTGCCCCCTATGGGGGCTATTGCAGGGGGTGCAGCAAGGCAACTGAAAGAGGCACGTTTGAGGCAGAAAAATCTCAGACATAAACATTTAAGATAATATAGTGGATGTCACTTCCAAGAATACCACTGTAAAGGTGATTTGTCATTTTGAATCGTTTAATGATCTTATGCAGTGTAGAGGGAGAATATGCAAATCCCTTCCAATATTTCTTTGAGGAACACTGTTTTTAAACATTTCAATCATTTTATCACAACAAACTACAGATCCTCTGCCCATATTTGCTCCTCAGAGACTCAGCCTTTCATGGATACTGCTTTCTTACCAAATCATAATTGCAGTCACCTGTTGATATCATCTGTTTGAAATCACATCACAGTTTATTTCATTACTAGCCCTAAATTACCTCTGTTCCAACGTTTTTTGGAATATGGAATAACAGTTTATTAAAAAATGAAATGAAGTTGACCAGAAAAAAACATGAAATATCTTGGTTCATACTGTCTGCAATGAAATAAAAGTCAATGTATGGAACTTGCAGTTTCCATAGGTCTGAACTCTTTCTGGCTTGGGGTTGTAGACAGACCGATCGATCGATAGCAAGATAGATATGATGATTTACAACAGGGTGAAGAAAATTAGATGAGACGCCATTAGAAACAGTGTGTAACTGATACCCTGAGAGGCTCCAGTACACTAGGGGTCAGCACACTCGCTGTTTCAGAACCATCTCATGTGGTTCAAGAACCTTCCAGTAGTTCTTCAGCCAGGACCGGAGCAACTTTAGGAGAGAACTAAGAGATGTCGAACCCGACCCCAGAGAATAAACCCGGTTCCGAGGAGAACCCGCGGGTTTTCTTTGACGTGAATATCAACGGACAAAGAGGTGACGCTTTTTCATTCATAACGCATCGTGCTTACGATAATGAGCCTTTGTTCAATTAGCAAACATCTCATAGGAACCTGCACGTTCTCTCAGAATGCTGCACGAGCCCAGCCTTCAGGCATCGCTGCTTGTATAAGGTATCTAGATGTACAGCTAAGGCTTTTACTCAAAAACAAAGCAGACCACGTGCCATAGAAGGCTTATTTCAGTCTGAATAGGTCTACAAGCAATGCTAATTCAGGTGACGAACCGTGGAAAGAGCGCGATCTCGTGGTCCTCACGTTACCTACATCATATTACAAACAGCACTCAAACTGAAAAGAACCAGCTGAGAACCAGAGTGAAATGTTATCTACAACTCCAGTGCTTCAGCAGGAAGCTTTATGGGATGAGAACTTCATGTCCTGCATACCTTTTGGGTAGAAACCATCAGAATCCTACATAACCAAGAATCAGCAAGTTTCCAGAAACTTCTCTCAGCTTCCAGTTTGTATTAACACAACGAGTCACCTGCAGTGCAACCACGTCGAGTTTTTTGGTCTTCACATGGCCTCCATACCATTACCAACCACATGAGAAACTCCAATGACCTTCCAGTAGGACTGTGCGATATATATCGTCTATGATAATATTTAAATTGTTGCTTCGGAGCGCGCGAGCTTACGTTATCGAGTACGTTGCTCAAAAACGCCTCAAGAGTTGTCGGTCACTGCGCATGCGCACTGGGTGCACGCAGTGCTTTGGCGCCCCAAATCAAGATAGCGTTCTACCTAAAAGCGCGTGACTGATTATAAAAGTGAGTGAACCAACTACAAAATACATACACCATCAACTGTGTTGCAAATCAGTTGTCATTAAATACAGCTCGACAACTAACTTATTTCACCGTGAGCAGTAGGGCTGGGTATCGCCACTGGTATGCTGAATCGATTCGATTCGATAACGATTCGGTTAGCGATAGTTTGGGTACAATGCCAGGTTTTGTTTGGTTATGAAAAGGGATTTTCAGAGAACTAACGCTGTGATTGTACAAAGTACTCTCCACCTACCGTTCAAAATATATATCTCTACATATAAAAGTTACCACAGCCTACATTTCAGAGAGTATGTTCTTTTGTGTGCATAATGGAGGAATTAATCGTAGGAGCTCTTTCTGAGGTATCAGCGGCTAAAAATACCAGCACTTGTTAAGAATTCCCATGAGCGTGTTTAAGCCCCGCAAACAGCATTTTTGTGGAAGTGGTCAGAATTTGCAAGTTTGGTCACAAAACGTCATAAAAGCGGTCCGATCGTTAAGTGACCATGTTAAGAATGTCAGTGTGAATCATTTTCCGCTTTGGTTTGGACCAAGCGAACTGAAATGCATGTGTCAACAAAGCCTAAAACGTTCGTTCGTCTCTCTGCCGTAGCGGGTCGGATCGTGTTCGAGCTCTTTGCCGATGTCGTCCCTAAAACGGCCGAGAATTTCCGCGCCCTGTGCACCGGCGAGAAGGGCATCGGGAAAAGCACCGGGAAACCCCTGCACTTCAAGGGCTGTCCCTTTCACCGCAGTAAGTACCGGAGATGAGCCTGGTGCAGAGTGACAAACCAGGAGGGCCACTCAGAAACTCCACAATGTTATGCATTGATTGATGGATACAGTGCGTATAACTTTGCGTATCTTTTTGCAGTCATTAAGAAGTTCATGGTCCAGGGAGGAGATTTCTCCAATCAGAACGGCACCGGAGGAGAGAGCATCTATGGAGACAAGTTCGAAGATGAAAACTTCCATTACAAGGTGAGATGTAATATGCTGCTGATTGCTGATAGCCCCAAACAGACCATGGGGTACTTTACTCTTGTATTTCCGTCCAGATCAGCCATGTCAGTGTTTTTCTCCTCTGAGAAATTGACATGCAGTCGCCTCCTGCTTTTACCCCAACACAGCAGTGCTCAGATCATTTCAGTCCTCTTCGGATAAAGCCGTTGGTGGGGAAAAAAAGGTTTTTTATTACGACTACGTACTGAATAAAGGGAGATTATCCACAGGTATATAGCATTACGTTTAATTAGGCAAGATGTACAGTGAATGCCAGAGGTCTGAGATCACTAGTGAAAATGTTTGTTTGGATCTTTTTGGAGAAGGATTTATGCTATAACCACCCCAAACACACCTCAAAACTTTGTAACATCTACCTGAAGATCAAAGAGTGCTGACTGTCACTGACCTTCCTCCACAGTAGGATTGGGTATCGTTTGCATTTTATCAATTCTGATTCTTCATATCAGTTCCAGGTCTAATTGACTCCAAATGGTGAGAAAGCTGCCAAATGTGTAGGTTAAACTAAGAGTATCAAAACTTTTTTCAAAGGAGGCCCAGATCGGACCATGTCAAAGTACCTAAGGGCCAAAAATATTATTCATGGATTATTCAAACTATGAAAACATACAAACTTATAGAACAAGGTTTAACTACTGAATTTTATTTTAGCACAGTAACTGCAGCAGGATATCAAGAGTGAGAAATACCACAATCTGCTGCAGATTTTTAGGCTAATTAACATTTTCTTCCAACATTTATTCGTAATACTTAGGGATGCACCGATATTGAATTTCTTGGGCTGATACGATAACTGATGCTGAGCACAATATTGTTGCCGATATCAATGTTAAAAACTGATAATTTTCAAGTTATAATCTATTTATGAACTGTTGTTAATAATTGGATGAGTAATTCATTTAGCAATAAAATAAGAACAAGCAATAAAACGGTTAAATCAGACATGACGATTACTGGAAACATAAGTTGCAGTTCGCTCAAAGGAAAAATGGTTTTATTCCATTTTAGGTAAGAATCTTTTTTTGGGTCCTGAATTGGTACAGGCAGCAACAAGAACAAGTAAGGTATAAGAAAGCTAAAGATTGAGAAGATGAAAGAAAGAATATAACTGTATACATAACAATCAGATATTTTGCTTAATGAGTAACAGCCAAAAGAAAACAAACGAAGAAACGTTTGAACAATGTAAATATATAATAAATATCGGTTATAATATCGGCTAAGATTCTAATATCGAACCGATGCTGATAACTGAAAAAAATCCATATATCGGCAAATAATATATTGGCCGCCGATATATCGTATCTAGTAATTACTAGTAATACTGCGTCTGTAAAGCATATGTTTTACATAACATAAAAATATGTCCAAATCGCCCTTGTGTGTTCAGATCTGAGGCTCCAACTTATCAGGAGAGACAGCCCAATAGAAACTAATGTAACTGCATTGTACGCATGGAGATCAGTCAGTCTGGACCTCAAGACCTCTTAAGAGTGATTCCGCAGGCCAGTTAAGATCTCTCTGTGGGTCTCATTTGGCCCACATTTGGAATGAAATTAAGTGTGAATGTAATTATGATATTGTCCTTGTTTTCTTAGCATGACAAAGAAGGTCTGCTGAGCATGGCTAACGCCGGGCCCAACACCAACGGCTCGCAGTTCTTCATCACCACCGTGCCCACGCCTCACCTGGACGACAAGCATGTGGTGTTTGGGCAGGTGCTGAAAGGCATGGGTGTGGTCAAGATTCTGGAGAACATCGACACCAAGGACGACAATCCGGTCAAGGTACGTCACGTGGAGGTCAAACCGCCGCGGTAGGACTTGGCACAGACGGGAGCACGGAATGGTCGGCTTGGTTTGCATATAGCTGGCATCTGATTTAAGTGCAGCACTGATCATTCGTCAAACAGGGTATATGCAGTATAACACGAGCGGTGCATGGCGGGAGTGATGAGCGGCCTGCGTCACTCTTTCACCTGAGTGGCTTAAGATATTGCACAGAATAAATAAAACTCCTCGGTTTATGATACATTCAACTCACGATCGATTTGTCGGAACATACCCACATCGTACATCGGGGACTAAATGTACTTTATTACCCCAACATTTTCCGCGGCCTAAATGTCAGGGCCGTTCTCCCTTTTTAGAAGTCATGTTCATCTGCAGTACCTGGACCTACCACTAGGTGTACGCCTCCATGTATTTACCAGACCGTTCTAAATGCAAACTTGACAGATAGAGTTTGGCACACAGCTCATCACCATTTCCCCTCCTGACTCTTGGGCAATTAGCTAAAATGTGTGGAAAATCGATTCCAGACGTGACGGATCTCCCGATAATTGAATGTGCAGCCAGCGCTGTCACAGCAGGACCTGCCGGATACCCCTAACGCGATCTTACGCGGGATTTGTTGGCGTTGAAGGATGATTAGGTCAATGTAATCCTCCGCGCACCAGGCGCAATCGGTGTTCTAGCAGGAGCAGGGTCTGGACTGTGGCCGGGGCGTTAATGTGATTTAATGCTGTTTAACGAGTCGATGTCTGGCTTTGGCACAAAGTCACGTGGGATCGTCTCTCTCTCTCTCAGCCCTGTATCATTGCTGACTGTGGGGAGCACAGAGCTGGAGATGACACGGGCTTGGCTGTTGATGACGGCTCTGGAGACGTCCACCCCGAGTTTCCTGAGGACTCGGACCTCGATTTTAAGGATGTAAGTTCTGCTCAGAGATGACTTCGGATTGAACTCGACACAGAGCTCGTACAGCTTATTTACTGCTTGTCTCAGCAGTGTATCTGTTCGTACTTTACCATAATGGTATATAAGACTAGATTCGCGTTTTAACTTCAGGAACTTGATTGTCTAGGGTTTTATAGAGAAAAAAGTTCCTGGGACAAAGTAAATATGACACGTTCATGAGCCCAGTCTGTACTAATCGCTTCTCTTTCACAGCCTGATAAAATCCTGCCCGTGGCCGAGGACATCAAGAACATCGGCAACACCCTGTTTAAGGCCCAGAACTTTCAGGCTGCCATGAAGAAGTACTCCAAAGCCATCAGGTGAACAGCCTGTGTGACGTTCCTTCAAACCTGCGTCACTCTTTCACCTTTCCTCATTTGACCTGCAAGTTTTATGTATTTACTGACAGGTATTTGGAGGTGTGTGGTAACATCGTGGATGACGACGAGGCTCAGAAGAAGCTGGAACCCGTTGCTCTGAGCTGCATGCTCAACACGGCAGCCTGCAACCTCAAAGTGCAGCAGTGGCAGGAGGCGGTAGATAGCTGCAATGAGGTACGGCTTCATGGATGGCAGGACAGTGGGCATCCTGAATAATATTTGTCAAATATAACATCATGTAATGCAGTATTCATTGACTGGTTACCGAACGTGAAGAGCAGTAGCTTTTTTTAAACAAGAGTGCAGTGTTTTTATAGGTATTTCGAGAAAGGGATGATTTATTCTTTTTGAATGGAAGAAAATTCCATCTCAAATGAACACGATGTTCTTGACGAGAGTCCAGCTTACCGAGTACTACAACGCTAGTTAACACTGTGTGCAGGTGACTGTAGGTTTCTTATGATGTTATAATATTATATAATGTCACTTCATTATATAACTAGAATAAAGCCTTAAATGAGTACGGAGGGTTAGAGATCGCATCGTACCTGTAAAACTGATCTCTGTTTATCTGACGTTCAGGTTCTGGAGCTGGATCAGAAACATGCCAAGGCTCTGTTTAGGAGAGCTCAAGCCTGGCAAGGCCTTAAGGAGTTCGAGAAGGCCATGGTAACTAACACACACACACACACACAGTTGCTTATATAAACCTGCACTTAAATGCATGCTGTTTACTAAATCAACACAATGCTAAATGATACCTCCTGAAAGCCGCCTTTGATTGGGTTCATTACCCCTGCTCACAAATGATAGTTCCTGCAGATATAGCAGAGTGTGAGAGAGACTCATTAGTTTCCAGCTGTATTCAATCTCAGATGTCCCCATAGACACATTTGGGTACTTGATTCATTAAAATGTAAAGACATATGTCAGAAGTTTGTTCCCTGCACAGCCAGGAGCTTGTTCCATATTGAAAGTCACTTATTTTTGTAGCTTGGCACAAACGGAGAAGTAATTTACAAACATTCCCGAGCATTCATCAGCCCTGTTTTGAAATTGCAGGTTGATCTGAAGAAAGCGCAGGAGGTCGCACCTGACGACAAAGGTAAGAACTGTTGGAACGGAGTGTGTGTGTGTGTGTGTACAGGGAGAAATCTGACAGAGAGCTGGATTTGAGCTCAGTAATAGGATTTCTCAGAGCCTGAATCCTAATCGGTTTTCTCTGTCTGTGCATGAACCCGTTGCCAGTTCCGCTTATTTTAAGAGACTTGGCTTTTTTCTTGGGGATTTTTCCCATGAACTGGTGGTTTTTCTCGCAGGATCTGGCAACCCCAGAATTAAGCACTTGTGTTCTGTCTTCACTTTTGAGACTGTATAATGCTCAAGGAAATTACGAATTTCATTATTTACTTATTCAAATCAAGTTGACATCACATCCTTTGAGATTATTGGCTGAAATCCGATTACGAGTCACGTAAACCCATAAAGTTTGGAGTATTACCCAGAGGATGATTTTCTGCTCTTGGGTGGAGAAAATGGGGGCATTTTCAAATTGCGTTCATGTCTACAGACAAAGGAAAACAAAAATCATCCATCACGGGCCAAAATCTTTCAAAGAAGTTTTTTTTTAATCTGTTTTTACTTCACTGGTCCTGTTTCATCCTAAACCAGTTACAGTACCCTTGTCCTATCAAGCTAAATTGGTTTACCTTTCATCTACTAGAAACATGCCCTTGGTGCTCTCAATTGCCCCCAGGTGTAAGTGTTGCCCTGGAGTGGTGCATGTCTTGCCTGCACAGTACTCTGACTGGCATCCGTTAGGAATGTCAGCACGATCGCAGCTGCTCTGGATAAATGAAATGATCATTCGTACGATCTTTTTCTCCGCTCCAGCTATTGCCAACGAGATGATGAAGGTGAAGCAGAAAGTGAAGGAGGAGAAGGACCGAGAAAAGAAGATCTACTCCAAAATGTTCGCCTAAAGCAAGCAGTGACCTCACTCTCTACCTGAGCTCATCCATTTGCCCTAAAGGCTGCTGTAGAATCCTTCACTGATGTAATTCTAGGAGGAATGAAGACGGTTACAGGCAGGGATTCTCAAAGCTGATATACGCAGTTGAATACTAAAGCAGGGAAAGTGATCCATTATGGGTTTTAGAGAGGCACCGAAATTTCACTCACTGAAGATTTATTCTCTCTGGTCCGGCCTGACAGGAGCCTGTTATGTTTTCTCTTTATGTGAAAACAGTTTTCAGCTGGAAGACAAAATATGACATGACTGAAAAATGAGTCAGGCTGAGCCAGAGCGTGATGGACGCTGCTAGCAAATAAGGGAGCTTAGGGATGAGAGGCATACATGCTGCACACACTGAAAGGGAGGATTGAGAAAGCCTAAAGAACTAGTAAAATCATTTTAATGGTAGTAAAATTGAAATCATATCGCTTAACCGGTGTTCAGGTTGAGCAGCAGATCATTTTCCTATTCCCTAGTTGGAAGCGATCTGCAATCACTGTTCCTGACAACTCGGTGTGTGACATTTCGGTGAAACTGTAATGGATAACGTACAATACTTGAAATATGAAAAGAGGAAAAGTATTAATTTTAAGTAGGGGTGTAATGGTAGTCGGTTCCCATCATGGCTCGGATGGCACGGTTCACTACAAGTTCGGCTCAGTGGGTCAGGTTCTGGGACCGGATTCACAAAAGCTTTCTTAAGAAAGACGGAAGTAAGAAGTTCTTAAATGCAATTCTTGGAGGGGGAAAAAAGTTACAGTCCAAGACAATTTGAGTTTGTGTTTAGTGTTACTTCCGTTATTTAGTTTGATCCGCTCAGAGGACGGCAGAAGGATGGAAAAACAAAGCGTTCAAAAATTTTTTGCAAATAACAAATGGAAGAAATCCAACAGGAACGAAATCCATTATCGCAATAATGTGTTAAATCAACTAAATTGTTAGAAGGGCAATCAAGGGCTCCCTTGTCAATTCTTACAGAAAACCATTTGTTCTTAGAATAGTTCTTAAGAGTTAAGGGGAAAAAAAAGATGATTCCTCAGAGGTAATTTGAAGAATATAAATAATAATGAAGTTAAGAACAAAAACACTTCCAGACACTTTCATGAATCCAGTCCCTGGACTGAGCCTTCAAATCTCACCCCTACCAAGCCGCTACTGGTGTGTAAGCAAGGCCCTTATTAGGTGCAAGTCATTCTGGGTAAGGGCATCAGCCAAATGCTGTAAATGCCTAAAAAACCAAACGCATAAGGCTAGGTTACTATTTTATTATGAACTGAGTGTGGTGATTGAGTCAGATGCTGGTCAGATTGAGCTTTGTTTAGCATGGCATGTTGTTACCTTGCCAACGGCTTAAAGCCACAGTACATGATGTCCAGTCTTTGCATGGTTAGGCATCCGGTGACATTTTGGGAAGAACAGACGTACCGTCACACCCCTGATTTCTAAGGAGGTCTGGCTCTGGGTTTCGTATTACTACCATTATGATGTTTAATCAGAAAGCCTTTAATATCTTTCATATCGATTCTATTTATTTGTCTTACGCTTGCTGTCCTGGTTTAGGAATATCCCGGTTCATGAGTCTGTATTGGTTAAACGTAATAAATTCCTATTCGTTGTGAAAAAGTTTCAAACCCAAGCTGGTTGAATTCATTTATTGGACTGGAGTTTGTTGATATTATATACAGGCCAAACCTCAGGCACTTTCTGTATTAAAACAGACCTTCTCATTGTCCTACCAGCACACCAGGACGAAACAAACATCCACCTTGAAGCAGGTCTATGGACCCGGCGCTACTGATTTGAAAAAAGCCCACACACGTTTGTAGATCACATGCCGTTATAAGCCGGTCCTCCGCCGCCCTCCGGGACGACCCAGTTGATGTTCTGGCTGGGGTCTTTGATGTCACAGGTCTTGCAGTGCACGCAGTTCTGTGCGTTGATCTGTAGCCTCATGCCGTCGCCCGACTCGAGTGGGACGAACTCGTACACACCTGAGAAAGGGAGTGATAAAAATCCTTCAGACAACACTGTGTGTGTATAGGGGGCGGCTCAAGACGGTGCCGAGTGGCGAACGCAGTACCTGCGGGACAGAATCGCTGTTCGGGACCGTCGAAGGTGGCAAGGTTCTGCGCTACAGGGACGCTGTCGTCCTTCAGCGTGAGGTGAGGAGGCTGGTCGTGCTCGTGATTGGTTCCGCTGACCGCCACCGACGATAGCAGGTCGAAGCTGATCTTGCCATCGGGCTTCGGGTACTCGATGGGCGTGCAGTCTTTGGCGGGCTTCAGCTGGGCCGAGTCCTTACCTGTGGAAATGTGGGAAGTTAGTTTGACTGTCGGTCCTTGCAAGCTTTTAGGGAGGTTATACCTTGGGCTCGGTCAATCATTGCTTTTGGGGCCTAGATCACTAAGGCTGCCACCACGAGGGTTTCACTGATAAGCGGAGAAGCCCTGGAGATTTAAACCAACTCACCACTGTGTTTTAGTGTCCATGGTTCTTTCCCTCTCAGGATCCAGTAGAAGACTCCCGTGTACACCATCCCTCCATAGAGCCCGAAATAGTTGTGGAACGACGGCCGGATGTTCCTCACGGCACGCAGCTCCTTCCACACCCATGAGTTCTTCAGGTTTTGCTCATACTCGGGAACATGCAGACCTGATCGGATCGATACATGGCAAAAAATTGTAAAAAATTATTTGGGGGTTAGAAACGGACTCATTGTATTTATATTACTTCTCATGGAAATTATGTTCCGACTTCCGACCGGCGTCCCAGAACCATTTAAGTTTGAATTCCGAGGTTCTGTATATCTAAGAAGGAACATCTCGCTTCACTTACCCGCCGTTTCGGACTGCAGGTTCTCGTCCGTCAGCTTGTCGAAGATGACCTCGGCCGCCACCATGCCGCTCTTCATGGCCGTGTGCGTGCCTTTGATCTTGGGGACGTTCATGAATCCCGGGCTGCAGCCGATCAGAGCGCCGCCGGGGAACGTCAGCCTGGGCAACGACTGCGCGGGCAGAGCGACACTCGCATCAACGTAGACGGGCAACGTTTAAGGCTGAGAGGAACGCGGACTCGGTACCTGCAAGCCTCCCTCGTTCAGGGCTCTGGCTCCGTACGCGATCCTGCTCCCTCCCTCCAGAGTCGGGGAGATGGACGGGTGGTGCTTCCAGCGCTGGAACTCCCGGAATGGACTCAGGTAGGGGTTGGTGTAGTCCAGACCCACCTGCGCAGGCACACGGGTCACAGTACAAAGCTCAGCGCAAGGTTCTTCATACATGATCGCATGTTAAGTCAGGATACGTCTCTAGGAAGGAACGGAAGCTGAAAGCCTGTCATAACTTAAATGAGAGCGATCGTGAGGAATCCGGATCAGATCAGAACAGATCATGTGTGCTGCTCAGACTCACCACAAAGCCCAGGGCCACCAGAGGCTCTCCCTCGTTCAGGTGGTAGAGGAAGGAGCCTCCGTACGTGTTGCGGTTCAAAGGCCAGCCCACAGAGTGCTCCACCCTGCCTGGGCGCCACTTCTTTTCATCTATAACCCACAGCTAAGGGCAAACGAGAGCGTGTTAATAAGTGTGGAATTATAAATCTGAGTAGTAGAAGATTTGTGTGACTCTAATGTAAAGGCGGCCCTCAATATTCATAGGCTGTGTGAGACTACCAAAATACTCAAGTCTCTTATATAAAATCGTATGTGTTTAATCCTCCCTAACCGACACCCCTTCTCTACCTCTTTAAGGCCGATGGCGTAAGTCTGTGCCTCACAGTTCTCCCTCAGGTTAAACTTGCTGTAGAGCTGCTTGGCCAAGTGGCCGTGGCATCCCTCCCCAAACAGGGTGATCTTGCCATGGAGCTCCATGCCTCGCTCAAACACGTCCTGCACAAAACCAGGTAACACTAGTAGACCTCATTTAGAGTCCTGAAACTACTGAACATACTGAATGATGGCAGGGGGCGCGAAAATATAGTAGTGACATACCTTTGGTGAGCCGTCTTTGGCGATCCCTACGTCATTGGTGGCTATTCCCTTCACACTTCCATCCTCGTGAAACAAAACCTGTAAAGGAGGGGAAGACATTCAGCCTTCAGCAATGAGCAAAATATAAGTGGCGTCACGAACAGGATTTGAGATAGCCATCAGCAAAACACTGCATCCCAGCACCTGGGGCTTCCTCTCTTTTTTTTTTTCCTCATTTTTTTAATCGATACCTACTAATTGTGACAAACGACATGCACGAGACAAGTATTCATCAACAAACAATTTGAATAGCAGCACTGAGTAATGTTTATGTAACACCGAGTCCTGACCTCGGCGGCAGCGTAGCCCGGGTACAGCTCAACCCCGAGTTCCTCAGCCTGCTCTCCAAGCCAGCGCACAAAGTTACCCAGACGCACTATGTAGTTGCCGTGGTTGTTCATGGGGAGACCTGAGGACGGGACGAGAACACCAAAGCAAAGCATCAGTCATTTACCAGGATTAAATCAAAAGTTTTCACAGGCACATGCTGGCAACCTTGGATTCAAAATTCCCATTTAGAACTGAGAACATCAAGCGAACCAAAGATTATGGATGTCTGTGTAGCGTTAGGCGAGTCACATTGTACCTGGCAGCATTGGAACAGGGATCCTGTATTTTTCGGTCAGAATGGCGAACTTGTCTTCTGTGACTGGTGTGTTCAGCGGCGCCTGAAAGACAAACTCTGATGTGAGAATGAAAGGGAATGGGATCACCGACTTCATACTCATCACCAGCCAACAAAGGAATCTCAAGCCGCTGCGCAGACAAGCAACGGATAATAGAATTCCAGAAAAATACCTTCATTCACTTCCGATAGATCTCCAGTTAAATATCAATACACTGAGCAGCAATAACTTAAGTCCCATTGTTGTTTCTACACATTGTCCATTTCATCGGCTCCATTTACCATATGGAAGAATTTGTAGTTCTACAATTACAGATTGTAGTCCATTGTTTCTCTACATACTTTCTTCATTGGTCAGTACCCCCCACAGAATGGTCCTCTCCATTGAAGAAAATGGGAAAACCGGGCCTATTAAGTATTTAGAGAAAAAGATGGACTATATTTAACATTATGGCTGCCTTTGGTAGCCTATCACCATGGAGACCCGGGTTCAAATCCCAGCCAAGCCTGTTGGTCGGGACAATGTACTGGACTATGTTCAACAGAGCCAGGGTTCAAGCTCCAGCACTACCAAGCTGCCGCTGTTGGGCCTGAATGTAATCCTGCGCCCAATTAATTCCATTCTCAGGACCCCCACAATTATCCCAAACGAATCCCTAATTGGACGGATCGAATCATTCCCATTCCTGAGTGGAGAGCCCACGTGGTAAACCCACGTGCTAACGATTTCTCAAAACCGTCAGATGTTTCAAATACAGAGGCTGTGATTAAAGGTGTGGGTTGTAGAGGTGCCATGATTTGCAACAGTAATACACAATCAACAGAAAACCTCCCCTTAAACAATAAAAGACCAAAAAAATAAATAAAGTGTGCTCGCCCGTACCCCTCTCTCCTTCCAATCTGGGAAGAGCTCGTTCAGGGCACTGGGTTCCAGGCAGGCCCCGGAGAGTGTGTGAGCTCCTATCTGAGACGCCTTCTCCACCACACACACCCGCAACTCCTTCTCGTGCTGATTGGCAAGCTGCTTCAGACGGATGGCCGCTGACAGGCCGGCGGGGCCACCGCCCACTATGACGACATCCGCCTCGTCGGCGAAGCGCTCCATGTCCACACCTGCATTAATAAATAAAACCAAACTGAATATTTTCTTCAGTGATAAGACTCCATAATTGTTCCAGATTTGTCAGCTGCACATTAACACTATAAATGGCAATCGAGGGCCCAAGTGGCAGCTTAGCAGAGCTGTGATTTGAACTTCTGATTGGGGGGTAGTCCACAGGTGCTTTTGCACCGGAGGAACTTTTTCATAGTTCTTAGAACTGTCGGAGAAGGCTTACGAAATGGGGGTCTGATTAGTAGTGCAGTGCCTGAACATCTGAGCCACCAGTGTCCAGAATCAGAAAGCCCAGTATGACAATGACAAGATAACCTGGATTTTTTTTTTTTTCCAAAAACGCATCATCAGGAACCGATGCTCCTCTGGACAGATAAGGATATCACCATGGTTCCAAACTGACAGGCTCGAGTAAACACTTCTGTCTAATCCAAACATGGCTTTTTCTTGTTTGTTCTTCTGTCACAGCCACGTTTGACAAACAAGGTTTGTCCAAAAGTCCCTCTACAGCGGCGGGCATGGCTGTACGAGACCAGAATACTGATTTCAGACAGTCGCAAAACAAAAACATCCGTCTCTGCTCATACTAATGCTGAGTGAATAGCAGAGCAAAGCATTTTAAGTAGACCAAGGTGATTCAGTGTCTGTCTGACTATGCGTAGAGCTGCCTAACCAGCAGCACAGGGCACAAGAACCTTGTCGCATCACTCTCCTCACTCGCTTGTAGACACTTTAGGCACCCCAGTTCATAAAAGCAAATATATTTTCTTTTCTTTAATCATCCTAAATCCCTTCCGTTTCCATGTCCCCAATACCCCATAACGAGAAAGATATGGCGTATAGGATGATTGCGCCCTCTGGCGTTCAGAGAACACAACGATATTATTAGATGTGCATGTGCGCGATATTCTCCACGATTATCGTGAGGTGACGTTACGCCCCTAATTACTAACCTTCCCATCGTGGATCCTTGTCCCGGGGGTAGACGGTGTAATGGGATGTAATTCGGGGCACGAGGTTAGAGGAACGCCTGGTGTGGACCTGTGGGACCACGCGCTCCGTCTGAACTGCTTTCAATGCACGTACACATCGATGTGCTGCAAAAAACAAGAAGAGACGATATATAGTCATAAGTCTGTGGACACCTAAGCATTGCATTGCATTACAAACCACAGACAATAGTACAGCGAGGATCTTAATAGGACCCAGGGCATCATGTTGTGTGCGAAATGCCAGGAGATGGATTTTCCAGAAGGTGCAAATCCACACAATAATGATGTAATGACCGCAGATCCAAACTTCTGTACTAAACCCTACGGAAGACCTGTGAGGTGAAGAAAACCTTCAAATTTTTACTTAATCACAACAAAACTAGGTCTGCTTTTTTGCAGAAAAAAGAGGACGACATACGCTTTGCATTAGTATTTGTTTATTTTATACACATGAACATAATTAGTATAAAATCTATCAACTCCTGGACCTAAGAATCAGCAGAACTGTTTTCCTGACCGAAATGAACTTTGCCCCACTTTTAGCCAGCTAGCTGCTAAGCTAACACGCTAGCTAAGGTTAACAGTTGGATAAGTATAAAATCATGCAAATAAAGTTTGTTTCAAATATACAAATTAAACAAATGCTAGCTCCGTTCAAACAAACTTAACAGTATAAAACAGGGTCCAAACGCAAACAATGCTCTCTTGCAAGCCTTTAGACTGGCCGCATCTCAAATCAGCAATGTTTACAATACAAGGTAACCTTAACAGGTCGTAAGTACCGTTACTTCATACCCTACACTGTGCGCCTACATAGTGAGCATGAACGTAGTTTGGGACGCGCCCACACCTCTCCAGCGAACACACGAAAGTCGTGGTGACATTACCTTGAAGTGAACATCTGCTAGACGGAAACATGGACAAATCTGTTCGAAGCTGCTTTCCAGCTTTTAAATAAAAAGACAATCCACCTCAGAAAGGGTGAACACCGAGCTAAGACGTTCCCTCGGCGGTTGGAACAGTGTTAAATCACCTCTGAACCAAAATAAGGTTTCTTCCACTGTAAGAGTCCGTGACAGCAGCGTTCATCACTGCCGCCTGTTGGATGATGCTACCTTCATGTGCAGTCCGATTTGGTGTGAAGTTCTCGAGCAAAACGTGGCACGAAAATTACGAACAGTTTTGATTTTCGATTTTCATTCTTCACTGGTTCAATGTCAAATGTATCATCAGTGTTTGTCAAAACAACAAACATATTTATGATTTAGGTTTTCTAATTGTCTTATTTAGCAATATACTACAGGGCTGAAGTCCATTGCAGGACATGTGCAAACACTCAGAGGAAACCCACAAAGACACAGAGAAAAGAGCAGCCAGGCTGGGATTCGTCCCTGGAGCTTTTCCCTGGATAGCCTAACCACTGTGCCACCATCTCATATGCATCTCTTCTCCTAGCTAGTCGTGTCTGTATGTGACACCCAATCCAGCTGGAAGGCATCGCCAAGACTTGATCCCACATTCCCACATTGCTGAGCAACTTGTATTAGACAGCGGAATCGCCTCAGAATGGTTCTGTACAAACCAGCTTTCTCAAGAAACACATCAGGAAACTGCTATTTTGTGAAGTAACATTTATTCCAGTCATCACAACACCAAGAAACATGAGAAAAGTGAACTGGATTTAACAGGAGAGAAAAAGAAGCAGAAGATCCAGATGAAAACCTGCACAAGAGGAAGTACATCAGAGTATGAAGTCTTACATAGTATCAATACTTGTATTTAAAATAAAAACCCACAAACTAAATTCCTGTGATGATCTGCAGCCAGAGTTTTGATGCAAGAGACTGGGGCGTAATTGAGAAATGAAAGAAAAGGTTAAAATGAGCAAAAAAACATTTAAATAAAAGATTATGAGTGGTGGATAGATTGCTGATTTTTGCCCTCCCGTGTTCCTGTGCTAACTGATTTTTAAAAATAACCCCCGATTGTCATAGGCAGTGTTATGGGAGCCCAAATGTAAACGTGCCCCGGACAGGACACCAACATGGCCGGCACTCTTCGCTTTTCAGCACTGGGATTCCCCTGGAACTGGCGTTTCCATTAGCTGACTTTTACTACCAAGCCATTAGAGCTGCTAATATCTGTTTTAGTAAGTTCGGTTATCAGCACCATATAGGAGCTTCAGGGCAGAAGCAACTGCTTTGACAGTTACCTACATGTAATTCAATCTTTTTTCTTGCATAATAGAAGCAGTGAGCAGTCAGTCCTGCATGTGACAGCTGTATAAACTTGCCAGACTTTGTGTCACTTCCATTAGTGTTTGAGATGTCCACAGCACCCTTCCAAAATACAGCATCGACCTTTAGTGTCAGGACTAGTTTCACATGAAGATCAGCGTTAAGAGCTTCAACTGTCAACAGACGACCGGTTAGAGAAGTTTTTGTGTATTTAATGTGCAGAAAAAAATTGAGGTCATTTGAATGAGGGCTTCCACAAAGACACAGAAAAATCCTCTTGTCATATAAAGTAATTTCTGTCTTAGTCATTACACGCTTCATTAAATTATAAAATTAGGTAAGAGTTGTGCAAGAGTCATGACTGCCTTTCATTTGGTACACCTGGCTTTTGTGCCTTTATAGCACAGTGATCTGGGGCGATGTTACACAATGTTACACAAATCACAACCAAGACAGCATAAAAGAATTGTTATCTAACATCTGACCAATCATAGATGTTCACTCCAGTCAAAAATGAAAGGAAAAGCCTAAATACACAAGTTTTTGGTGGGTCTTTTATGCTATATGGGGTATACACAGATGGGTGATGAACATTTCATAAGGGCTCTATGCTTTAAAAAACTTCACATACCATGGTAGCTCAAATAAAAGCTTTTTGGACCACGGCCATCATCAAAACCATAACTAAGGGAATATCTGGTGAAATAATTGCATCCAGTAAGCTTTCAGATGCTCACAGGATCTGCATTTGTAATAAGCCAGCGGATAGCGCCGGTAGCATGGGCACCTCCAACCGAGGGAACTCAGTTTCCCAGAATCCTTCTCACTTACCAGACTAAATCACCTGCATCTCTCTGACAGGATTTATAAGATCAGACAACGCCATTGCAATTTGCCACACCTTTGTAGAGGATTAGCCGGTACGGTAAACTAGGGAACCGTTGTCTTATGTGTGTATTCCTTCAGTGAATGAAAGGAAGTGATAAAGAGAAATAAACCTAAAAGGAAAACTATGAAAAGGAATCACTTTGTGAACCCTGGGGATTGCTTTTTGGAGCTGAATCTAAAGTCTATGCATGAACTTGAGCATGAACGCCGGTCCCTTCCTGAGTGCGACCTAATTAGCGAGCGATTTTGAGAGTTTGCTGAGCAGAGGAATGCTTTCTTAAGGCGAGAGTTTAGTTTCAAGTACTTTCTTAAAAGACATACTTATGTTTGATCATGGCAGTTTTGCATTTCCTTTGTTTTCTTTTTTTACACCAGTTTAAAGAACGTAAAAGCTGCCCGATTCTTATGGCACCCTTTAGCAATGGCAGTAGAACACAGGTCTTGCATTAGTGAGGGTTCAAGCTTTGCTCAAGGCGAGATCGTTACTGTGTGCAAAAAAAACATTTCACTTTATTGATAATCACTAAGCAAAACTTTTGCTTGCTTTTATTTGCCCAAGCACTCTTAGGGAGGGAGGGTGATTTTGCTCTACCTATGGGTCTGAGACCAATGCATACTGAAACTACATTGGCCAATGCCTTAATTACTTAAAACACTACTGTAATGTGGGGTCACCCCTGGTCCACTCTGTGCTACACACAGACCCAGAGGAGCGCTGAGACTTTGGAGCCTCTGGTGAGAAACTCAGGCAAACATATCTGGATTCCTGGTGGGAATCCACGGTGAGAACCTTGGTCTGTACCCACCGGAGTGGAGTGCTAAGACTTGGGAATCTTTGGCAAGGGAACACAGGAGCATCCGGCCTTCCGATTCCATAAAATTCACCTTTGGACTTCAAGTGTAGAGAAACCATACACTTGGATTTAACAGTGTCAGGAAATCACACGTCTTTGAATCCTCACCTCACCAGTAGCAAGATACAAACCAGTGTGGTTCAGCTGTAGAGCACTGGTTTGGATCCTGTCTTTTTGATTTTTGAGATGCATTTTGAGTCATGAGGAATCCCAGTAATGACCTGGATGTGACAGGTGCCCATTCTTTGTTCTGTCAAAAAAGTGCTTGCCTTAGAAATAATGAGTCCCATCCATCAACAGCAGATCTTTATTTTGCAATGTTCCTAGATAAATGGATCATAAATCTGGCTGGACGGTTGTTGGTAAGACTCTGAGGTGTGCACAGAACATGTGAAGAGCAGCAACGTAGATATAGTTTCGCAAAATACACTATATAAGTCTTATAAGACGTGGAGATTGTGAAGTGGTACAACTACCTGGGTGTATACATCAGTGTTGGGGTAGTTACTCAAAAAAAGTAATCCATTCACTAAAATTGTCATGGCATTACTTTACTCATTGCTTCCTGGAAAATGTAATCTCATTATTCATTATTTTACATTTAAGAAAACCTATGTTCGTGTTGACAAAACTCTGACCTAACACACCATAACAGATAAGTTGATTGCGTGAGAATAATTTCTAGGGTCAAAAAAGGCCAAAGCGGGATTTACTTACTCACTGCTCGGGAGACAGAGCACCTTGGTAGACTTTTCAGGAAAGCCAGTGCCACGCCAGGATTAAGCCCGAGCTCACTGGAAGCAGTCAAAGAAACAAGATTGGCAGCAGTCTTGGATTTTAAGCAATTCTGCCAATCCCTAATGGCATGATAGCCAAGAACTCTTTTAGATACCGGCTTATCCAACCAAGGTGCACAAAAAGCAGTTCTTTTCTGCACACTGCCATCACACTCCACAATGCCTCCTCCCACTGTGCCATAGTTCCTTCTGATCCTCAGATTGGAGAATAGGACAGAATAAGCACAATCACGTTGGCACAGAGCAATCACAGAAAGGGCAAAATAATAACTCTTTCACAGTCATTCTGCACGTACTTTACACTTCACATAGAGTAGTGTGCAAAAGTCTTAGGCCACCACACTGGATTAGATATATTATTGTTTCAGCCATGGTATAATGACCATATCAAATATAAATATTTCTCAGTGTCTTTATTAGAATACATCCAGAAATTTTAGGATATTTGTATGCAGTATTAAATAGAAATAAGAAAATCTGAAAATTAGGCTTCTATAGGCTACAGTGGCAAGTATTTAATATGACCTAACCTTACATCAAGATGCCAAATTGACCCTTCTACAGTCTGGAATGGTGTTTATGGAAAGGTACTACTTTTTGAGAAGGGGAACAGGGTGAAAAGGCTAAAATATGCCAATGCTCACAAGAATCGGAATGAAGATCAGTGGAGAAGAAGATTATGGAGTGACGAACCCAAGTTCTTAAATTCTTGGGTCCAATCATCGTCCATATTTTATATGCAGTCATTATATCATTGCTAAAACAACAAATCTAATGGTGGCCTTATACTTTTGCACAGTACAAGGTTTGAAAGAGTCCTTTCAAATGGGTCGGAAGAAAGACATCACAAATTTGTTATCGCGCTTTGTGTGGTTGAAAGGACACCCATAAAAAGTAAGGTAATTTAGGAGATTTTGGCTAGACAGACCTCAATCACAAGGAACAGATCTGAGGAATTGTTCGGAACAGCAGGTGAAATGGCACAAATAGGCCATCGCAGGCTGAATTGCTCAGTCTCTAAAAAGCCTGAAATTGGCTGGAGTCATCTCTGGACACCGGTGGATCCTTACGTGGCAGGACTCGTGGTGGTAGTAGGATCAGAGCAAAGGAGCCAGGTATTAGAAAAGAAGTTATACATGTAACTAAAATGGAATTAAAATGTTACATGGGTAAAGGAATACACAGTACAGTCCCTGAAGTTTATTCCATAAAATACTTAGAGTAACAGTGAGTTCAGCTTGTGGTTCATACAAAAAAATCCTCACGATATATGTGGTACTGCAAACTGGAAGAACAGAAGAACATTTGCGTAACTGCACATCTAGGGTGTGTTTCCACGTAATGGACTTTAAGAACGATGTAACTTTAAAAAACGCCAATTTTGTGAGTGTTTCCCAAAAGCCTTCTTAGTCTCCAAAATTACAAATGACTTTTAAGTTGTTCTTTGTTGACTCTGCCTCTGCAACCGTGCTGGAAAAGCCACTCATTTACTTACATTTCTCATTACTATACCACAAGTATAATAATTATTGTAAAAACTAGTTTTAAGCATTTAAATGACTGGCATAAAAATTTGTTGTTTCTTTCACGTGAATGGAATGATTTAAAACCTAGAATAAAATGTCCTAAAGCTCTTCTGGCTGTAACTACATGATACTTCCACCCAAATTTCATTTACTCCATATGTACAGTAGTCTTAACATAGTGTATACTCCCCTTGTGCTAAGGGTCAAAAATGACCCGCCTACACTAAACCCCTGACGTAAAGGAGCTTTAATTAATTTTAAACCCCAAATCAACATTTATAGCATCTGACTACATGCCCCATACTAAACAAGGCTTCAAGAAATGTTAGTTTTGTCTCAATTTTTGTTAATTTTGTATGAATTTGCTTGTATTTTGTCTGTCAAGTTGAGTTATGTTTGGAAGGGAGAGGCTGCACACAATCTCGCACGATCTTAACTTTTCATTGTGTTTGTGTAGCATAAATCAAGCTGGTAAATCTGATTTTTGTTAATATTGGACGTACTGTAAGCGATCCATTACGTTTTCAAAATGAAATATTAACTTTCAGTTTAAGTTGAGCACCATTGCTGTGCATAGAACCCGCGTGTCAGTAAGTTTATATAAAGGAAAATTAGCGGCCTCTGTCGTTTTTGAGGTAGAACTGCACATGAACGTTAAGTTTAGAAGGACTTACCAGTGGGTACGAATACTCGTATATTTGCAAACGAGTTTTAGTACTACGTTAGTTATGAAGGGTTTCGGGAAACGCTCATGAATTTAAGAAAGTATTTAGCGTTACAAGCGTTTTGGGAAACCCACCCCCGTGCAGTTTCTGACAACCCAGTAAGTGTACATTACAATCATGGACACATTTCAGTTTACTAAACACAGCTCGTCAGAACGAAAGAATTCACAAGACATTTAGACACTTAGCGTTTGTTTATGACTAATCTCTGATTCTGCAATAAGCAGTGTTGCTGCAGTACAGCTCCAGGATCCAGAGTTCGCTGGTTGTTGGGAGTTTTGCACGTTCTCCCTGTTTCGATGTTTCTACTGTACGCTTTGGTTTCCGCTCACCTTTGAAAAAACATGGCAGTAGACAGATTGGCTGCTCTAAACATTTCTAATAGGTGTGAATGAGTATGCGTGTGATGCCCTCTGTCAGGGTTGGCTGGAATGTAGGGAAACGGTTATAAACAAAAGCTAAACAAACTAAAGAATAAGGGTAGACATAGGCAAGAGATGAACACTAAACATGAGTGAGCGAAGAGCGATACTAGTAACAGATACCTAAACACAACACAAAGACACACAAGGGGAGCTACATAAAAGATAACAAGGCTAATGCTAACAAAAGTGCCAAAACAATAGACACAATAACACATGCCGGATGCCACATTAATGTGTTTAAGTAAAACAATTCATCAGGTAGCCGAATATGGATGGCAAAGAGAAGTATGATGTTTCTCGTAGTGTTGTAGTCAAGAGCCAGAGTCAAGACTAATTCTTTTAGTAGTTAAGTCCAATCAAGCCAAGACGGAGACCAAATTATGATTTTTTTTTCCTCATACAAGAATTAAAACAAGAAAATGGAAAAAATGTATTTGTAATTCACTTTCATTCATTATTATTCATTGATATATTAGCAAATAATATTATATTTCATCACAAATAATTGTAAAAAAGAACAATATATAAAATATATTCTGTAAACAGTATGTTTTTTATATATACTATATAGCCTATAATTATTATTATAGGCCCACATAGGCCGAGGTCATTCCACCTGGGACTGCACCCAGGACCTTTGAGGCGACGGTGATAGCCACCGAACCACCCAACACCTGTTTGATCCATTTTTATTATTAAATGTGAATACGTAACAATAGCATTACAATCTGCCCTCAAACAAAATCTATCCTAAATTATACTATAAGTAAAGCGAGCTGTTGAAAGTGCACACTTACAATCTTAACGTCATTCATTCATTTTCTTATCCGCTTTATCTTGGGCAGGGTCGGTGGAAAGTCGGTGCCTAGCTGGCAACACAGCGCTCAAGGCAGGAACCACCCTAGAAAGGGCACCACTCCATCGAAGGGTGCATACACACATTCACACACAAAGGGCACTTTAGAAACTCCAATTGACCTAATGCATGTCTTTGGGATGTGGGAGGAAACCGGAGTACTCGGAGTAAAACCAAGCAGACATGGGGAGAACATGCAAAGTGCACATAGAATGGACCCGGGTCGCTCCATCTGGGATCAAACCCAGGACTTTCTTGCTGCGAGGCGGCGGTGCTACCCACTGATTCAGACTATTCAAAATGAAACGTGCTCATTGATTGGGTACAGAATGAGAAGAGCAGTAACTTGTTTTTCCCTGTTAGCCAATCTGAGTGCAGATTTTATTTAAGCATGTAAAGAAAGGACTGATTTATTCTGTTTAAATGGATTGTTGATGTTACAGTCGTATGAAAAAGTTTGGGCACCCCTGATAATTTTCATGATTTTAGTTTATAAATCATTGGTTGTTCAGATCAGCAGCTTGAGTTAAATATATCATATAGCAGATGAACACAGTGATATCTGAGAAGTGAAATGAAGTTTATAGGATTTACAGAAAGTGTGCAGTAATTATTCAAACAAAATTAGGCAGGTGCATAAATTTGGGCACCCCAACAGAAAAATGACATCAATATTTAGTAGATCCTCCTTTTGTAGAAATAACAGCCGCTAAACGCTTCCTACAGCTTCCAGTCTGGATTCTGGTTGAAGGTGCTTTGGACATTCTTCTTTAGAAACATCTCCAGTTCAGTCAGGTTTGATGGTTTCCGAGCATGGACAGCCCACATTTTCAGTAATATTCATGTCTGGGGACTGAGATGGCCATTCCAGAACGTTGTACTGGATCCTCTGCATGAATGCCTTAGTAGATTTTTGAGCAGGGTTTGGGGTCGTTGGGCCTCGGTGCAACTTTGTCACTGATTCTTGAACATTGTTCTCAAGAATCTGGAGATATTAACTGGAATCCATGCGAACCCGCAACTTTAACAAGATTCCTAGTACCTGCACTGGCCACACAGTCCCACAGCATGATGGAACCCCGCCACCAAATTTTTTACTGTGGGGTAGCAAGTGTTTTTTGTCTTGGGACTGGCTGTGTTCTTTTTCCTCCGCTCCTTGTTCTGTCCAAATAACTCAATTTTAGTTTCATCAGTACAACAGCACTTTATTCCAAAATGAAGCTGGATTTCCCAATGTTGCTGTAGCACACCTCAAGTGACTCTGTTTTGTGGCGTGTCTGCAGAAAAGGCTTCTTCTGCATTACTCTCCCATACAGCCTCTCCTTGTGCAAAGTGCGCTGTATAGTTGAACGATGAACAGTGACACCATCTGCAGCAAGATGAGGTTGTAGGTCTTTGGAGGTGGTCTGTGGCTTGACTATGACTGTTCTCACCATCCTTTCTTCGCCTCTGCCTATCTGAGATTTTTCTTGGTCTGCCACTTCGGGAGTTTCCTTAACTAGAACTGTGCCTGTGGTCTTCCATGCCTCACTATGTTCCTCACAGTGGAAACTGACAGCTGAAATCTCTGAGAGAGCTTTTCTTTTTTTTTTTCCTTTCCCTGAACCATGATGTTGAAACAACCTTTGTTTTCAGGCCATTTGAGAGTTGTTTTGAGGCTCCCATGTTGCCACTCTTCAGAGAAGATGCAAAGAGGAGAAAACCTTCCAATTGGCCACCTTAACAACTTTCTCATAGTTTGGATTCACTTGTGTAATGTAGATCAACGGGTCAATGAGCTTACAAAACAAATTTTGTGTTCCAATAATTAGTGCTAAAGGTATTCAAATGACAAGGGTGCCCAAATTTATGCACCTGCCTAATTTTGTTTGAATAATTACTGCACACTTTCTGTAAATCCTATAAACTTAATTTCACTTCTCAAATATCACGGTGTTCATCTGCTATATGATATATTTACCTGAAATTGCTGAGCTGGACAACCAGTGATTTATAAAGAAAAATCATGAAAATTATCAGGGGTGCCCAAACTTTTTCATACGACTGTATGACAGTAAAATCTCACCTGATTGGTACTGTAAGCGATCGGTGTGTAGTGTGGGACTGTTGTGGCCTAGCGAGTAAGGTACTGGACTCTGGACCAGAAGGTTCAAATCCCACCTCTGCCAAGCTGCCACTGTTGGGTCCTTGAGCAAGGCCCTTAACCCACAATAGCTTGGACTGTAAGACTGTATCAATTGTAAGTCGCTCTGGATCTGCTAAATGCTATAAATGTAAATGTAAATGTGTAGTGACAAGCAGAACAATTACATTCTCTTCCACTAAACAGGCCCAGGTTTCCCACTTAGTGAGTAAATTGAGACTAGATTTCCATTATATTTCAATAAATATACTTTTTGTGATATTTTTGTTTGGTGGTGTGCTTTGTGATTTTTCTAATGTGAAACATGTGAAGTGGCTCAAAAAGGTTGGGAAACGCTGCACTAAATCAACTGCAACAATGATACCTGCTACATTCCCAAATACTGACGTCCTTTGTCTGTACTAAAAAATAAGTCCAAGACAACATTCACGTACATCTCTCTTCATCTTCTACCGGTAAGCTATGTTTAAGCGTGCAGTCCATGAGTGCCTGTGACATATGACAGGTGAGCGGAAATGACTGATCTCAGTTCAGTTTGTCACCCACTGTCACCGCGATCACAGCTCCAACTTGTGCTGCCAAAGGGAAATGAATGCCACCTTTCACTAAGATGAACGGACAGTGAAATTTACACCCTCGTGAACACGCACTCATTACTCCAACCCCTGTCGCTTAAGACTCTGGTCATGTATGTGTACATTAAACATACAAACACATGATCCAATAAGGATGGCCCCGAGCCTGGATTATCCCGTAATACAGTCAGAGTCACGTCCTGTTTGGCTCGAGCAGCTAAGACGCTCTCCAAGGTTCAGGACATGGCAGAGGGATGTGCGAGGTACTCGGGTGAAACTGCGTTATGGCTGTTTTCAGGTAGAGGCCACATTTCCTGCCAGGTGAAGGACGGATGATGGGCCGGGTGGCTGCTGAGCAACGGCCGGCGCTGTCTGTAGTTGGTCCAGACCTGCAGCAGGGTCTCTTTGAAGGGCCGTGTGGTCAGGGTGTAGAGGATGGGATTTAGAGCGCTGTTTATGGGTAGGATGAAGATGACCACCCATGAGCTGATGGTTCCTGAGGAAAGACACAGTAAGAAACTGTCAGAGAATCAGCGTGGAGAATAAAATGTAATCCACATGATGTACTGAAACGGTTTGGGCATCTGACGAGGACAGCTCCCGCTGGAGTTGTTCCAGGCACGTCCCTTTGGACGCAGACTCCAAGCCAGACCACTGGAGGGATTATACCTGGCTTGGAAACCACCTGGGGATCCCAGAAGAAGCTGGAATCTCTGGCGAAGTCTGGGCTGATCCTCTCAGCCTGTTAGCACGGCGACAATCACCAGGAATAGTGAATGGAAACTGAGAGTGAGAGATTAAATTGATGTAGTTTACAAACCCAGATCCTTACATTTGCTTTGACTTCAGTGCAGGCAGTATGAACCCTAGATGTTTTGTCTGGTCATTTCATTTCTTAATTCCTTCATTTTAGGCCTGCAACACATTCCAAAAATGTTGGAACCGAGACAATTTAGTCAAGAGGTGACTGGAGTCATGATTTGGTACAAAAGCCGCATCCACTAAAGGCTGCATCTTTGAGGAGCCTTTGGACTTGATGCTGATAACAGTCTGGATGGTCCTTTTCGCCTCTGGTCCGAAACACAAAGGAGCCCATTTCTCTTAAAAAAAAAAGATCTGGAATACTGATTGGTCTGACCATAATACATGTTTCCACTGTGTGAAGGTTCATCCCAGGTGCCTCTGAGCCCAGAGAAGCTGTGTCCACTTCTGGACATGGTTAACATAGGGCTTCTTTTTGTACAATAACGTTTTAAGTGGCATTTGTGAATGTAACTTCGTATTGTAATGCTCGACAAAGGTTTGTCAAAGTACTCGCTTGCCCATGTGGTTCTATCAGCTATTGACGAATGATGGTTCTCCATGCAGTGCCGCCTGAGGGATCGGAGATCACGGGTCTTCGGTTTAGGCTTGTGCCCTTAAGTTTTATGCACTGAAATTACTCCAGATTCCTTAAATCGTTTAATGATGTTATGCACTGCAGAGAGAGAAATATGTAAATCCCATCCAATCTTTCTTGGAGGATATTCTCTCTCCAACTAAAAGACTGCATCTCGTGGAGTGGATACTACTTTTGTATCAAATCATTATTATAATCACCTGTTGACATCACATTCATTTTTTACTTCATTACTAGCCCTAATTTCCCCCCGTCCCAAAGTTTTTTGGAATGTGTTGCAGGTTTGAAATGCAAGACTGGCTGTTTATTAACAAATGGAATGAAGTTGACCATAAAAACCATGAAATATATTGGGTCCATCCTGTCCGCAACAAAATAAAAGTTAAAGTAGATGTAAGAAACACTGCTTTTTTAAATTTGGGGTTGTACTTTGGGTTTCAGAGGGTTAAAAGCAATTTCTTTTAATTTGCCTTTACTTAGTTCCTTCTGAAGAGACTGCATTGATTAGACATTGTCCTTCTGCACTATATTCATGCATTTCCTGTTTTATCGATTGAGGGAGCAAAAACACGAAATTTGTTGTGTCGTGAAGGGGTCTTAAAAATGTTCTGCTACAGAGTGGGATTGAAATGATGTTTAGCATCAGGTTTTGTTTGTCTGACCTGACGGGCAGTTCACCTGATGTCCCAGAGAGTGTGCTTACCTGGAATTTCAACCTCCATGAGCGATAAGATCTTGAGGATGAAAATAGGTATCCAGCAGAGCGAGTCGGTAATGACGATGGAGAAGAAGCGCTTGGCCACTGTCAGCTCCTTCTTGATGTGGTTGCTGTATTTGGTCGTTTGAGTCCCTGTTCTTTGGATGTTGTAAAACATGCTTCCGTAAGACAACACGATGATGAGGAACGCCACCAGGTTCACGCCTGTACATAGAGATACAGAAGTCCAAATTTAAAGGACAGTGTGCAAATAAAACGAGGGATTTTTTTCTCAGACTACATTTACTCCCATTAAAGGTTGGATTCGTGTCATTTTTTCAGCATGAGACTAAACTCATTAAGCAAAACGTGAAATTCCTATAAACTATGTATTCACTTTTACCAGTGGTGCCAATACATGTGAAGGGTGCTGTACATTAAGTCCTATCAGAGTTCTCATTGTAAGGAACAAAACAGCCTGAGTAGGAAGTAGGACATAGTCACAATTTCTTCAGAATGCCCCATGGTCGGAGCTATTATGAACCTGATGGATATCTGGAGTGGTTGTCGCTGAGATCTTTGTTCATGTTCAGTTTTATTCAGGTATTGAGCTGAACATATATATACGTCACATAGATAAGGCAGTCCAGAGATAACTGGGTACTATGACTTAAGAGATTTATTCAGGAATCAATCTGACCTCTATCATGCCAGAAAGATTGAGGGCATGCCAACACTGGGAGGGGTCGGACACATTTTTGACCTTGGACAATCTTACTTCTGCTTTTGTCACAGACCAGAGTCCATAGGAACTGGGAGTGTTGTACGTTGGGGTGAGTCAACTATGGAAATGAGCTGCTCAGTGGTTGAGCTACAACTATCTAAAATGTTGACTGATTTTTGGTTAAGAGCATGCTGCTTTGACTAAAAATGCTCCGTCTGAAGCACTGGTCAGCATCAGGCAAAAGTAAGGAAGCACTGTTGAAATGGTATTTCTCATTTGCCATTTCCAGCTGTGAAAGTGATCTGCAGAAATCTGTCTGTTTTTTCATTGGGTATGGACTTGAGTATCTTGTTAAAAAGGTCTGCAAGAGCTGGAAAGCCAGAAATAAACTCTCTGCGTCATCCAAGTAAAAGCAAAAAAGAAAGAAAGTCACATGGAGTCACCTTACACCAGGACATACATAAGCCCAGTGGAGCAGAAATCACTGTGTGATCTCATTTTATTGTCAAAACTAATTGAAAGTCTCAACCACTAAAGTGCTGTGCTCATATAGGGTGAGGTCCCTATTCATTTCATATCAGCACCTGTAAGATATTAGAAGTGGTATGGCTCTGTGAGTGTGAATACACCTCTGTGCTCCCTCTTATTCCCATGTTACAGTTGGACCTAATTAAAGCTATACAATGAAAAATGCTATAAAGGAACTATGTTGAGTCTTCTGAACGGGGTATCGATTAGTGTACGTTCTCACATCCCCCCAATTTCCTCTCACCAAATCTAATATCAATTGTACAATTTCCCCAATAAACTTGTCCTTTCGCTCTAATATTGTGATATCTTACATATATCATGATTACATTCATACATATAAAGTTTCATTCGATTTCAACCTTCTTGGTGAGTTATTGTATCATTCAATGAGCGTAATCATTTATACACTTTGCATGTAAGGTGTTCAGTCTTACAGTTGGAGACTCACCCAGAAAGATCACGATGGAGTAGATCTGGGCTCCTGCGGTCTCTGGTTGTTCCGAATGCAGAGGAAAACAAACCCCATTGGTCCCATAGAAGTTCCTGAACACATCTTTACACACCAGTGGCAGGAAAGCGATGACGAAACCGACGATCCATATGGCCACCAGGATGGTGACGGTGCGTCTGCGCCCGGGGGTCAGGTAGCGAAATGGGTACACGATGCAGATGTACTTCTCCAGGGTGAGGTAGGTGAGGAGCAGGACCGACACCTCGGTGGACAGCATGGCCAGAGAGCCCACCACCTGACATGGCATGCTGTCCATCCAGGCCTGCGCGTGACGGTTGTACTCGCCGCGGAACTTGAGGTCGTACGCCCCAATCACGAACAGGTAGACGCCCATCAAACCGTCAGCACCTGCAGATAATGGGAAAGCTCCAGGTTTACATGAGTAATCGATAATGGAATATCTACTATGCAACCGACTTCAAATTTTAATAATTAAATTATGTAGTTCTTCATTACTTTGAGCAAATGCTACATTTCAGTCTACCCAAAAGTGTTTGGTAGCCATTCTGCTCATGGTGCACTGCCAGATCCAGTGAGACGCACAAGGTCTGTGGAAACAAGCCTAAAAGAAGCAAAGTCTCTTAGAATTAGTAGACCTGGCAACCATGTTTGATTCTGCTAGCTGCTTCCACAAAGGCACGTTTGCATGCATGGATAAGCTCTCTTTATCAGATTTCTTTTCCAATCTGAGAAATCGGAGTATCAGAGTATTTTATTCTTAGTTCTGTCCTGAGTGACACCATACTGCCATTCCCTTTGTTTGAGTGTCCTGCCAAGTAGTAGAGCCTGTCCCCTCCTGGTGGCACATTGGCAAAGCACATGTCCCAAGCACACAAGAACCCCAGACTGAATCACACAAAGTTCAGAAGCACCTCAAACACTCTTTCTCATAAATAAAACATGATCTATAATTGACATAATTAAAAATGTCCTTCCTCTTTTGGACCTTCTCAAGCTCCTCATCTGGGTCAAAAGCCCCAACATCTTGTTAGCTTTGAGGCATGATACAGACTTCAAAGAAATGCCTCTTGGGAATTGCTTTACGCTCCAGCAATCCTCCAGACCTTTATCACCCACGAGTCCTCTCTCCAGCATACAGATGACCAGGCCACAGGTGCAGCCCTGATATCCTAATATTTACAGCATATCAAAGAGTTTGAATCAAAATGCAGCTTTTCATTTCACAGTCAGTTACACCAAGTGCCCAAGCGTTTGTGGGGGACAGAGCTGCTGAGGCGGAGAACAAGAGGACAAGGAACTCGAATCGAAGTCGCATATCCAAAATCCCCAAACATAAACATGATTAATTAAAGACGCTGGGTGAAAGGTTCACGGTTTGTGTCCCTTCTGGTAGACATGTGCAAGTTAAAGCTTCAGAATGGTGCTGCGCCCCATCCCCAGTGTGGAGCGTTTCAATGGACTGTGTCCCAGTTACGCTAACCATCCAAAAAATTGTAATAGCTTTTATTACTGAACTTCTAAACCACTGGATGACTTACAGCACAGGGAGATGATGCACATGGCATGGAGCTTGTTCTCCGAGCGAATATACGAGCGCATGCAGATGACGAAGATGTTGCCGAAGCAGGTGGTGGCGGAGACGACCCAGACGAAGACGCGCAGCACGATGTTGGCCAGCAAGTTCTCAAACGATGAGATGCCATCTGTGTTGGGCTTGCAGCTTCGCACGTGAGGAGCGTAGCCACAGTACTGGAATTTCTTAAAGTATCTGCGTTCAGGAAATGAATAAAAACTTATGAAATGGGAGTAAATTACTTTCAATGTTGTTTTAATTATTACAATTACTGCATATCCAGTACTGTGCAAAAGTCTTAGGCCACCATTAGATTTGCTGTATAAAGGTATAAAGACCATATGTCATTATTTCTCAGTCTCGTATTATTATTTTGGGGAAACTATCCTGACATTTTCATAAGTGATCTTCGGGTATATTATACCAGGCTTCTTTCAGCACTTTCCAGAGTTTTTCTTTAGATTTAGGCTGTCTGTATGTTGTTTTCTGTTCAGGTGATCCCATATTGCCTCTATAATATTCAGGTCTGTTTTTTAATATTAATATGAATATTTTTTGGTTGTATTGTAATAAAGAGACCATAATAATTCATTACCACCATCACGATACGTCATTATACCATTGCTAAACCAACAAATCTAATGGTGGCCTAAGACTTTTGCACAGTATTGCATGTTTTTACTTTCTTCATTAAAACTGTAATAATGTTTCTAACATGTGCCAACTTGAACTACCAATGGCACCCTTGCCAGACAATATAACATTAGACTCCCTTCAGGCTTAAAGGGTACAATTATGCCAGTTAATGTCTTATGCAAAAGTTTTTGCACCCCAGTTGTAAACTGAAATAGGACATTTCTTCTAAACTGAATGCATTTTAAATAAAAAACATAAACTTGTGCAAAAATGTAGGCATCTCTCCAGATCCATCTGCGTGTCTTGAAAATATAGCAGCCACCCCTTGCCTGGTATGAATGATGTTACGTTAAAATGCGATTTTTTTTTGTTAAAACAAAAGAGTGTGAATGGGGATGGGCTGCAGTATGTGTACACTACTGAGCTGAATGTTTAATTCACGTTCTCACGGGATCGGTGCAGGGATCAGATCGAATCTGTGCTCTAACATACAAGCTGAATGTTTAATTTGTAATCCGACTTGGCAAATCATTACGTAGAGCAGCCTGAGCAGAAATATTCAGCGTGCTGCATACGAGAATTTCGTGTTGTTACATTCCTACTGAATAAAGACGAACTCCCTAGAGCACACTTGTCTTATTTATTAGTTTAAACCAGAAAATGTTATATATAGTAATCTAACAAGCAACTCGTGACAGATCATTTTAACATTGATTTTCCACCTAGTAAATTCGATTACGTCCTCTGTGGTCTGTCAGGCTAAATTGTTGTAATGAGCAGTAGATTTGTTTAATGTCACTGTAGTTTCTCCTAGACATCACTGGCTATTAAGGTTCCTGTTGTCCTCCCGAGCAAAAGGACTCTCACAGATATTAGTTCTTCTAGTGCAGAGGTGGCAGAACTACGCGAGTTTTTTACTTAAGTAATACTACTGGTAGCCTAGCGGGTAAGGTACTGGGACCATGGACCAGAAGGTCCAGGGTTCAAATCCCACCTCTGCCAAGCTGCCACTGTTGGGTCCGTGAGCAAGACCCTTAACCCACAATTGCTTGGATTGTAAGACTGTACCAATTGTAAGTCGCTCTGGATAAGGGCGTCTGCCAAATGCTGTAAATGTAATCCCATAAAAAGTTGAATTTGGCGTATAACTTTAAGTAGATGTATAACAGTAAATGCTACCAAATGTACTTAAAATAAAGTAAAAGTATTCCTTTAAAAGTCTTTCTAACTCAATTTTTTAAGCAGCATGTCTTTTATTGGGGGCAAGAGCTACAGATCCCTGACACTGAGGGTACATAATGGTTTGTACTACGTGAATCATCTGCAAAAATCATACAATTATCATTTGCTAACCAGTGCAAAATTGGAATAAACACATTTCCAGACATGAGGAACCAAAATATACAAAAGACTTGTCTAATAATTGTACATTAAAAAGTGTTTATACGTTCTGATTTTTACATAATGAATACCAATTGCTGCTGATGATGCAAAATGCTCCGAACTGTAGGAATGAGCCAAGTAAAATGTTCCAAATTATTACGTCACTTGCTTCAATACGCTTTTTCAAATTTGACAACCAATTCGAAAATATTTAGAGGTTTTGCTTTTTGGAAAAAGTATCAATTTACAGAAATTATCAAGTAGAGTATACTTAAAAACTTACTGAAATAGTGTCTCAAGGGAAGTTTCAGCAGAAATCTCAAAAAAGTCTCGTTTTATTGAGACATTGTGCTCAAACTACCAGCATCGTGATTCTCAAGTTTATCTGCAGCTGAGAAAAAACTGCTCTCTCTTCCTGAAACGAAACATGTCTCATCCATCCAAGCAGTCTCTTTTGTTTAATGCAGAACACTTTTATAATTACTATAATTTGTCAACTAATTAAAAATAAATAGAACACATATAATGGAGTAAATGTAATTAATGCAAGCAAAACAGCCTCCACTAATAAACTAAAGAAAACTCTTTTAATCAATGTATTTATGTCTCCTTTTTGTCTAATTCTATTTCTCCTAAGGAATTCCAGGAGCAACACTGATGGCAATGTTCGTATGGAAATTAAATCACCAAGTCGTCGAGTCTCCTGAGGTCTAAACAAGCATCCCTTCAGCACTAAAGATTTACTATGCTAAAATATCCCAGGCAAGCCCCGGACCCCTACGGCTCTGGCCAGGATAAGCTTGGCTACATGAAAAAAACCCCACAACAAAACATAATGTGCCCAAGGATGCCCAAATATTTGCATATGGTTCTCTGGAACCATCAGTCTAGCGCAAGCAGTAGCCAGAACAGGGACACTTACATGTGAGTAAGGTTTTTGAGAGGTGCAAACATCCTCCGGTGAATGTTCCCGATCTCGATCCCCTCGATGCTCCTGTAAGAGAGCCACTTTCAGCACTAACACCTTTTTTTCAGCTTGTACAGCAAAACATTTGAATAAAGCATATTTGTTGAAGCATAAACTGAAAACAGACTCTTTAAAAACATGCTGGGAACGATCACTGCAGCCAACTGAAACAATCCATTACTGAAATTGTGAATCAGGGTGTAAAGGGAACCATGAACGGTGCTTCAAACGCCTCGTACTCAGATGAAGGAGTTGCTTGGTATAAAAGAGCTTTAGGTTTCACAACCTCTCAATTATAGTAAGAGTCAGAGCGAGTGGACCAAACAAAAGATCGCCAAGGCTAAGAAGTTACAACTCCTGACACAGGTCTATATGTGCAAGAGTCTTAGGTGCAGAGTGATGTAATGCACTTTTATTCTGCAATGGCACTATTATCTTAATTTAATTTTAAGATGAGTTCCTCTCTTTTATTTTGTATTCTTTTATTCTTTTTAAATCTTAAATGCATTTTTAAGCTTAACATTATACACTTCTTTATCTTTCTTTCTCTTTTATATACTATATATTAAAATAGTATATTATTGGATATTCCTTTTTACCCCTGCACTGGGTTCGAGTCCCATGAGGGTTTGTTTTTAGTGGTTTTTAATAGAAAACCTACGGTCTTTTACAGAACATTATTCACTGACAAGGAAATCAGATCTTGTCAGGGACAATATATAACATGGCCATCATTACAGGGGATTCTTTTCTCGGAGAGGAGGTGTAAAAACTCAAATATATTTTTAATCTGTTCTTCTATCTGCATTTTATTCTGGTGAATTTCTTCTCTTTTAACTCTGTTGTTTTCTGTACGTTTAAATCGGTAAAGCATTTAGAATTGCTGTGGTGCATGAAAGGTGCTATGTAAATAAATTTCCCTTGTGCTGACTGGGTATAAATAAAGGGAAGTTCTGGTTACAGAATCAGCTCGCATGACTTACAACGACTTCAACTTGTGAAGTTTGTCAAAATGGTCCACTTGCAGTTCCAGAATCGGGTTGTACGAAATATTCCTGTGAAACGAGCAGAAAGATTTGTCGTTGGCCTACATATAGGCTGTAGAACACTCAAGCATCTTTAGAGCTGACTGACACTCAGATCTGACATCCATTTTTCAAAACCATTCGGACTCGTCAAGATTTTCAAGCAGTCTTCATGAATATGAACGACAGCAGAATCAGAAAACTCACAGCTGCAACAAATCGCCCAGATTTTCGAAGAGATTCGGTGGGATTGCCTCGATTCTGTTACTGGACAGGTCTCTGCGGGAAGAGAAAATGTTTACCGTGGCATCAAATCGACTTTAGGAGCACAGATGAGCATTCTGAGCTTTGGAGTGCAGCGAAAGTCTCATTTCACACATCGTTTGGCAAAAACAGGACCAAATCGTGCTGAGCTAAAAACTGGGACATTGTCATTCGCTCGCGATTATTGAACGCAGCACAAAAGCAGACAACGCGGAGAAAACGTTACGCTGATTAGTCTGGCGAGAGTTCATTGCAGGATATCGGACCGAGTCAGAACGTACAGCTCGCCCAGCTTACGGAGCAGAGAGAAGGCCTGTTCATGGATGTGGCTGATTCTGTTCCTCTGGAGCACTCTGGAAAGAGAGACAGATAAAGAGAGAGACAGAGAGACAGACAGAGTCAGACCTCACCTCACCAGAGGCAGGGTATTAAGTGCTCAGCTGGTAGAATGCTGATCACAGTGCTGAACAGACTGACTGCAGTGTGTTACTGTAGATAAGCAGCAGAAATAATGAATTTAGAGCCTATTGCCTTCTAGGGAACATAAAAACAACACACTGATTTAATTTCATCTAATTCACCAAGAGAACGTGTTAAATATGCAGAGCGAACTCACAGCACGGTAAGCATACTGCACGACCAGAAAGTCATGTTGTCCACAATCTCAATCTGATTCCCCTCCATATCCCTGCAAGCACAATCACACACAGCGCTGCAGAGAGTCAGAATGAGTACCAAGTGCCATTTCAGTACACACAGTATGTACTTAGGTTCCAGGACCAAAACACTCCTCCTGCCCTCATCATTTTCACCTTCAGATTCTTTTGACCTCAACTTTTTAACAATTTAGCTACAGTTACATTTGCATCTACAGCATTTAGCAAACAACAATATCCAGAGCGAATTACAAGTGATAAAGTCTTGCAAGGTTCAATACTATCGAGGGTTTGGCAGTGCTGGGACTTTTGGTTTGAGGGGTGACGACTTTTACATTCTTTAAACATTACCTAAAGATTGTGAATCCAATAGTACTGTTTGTGCTGAATGCTATTGTGTTTTATATGACATATAGTCAAAGATATATTAAATACAAAGAGTAATTATATTACCTAATACCCTTTTGGTATTATTGTTTATTTGTTCGGTTACATCAATGCACAAGGTTACATCAGGGCTAGGGCTAGTCATATACAGCAGTACATACACACTCAGGTCAGGCCAGTTTAGTAGGGATGCACCGAAATGAAAATTTGCGACTGAAACCGACCAAAAAACATTTGGTTTCATACTGAATATATTTACCGAATACAGTTTTTCATTAAGTTTGCCACTTTTTTCACCATTGCACAAATTAAATAGTCTTGGAAGTTTAAAAAAACCGCATTTTTTTCTGACTGAAAATATAAAACAACAATTGTTTAAACATAAAACACTATACATTATAAAATACATTATATACATATGTATGCAATTTTATTACAAGACTGTGGAATACTATGTGATTCCATTGCACATGTTGTTCTGTGTCTCAGGTGATAAATACGTATGTAATTATGTAAATGTACTTTTTAAAAATAAATTCACATATTATTAGCCTTAAAGAAAGATTAGAGTTTCGTTAAAAGGCAAGGACTACAATACTAAACTATGCTAGCGTTCGAGGAGACACCGTAAACAATCAACGGCTCTGTCTCATTCACCAGTCTTAGGGTTCCATTGTCGGTTAGGAAGCTTTACCTTGAGAACGCCCCACATAGAAAGTAGGCAGCTAGGGCACTCAGTAGGTAATGAGACAGACCCGATGAACACTCGGGTAAAGCAATGGCGCGATCAGCTTAATGTCTCTCCTTTCGTTCAAGTGCTAATAAATAAATATTCAGTTCGCATTTCTTTAAACATAAGGCACAAATGTGAACAAAGCACTCGCACTGTAGAGCCCTGCTTCCACCTGTGACCAACTGCTAGGTAGTTTACCTTCCAACACAACAACGACCCTAAACACCCCGCCAAAACAAACACAACGCCTTAAGGATGGGAAAACTTGGGAAAATGTCAGGTAGTCAGAGCCCTAACCTAAATCTTCCAGAAAACTCGTGATGGACTTGAAGAAAGCAGTCCATTGCCACTCAAGTTTTGACTGGACTTAACAATTTTGCAAGGAAAAACGGACAAATATTCCCCCATCTGTTGGCTGTAATTAGAAAGGTAGAAGGTGGTTCTGTGAAGTTTTAAATCAGGGGGCTGATCACCTTTCCAATCCTATTACTCTCGTTTTTCAAAGTTTATTAATTTCCTCACTTAAAGGTTGTAAGGAAATAAAGCTGGAAATTCTACTGGAATTTGTCTTAAACGCTGTAATTCATACAAAACTGCAACTTCTCAATGAACAAAACAAAATAAACTGACAAAACATTTACAGTGGATTTACAAGTGTCAGCACTGTGTATCTTAAACCTTCTTCATTCATTGCCTTGCTGCACCACCTCCTGCAACAGCCCCCCATTTTGGGAACCACTGCTCTCTAATACCAATGAGACTATTGGATCTGTCTGGATCTACTGAGCTGGAATAGTTAGGACTGTCCCAATCATAGGTCAAAGCAGCAAAAGTATATTGCATTGTTAACAAAATAAATGACAGAAGTTTGGCTATAATGTTGTAATGTGTTCGTAACACTGAAATGTTGACTGGAAATGTCAAGTTATTTCCTTCCAACTTACAGCCAGTTTAATCTTGGCATCTCCAGGCATATATCATCCAGATTCTTCAGTGTGTTGTTTAACAAGACCCTGCGACAAAGACAGATATACAGTACAGAACTGTTCAAAAGTCTTAGGCCACCATTAGAGTAGATCTGCTAAATGACATAAAGATTAGATATACTGTTGTTGGTCACATCACTACATTTTATACATAAAAAAATGAAAACTCACAGCAGCACGAGAGAGCTTAAGCCGGAGAAAGTCAAAGAGGATACATGCTGGATTTTGTTGTTTTCCAGGATCCTACAAAAGAGGCTCATTAATAAACATTGAAATCATACAGAGGAGTGTGTGTTCTCCAGCACTGGCTCCTTGACTCCTAATTGCTGCATGAAAGTAAAGTTCAACAGCATTGAATCAGGCATGTGATAGACCTGCTGTCAGGGCCAAATTCAGTCGTGGATTGTATGTAAATGTTGATGAATCATGAATATGATGAACAGGATGATTATGCGGTAATGCTAATCATGGCGTCTCATCCATGGAAAGCCATCATCCATGGGAAACGTGGAACGAGACCTGAGATGCTCTTACAGCCATTCCAGTTTGTGCAGGTCCTGAAACACTCCTGGCATTAGGCTGGATATCCGATTATGGCTCAAATACCTGAGGAACACAAACACAAAGACGTTCTCACTGTAAGCGTCTTATCTTCAGACACAAACAAAGTCTCTGGATGCTCTCTGATTGTTCAAAAACGTCCCAGCTCCACCAGACCAAAACGAAAGCGTCGGTGCCAGACATTTGCTTTACCGATAAGAATCAAGCTAAACCGTTGTAGCATATAATAGAAGATGGAAAAATGTATAAAAAACCAGAGCACTCACAGACGTGTCAGGTTGTAAAGGCCTCGGAAAGCGTAGGGTTCGACCACTTTGATTCGGTTGTGCTGTAAGTATCTGAAAGTAACCAGGTTTAAGCAACATTATTAAAAAAACACAAACGACACAGATGCTCAGGTGACCCAAAGCACTAAGCAGTTCAGATAACAGCAAACTAAACACCATGCCATGTAACAGCCAGTTTTTTTCCGGTCAACTTCATTTCATTTGTCAATAAACATCCATTCCTGCATATCAGGCCTGCAACATGGAGGTAAAAAACATAATAAATTATAAACAGGTGATTGTAATCATGATTTGGTACAAAAGCAGTATCCATGAAAGGCTGAGTCTTTAAGGAGAAATGGGCAGAGGATCTCCGGTTTATCAACAAATGCATGAGAAAATTATTGCGCAGATGTCTTGCTGAAAAATGCATGGATGTCCCTGGAGAAGATGTTGTCTTGTAGGCAGCTTATGTTGCTCTACATTCTCAATGTACTTTTCTGCATTAATGCTGCTGTCTCAGAAGTGTAAATAACATTTGCCAAGAGCTCTCATACTATGACAGAGGCTGGCTTTTGGACTTCTTGCTGGTAACAGTCTGGATGGTCCTTCTCGTCTTCCAAAAAAAGATCTTGAATACTGATTGGTCTGACCACAATACACGTTTTCACTGTGTCATGGTCCATCCTAGATGCCTCAGAGCCCAGAGAAGTCGACGCTGTTTCTGGACATGGTTAACATAATTCTTCTTTCTTGCACAGTAAGGGTTTAAGTGGGGTTTGTGCATGTAACTCCGTAGTGTAGACCTTGATAAAGGTTTACACATGTGGTTCTATCAGCTATTGATGAATGACGGTTCTTGACTCTGAGGGATCAGAGACCAGACAAAACATGACATATCTCAGATTCATACTGTCTGCAATGAAATAGAAGTCAGAGTAAATGTAAGACATACTGCAGGTTCTTTTATTTGCATTTTCCATACCGTCCCATCTTTTTCTGATTTGGGGTTGTATTTCTGGGATATTGTACTGTATATAGTTTGAGGGCGTCAGGGACCCACTATCAATATGCACGAGACTCCCAAAACCAAGGTGGGGTGTCTGTAATGTGGTCTTATTGGTTGATATGTATGCTTTTAAATAAAACCAGTGTCCAAACCTTATTTTTGCTCCAAAATATTCCATGGTCTGTGTTATACATAATTATTCAGACTCTTCTTTTCAAGCAAATATAAAAAAAAATCTCAGTCTGGCACAAGATCCAATGATGACTCATAATCATTTTTAAAAGCAGCTAGCTATTCTCTCCCTAACATAAGGTATTTGGATTGGAACTTCAGGGCTGTTTTGTATGCTCAGAAGGACCATGTTAGTCACCAAATTGGTTTATAAGTGGATAAGAGGTGGACGTGTTTTCCTAATTAGAAAACAGAAAAGGGTAAAAAAAAAATGCATCTGGTGCAATGCAGTTATGGGAAAAACAAAATGCAATTGGCTGATGTTGGAAACTAAAGGTTTCAATGTATTACTAATAACTATACCTAATTCATTAATAATAAATGTTAAGAATAAATCATGCCTTATTCTCACACTGTTATCAATTAGATAGTATTCATGCAAAAGTGTGAGAGAAATCAGGCTCTTACAGCTTTTGGAGATTCTGGTATTTAACGAACATGTTGGCGTAGAGTTTCCTCAGTCGGTTCCCCTGTAAAGACCTGGGTTAAAAGACAATAAGAGAAGAGAGAGACAGAGAGAGTGAACCAGTTAAGACCATTAACCAGCTCCAAAGATCCTGTGTGCAGATGGGAAAAACTTCCAGAAGGTCAACCATCACTGCAGCACTCCACCAATCTGGGCTTTATGGCAGAGAGATGCCTCTCCTCATTAAAATACACATGAAAGCCCACCTGGAGTTTGCAAAAAAGCACCTACAGGACTCTCAGACTCCGAGAAAGAAGATTCCCTGGTCTGAAGAAAACAAGATTGCACTTTTTGACATTAATTTTTAAGTCATGTCTGGGGGAAACCAGGCATTGCTCATCACCTGCCAAATTCCATCCCTACAGTGAAGCATGATGGTGGCAGTAGCTTCCCGTGGGGGTGTTACTTCAGCGGTTGGGACAGGGAGGCTGTTCAGGGTTGAGCAAAAGCTGAATGGAGCAAACTACAGAGATATTCTTAATGAAAACCCGATCCAGAGCACTCGGGACCTCAGACTTGGCCGGAGGTTCACTTTCCAGCAAGATAATGACGATAAGCACACGGCCAAGACACAGCACAGGAGCAGCTTAAGGACAACTCTGTAAATGTCCTTGAGTCGCTGACTTGAACCCAACTTAACATCTCTGGAGACAATCCCCATCCAATCTGACAGAGCTTGAGAGGATCTGCAGAGAAGAATGGCAGAAAATCCCCAAACCCAGGGGTGCGAACCTTGTGGCATCATACCCAAGAAGACAGGATGCTGGATGCTGTTAGCAAAAGTGCTTTAACTAAGAACTGAGTAAAGTGTCTGAATACTTATGGCAATGCAATATTTTAGTTTTTGAGGGTATTGAATGCAGAATCATGGGGAAAAACTTGATTTTTTGTTTTTATTTCTCCTTACAATATTATATAAGCTTAAATTAAAATGATTCTCTACACAGACAGCTAGACATCCAGGCCCTGCTTAAGACCTATTTAACTTAATAGCATCCTGTTGTTTTCCAACACGATCCACTTTATTCATTTTATGGTGAGTACGCCCCGCAAGTGGCTCGGTTAAAAAGGAGAGTGATCTGGCAATCAGTCGAGCTCGTCCCACACCCTGCACTTTGCTCACGGCATACTAATGAATAAAGTCAAGCTATCACGGGGCATAATTGGGAGCAAATTAAGAATCGGCCCGTTGCTGAAAGCCAAATTGACATGCGTATCCGCAATATAGGTTTAGGATAAGAGGATTTATAAACAGCAAGGGAAAAGCAGAGGCATGGCTGTTTTGCGTGGAGAATGTGCCTTACCCTAATATTGGATAATGTGGTTAATTTTCCAATGACTTCTCAGAATTTCATGCCCCAGTCCATTTTTTTTTTTCAAAGAATGCCTGTAAGTGAAGCCCTGCCAGAAGTAAATAAAGGCTCATTTTAGATGCAAAACCCCACAGAGAAGAGTTTTCTTAAATGTCTAATTATGGCAGATAAACATTTCATAAAGACTTATTATGATTCATAAATATTTAGGCTTTTGATGTCTGGTTTGGAAACCTCAAGCACTAAATTACAATTTCCCTCCGTGTCGTGGATTTAGCAAACAAAACTCAAAGTCATAAATCGAAATCTCAAGAGCAACTGAAGACTTCCAAGAGCGACTCCATCAAGTTCATAAAGTGCGCCGAGGAAAAAGCTCAAGCAGCAATGAGTCCACATAGCGAAGTGAAGTCCGTCGTCTGGTGGCATGCTTTGAGTCAAGCAGAACATGCGAAGGACTGGATGTGATCAGTTTTAGAAGGAAAGGCTCACTGCTCCTTCCAGTGAAAATGAGTGGATCAACGGAGCAGAGGTGCACAGATTGCTGGAAACCATCATTCAACAGAACTTCAAATCAAGAACATTAACCAAAAAAGTAAAAGCTGTTGGTCCGTAGATGCCAGCTCTCTTCCCCCTCTGACCAAAGTGAGAAACATTTCCATTTCAGGGTCGCAGTGGCAGCAGGGCAAACAAGAAAACCCAGGCATCTCTATCCCCTGCAACTTCTACTAGCTCCTACTGGGGATCCCTAGCTGTTCCCAAGCCAGCAGGCAAATATAATCCCTCCAGCAGGTCCGTGAAACCGTGACTAAGAGCCCAAAGTCCCCTGAGGCATCACCAGGACCTGAACTGGAATCTATCGATATTCTAACTTTTCCACCTCGTCCTAGCGTAAAACTCTTTTTGCAATATATGGGTGTGTTTCCGATCTTTTTCCATTCAGGTTTTTCTTTCCTTCAAAACTCACAAAAACTTGGTGGATGGAAAACCTGTTATTATTTTTTTACCTTGTGCTGCTTTTATTTGAAAAAGCAAAAGAGCCTTCATTTTTTCCTGAGGTGATGGTTTGAGTGAAAAACAGAGTAATCAGCTGTACAAATATCAGACAAACAAGATGGATACTGGTGTGAATTCTTATGTATGTGTGCACACCACTGCTTCTGATGCCAATTCTCACTGAGCTCGTTCGGTAAACATGTATTCATCTTGGCAAAAACACTTGAAGCAGAGCACGCGATAAGCAGAAACTCACATCATGGTGACATTAGTGGAAATGGCGGGAGCGTCTTTAAAGTGAGCACCAGTGCAGTCCAGCTCCAAATCCCTGCACAGGCACTGAGGGGGAACAGGTCCCAGTACTGCGGAGGAAGAAATGGAGGAACGTTCAGAGAGAGAAATGTCTAGAAGAAGCAAGAATCTAAAATATGTCATAAGGTTTCATACGGACACATTGTTGGATTTGTAAACCCGCTTTTTCCTCCCTAAGGCATAGCCAATCAGCCAATCAGTATATAAGTCTTAGGCCACCATTATATTTGTTGTTTTAGCAGTGGTTGCAGTTTTCCGAATTACTCCGAATCCATTGTTATTTGTATGTGAACTGGTTGATTTGGTAGCCTAGTGGTTAAGGTACTGGACTATGGACCAGAAGGTCCAGGGTTCAAATCCCACCTCTGCCAAGCTGCTACTGTTGGGTCCGTGAGCAAGACCCTTAACCCACAATTGCTTGGATTGCAAGATTATATCAGTTGGAAGTCGCTCTGGATAAGGCTGTCTGCTAAATGCTGTAAATGTAAAATTTGGTTGCAGATACATATTTCAACCACAGGGGACGCCTTATTCCCAAATTTTGCACACTCTTTAATTAAGTAGCTGTTCAATTCTGTATTACACGATGAAATGTTAAAATCCTGGACACCTGTGTTTCAGATGTTCAAATGAAATACAACACATAACACAACTCTTCAGCTCTGAGCTTGTAGAACAATATTGAAAAAGCAAAGTTCTCCGTGCGAGCAAAAATCATCTTATTTTTACGAAACCCCCTGGAGTTTAAGGACGTGGAGTATACACAACGTGCACTTGGCACTTTGTTCGCTCTTACCGAAACGAACAAGGCAAACCACATTTTCTGAAATATGAACTGTCATAACAAAAACAAGAGCAGCTGCACAAGGCCAGGAGAAGATCATCATAACACTTGGGGTACAGACACATCTTGACATCAAACAAAATAAATTGCTTTGATAATAGCTGTTCTTCTGGGTGGCCCCGCGTGTAGCTGGAAGTCGACTGCGTGGACGTGGCATGAATTGTGTTGAATTACTTGTATTATGCATAATGCTGTAAAACGTGAAGAACCTCATGGACCGGTGATGGGAAAGCAAGAGAATTAAGATGCTGTGACATTTTTTTCACTCTCCCATTTCCTGCTGAACTCATCTAATTGTTTTTTTAAACCCATACATTTCTGCTCACTGCTATAAGGCCCTTTCGTGGAAGTAATTTCAGAAAATAGAGTGTATTTCCTCATTTCTCGACTATTGCTCTGTGAAAGAAACAGTTATGGTTAAGGACCTGGAGTTAACACTCAGCAGTGTCGGCCGTTTGATCCACTGCTTTAACGCTTTAATATTGAGCATTCTTTCTTCGAAAAATAGCAAAAACAAATAGTGGGATTCCTGTATACTTTTGAGAAACAAGTACATGCTATTAAACCTTTAGACTGGTCATTTTAACCCAGCCCACGACAGACCTCACCTTGCCAGAGAAGGGACACGAGCCAGAGTGATCAGTATGAACCCAATCCCCAATCCTGAGCATATATATCCCGATGCCATATATAGTCCAGAAGTGTGGGTTTTGCAGTTTGTATTCATCAAATTGCCTCTGAGCAAGAAGATTCAGGTTGAAGTCTGTCTGCTCCCCGCCAGTCGATGCTGGTCTCGGGTTGAGTCCAGTCCAGTTCTGCCTGCCTGTCTGACCTCCATCTGTTTAAATGTGCCTGTGTTCATTCTTTCCCTTCGCCAAAGGTTTCCTGCATTCCATGTTTCAAAGATCCTTTAGTTCAAAAGATAATGAAAGCAGACCAGTGACGCTCTCATATGACACATGAATTCCTGCTAAAGGTGTTTAAGGCCTGGATTATCTCCAGCGCATCGCACAGATATCCTAAAGCAGTATAGCCCCTGCCTTATATGGATACACAGAGTATGAGTTTGAGTTGTGTTTTGGTACTTGCTATACTGATACCAAATTTATTTAGATGAATACCAAAATCAAGTGTGTTTGCTCTCATGTTTATTCAGGTCATTTTTTTAAAAACATGCCAGGTTCAGAGAGGTTGATTGCTGTTAAGCAAAGAATATATTTCATCAAAATTAATCACAGGATTTTATCAAGCTAATTGTGGTTAAGAAAAATGTTTGCTATGTCCACAAAGAAGTAGTTTTTTATGCCAGACTACAATAAAACACAACAGCTTACTGGAACACAAGCTGACTGTCATTAATGCATAATGCATACAGTAATGAATAGCGCCATATAAAGAAGTGTCCAAAATTATTTACTCGCCTGCTCTTTCCCTTATAGGCTAGCAGTGCTAGTATTCAGAGGTGGAAGTAGGCTGGAATGGTCTGGTACTGCGTTCTGCTAAAGATTCAGTGGCGGTACGCCGTACTGGAAACGGGAGAGCAGCTGCCAGATTCAAAACAAGTCATGGTCAGACTTTCAGCAAGAAAACACATCTACTAGTGTCATCTCCTTATTGTGGACTGTGGTAGTCTAGCGGGTAAGGTACTGGACTATGGACCAATAGGTCCAGGGTTCAAATCCCCCCTCTGCCAAGCTGCCACTGTTGGGTCCTTGAGCAAGGCCCTTAACCCACAATTGCTTGGATTGTAAGACCGTATCAATTGTAAGTCGCTCTGGATAAGGGCGTCTGCTAAATGATGTAAATGTAAAAATGTAAATGTTCTGAATTGCTTCTGAACCGTCCATGCTGTGTTTTCATATTAGCATCACCTTCCTCTGCTGCAGCTGACTGGTATTCAGTGTTTTTGGGTTTTTGGCAGGCAGACGTTTGTTGCAAAATCTCCAAGATAAAATGTGTACTATATTAAGTTGTGATATTTCATAATATTCTGTTTTATTCCAATGACTATGGAGTGAGATGCCTTTTATAAACTGAGCAAACAGACATTCCAAGCGTATTTCTCACTCTGTAAACAAACACAGACAGGGTTGCCAGATCCCGCGAGAGAATTAAGTAAACCAGGTCTATGGAAACAAGCCCAAAAGAAGCAAACTGGCTCCAAAAACAATCATACAAGCCCAAAACAGGCCATCTAGTACAAAGTGAGAGAGTGACCACTTGATCCATTAATAATAATAATAGTAATAATAATAGCTATATATTTTTCTTTTAACTTTAGAGGCTGGACAAAACCAACTTGCAGAAATACTGACCAGAGAGACAGAATCAGGGAGCAAACCCAAATAAGCAGCTACACTTCAGAAACAAGCCAAACAACTGGAACTACAATATTTGAAGTGACTTTATAGAAAAATAAGCCCAAGGTCGCTCAGCCCTTTGTCAAAAAATGCCAAGAACACAAAAAGAATAATTATTCCAACATTTCAAAGTCGGAGATGCTGAAACTGAAAATGTCATGAGCTTCAAATTTCATTCAAGGATGCATAAAGCTGAAGGGAGGTGAACAACATGAAGCGATGAAGGCTGTGGTAGTATTACCGGCAAGAATTTAAAACTTTCACCCCTGCTTGACTGTCCAGTATGATGTATGCAGAATGTAGGGAAGAGTGATTATGGGGCCGTTTTGGACACAGCCCATAACTATGGTTGCCTCAAATGATGAAGCAACAAAAAAAATTCCCTCATTTATTTACTTAACTAGTCTTTTTTATCAGTATGACACTTGTATCCAAGTATCAGACATTTAAAAATGGTCTCCTTTGAGAAACAGAGATAAGTAAAGACTGACGGTAAAAATCACAATGAGCCTACTGTTTGTTTCAGCATCCTTAAGGAAAAGTTTGTTTTGGACATTAGCTTAGTATGTAAGTTTGCCAGTCCATTTTCCATTATCAACAACCGTGAGAGGTTCGGTTCCAGTATTTGAGTTTTGGCTGAGGATACTCACAGCATGCATTCGATTTGGTTCCAGGGTCTTTACTGGGCATCCCAAAGTATTTGTCAAACAGATGAGGCCAGCCGTTGTTGTCTCCTGCAGGAATGAAAACAGTGCAATTAGGCGTCTCCAATGCTTATTAAGAGTGCAAATTATTTATTTGTGCACGACTTTACTGATGCGATGCACCGTCTTGCTATAATAGCACTTGCTCTCTGCAAAGCAAAATGATTTTTCACTTCTCTCCCATCTCGAAGAAGCAGATTTTGGAATCTGTGCTGCCGAGAATCAATTTCTGGGGTCCTGATGATCATTTTGCATGGTCTGGTGAGTGATAAATGGGCCATGCTTATTTAGGGGACACCACAACATCCTCTCCCTCTCCCCCTCTCTCTCTCATTCCACAGTAATTTATCTTCAGTGTTGCAGTAGAAAAATGAATTAGAAAGGCTGCTTTAATCTACGACATGAAGCGGAGGAGACAATCAGTGTGAGGTTGATGACTGGTCCAAAGTAAATTGGTTGAACATCAAGTCTCCGACCTCATCAAATCTCTAGTAAAAAAGTTTTTAAAAAAACATTTAGTAGGTACCATTTAAACTTAAAGATTGGTCCAAATTGCCAAAATGAAATCCTCCTTAATGCCACTAATGATAGCTATCCTGTTCAGCTCTTGAAGCCAGACATGTTCAGCGACGGGACATAATAAGTCTTGAGAATAACAATGCCTTCGGTTCATTGTGCAGCATTCATCAAAAGACTTTGACCTAATTTTTCCACAAGCAGGATATGAGCGCAAATACACAAGAAGCTAGAATGCAGACTATAATTAATCACTGAATATAAAATCCTGACTGGTTGAGAATGGTCCAGTGGTTATGGCCCTGGGCTTCTGGTTGGCAGCTTGGCAGAACTGGGACTTCAACTCTTAATTTGTAGCCCAGAGCCCTAACCACTTTCACATTCTCAACCAGTTTGTCTTCTAGACTTGTGTATTTGTTACTTTTGCCTCCCAGAGCAAGACATATAACCATTTTCTGCTTCAGGGATGCTGAGACGGTACTATACAGACAGATGGATTCTTGTAGTCGATGTGTTGGATGGCATTAAAGACCTGATGAGGGCCAAACCATTGCCAAAATACTGTACCATGCCTTGTGGTGAGTACCTACCCACAGCACATCAAGGAAGCACAAACTAGGAACATGGTGTTGGATGCCCTATCAATGTGCAAGAGCCCAAAAGGCTCGCCATCTGGCCTGACCTATCAGCAGAGCTACAAGTCACTTACTATTTATTGTCGATTAGTCAGCAATGTCATCGAGCGTTTCTCACTCTAACTAGGAATGTTTTGACATTAGCACTTACCAAAGAGTTAATAAAAGCACAACGGCAGACCCAAGAACAAAGTCACCAGGTGTGTAGGAGGATTTCACACCTAACTTAATAAAAAGGCTGTAAGATGTACATTTGTAAATCCAACCTTAGTTGGTTCCATGTTGGAGCATCTGAAAGCAAATACGTTTGGCTCACTAACTGAAGACGATTCATCTCAGTACTGTCCAAAGCCGTCCTACTTCATGGTATGAGCTGTAATATTTTCTTTTTCAAAAATGCACGTTCTCTTGAATAATTAGAAAAAAAAAGTTGGAACGCAGATGCAAGTAACTATTATTCATGAGGAGCCTCCTTCCAAATAAAGCTTACAGTTTTAAACATTACATCAATGTCTCATCAAGGCTACAATTCAGTTTTCTGTTTACCTTGAGATCAACACTCTCAATCAGTTTCACTGCGAACAAACGGGAGCTGGACGAAGGGTTACCTTTGAAATTGAAGGTCAAATTTAACTTCACAGAGCACATGTTTATTTGTTTATTTTAGGCTGTGATGTCTCTGCCATCGACAACATTCATTCTGGATGGATAATACTTCAGAACATAAAGCACTCCTGAAGGCATGGAAGTACCGTAAATTAGCGCTTGTTTTAATAGTTAAGTCATTATTTTCGTCTCTACCTTCAGCATGAGAAGTGGGGTTTTCTCGTTCATGCTATGTAGAACCATGAACGAGATAACACGACATCTGACTAGACTATACCACTGGTCTCAGCACATGTTAAGGTTTCATTTTAAGACATTCTGCAGAGGGTAAGCCAGAGGTACCCAAACCTTTTGGGACAAACTCTGTTCCAAGCATTTTTATGACAAATGATAACGCCAACTGCGAGTCATTGCATAGGCGGTCAGTACATTTATTTTATTGCTAAGAGCGAACTGCAGTACTGAGCAATCCAAGTTCCATTACAGAATCTAAAAATGTGCCATCCTATTATATACGGAATGGGTCACTAAGCTGGTCAATGAGAAAATAATGAAGCCTTTGCTCATCACACATTTCTCACTCTTTAAAGTTTGATAAGTTCAGCATAAAAAGACAAAAGCACAAGAACATTCCTCCCTCAAATTGGTTTCAGGGTGCCAGAGATAACTGCTTCAAACCCTGAACTGCAGGCAGGAGGCTCAGCAATTAATTTAGTGTGTTATAGAAACTTTATCGTCTTCTTCCGCACACCATGTCCTCTACTTCCATGGATGTTAAAGGAACATTTAAGAGCTCTTCATTCACTTCTGTTCATACTGTGCTGTCTTTCATCAAACGATAAAGTTAAACAGCAAGAAGTAGGTTATAGAGCATAAAACAAAGATCTCTGACACCTTGTAATGAAGGTGTTCTTTATATTATTCAGTCCTCCAGCTTGACAATTCCTACATGCGAGTGTATATCAATAAAAGAGAACAATTACAACTGAAAAGTCCGTGTTATGGAAAGGTTGTGGTGTTGCTCCTTCACAACATAATGTTTTTATGCCTACAGGTGTGGAACAATTTCCAATGTACCAGTGTATACCATTGTTAGGATGATGTGTGTTGGAGAGCCTCATCATCCTACATAGCGCTCCTCTGACACTTTTTGGCTTCCACAGCAGGCTGTTTAATTACAGTCAGCTGTGCCTGCAGTGTATAAGCCAGCTTTGCCAACTGAGTGACTTTGTCGCTAGATAAAGCAACTTTTCAGACCCCTCTAGTGTGTTATTTTCAAAAAAACAAGTAGCGACAAATATAACAACTTTTTGTACAAACCTTATACATAGTTTTATCTGCATATATGCACATAGTTTGTTTGGTTTATCCTGTACAGAGAGAAAGGGAGAATTGACAAGAAATTAGTACATTAGTTTATCTAGTGCCATTTACGACTTTACAACAAGACTTTTGCTCTTTTCCTCTGAGAAAAGACTGATAGAAGCCCTCTTTCTTATGCACTGGTGTTTGCCATTGCTCCTGGTTCTCACTGTGTTCCTGTGTGATTAGTGGTCTCTAGTGTCTGTGTATTCAAAGTATTCATGTTTTTGTGCCTTGTTAGCCTCTCCATTAGGGGAACCATTGTTAGGATGGTGTGTGCTGGAGAGCCACATCATCCTACATCGCTCTCCTCTGATACTTTTTGGCTTCCACAGCAGGCTGTAATTGAACAGTGTGCTGTGGAAGCCAAAAAGTATCACAGGATTGGCCTAGAGTATATAATCCCTCTTACAATGCACTTCTTTGTCTGGCCATTTCAATTTTCTGGGGTTTTCCATGATCCTGGCCTGGTTCTCATCGTGTTCCTGTGTGCTCAGTGATCTCTAGTTTCGGTGTATTTAAGTATCCATGTTTCTGTGTCTTGGTAGCTTCTCCATTAGCATCAGCACTGCCTGTCTTAGCATTGTCTGGTATTGTCATTAGTGGACTAATCAGAAATGGGGCTTAATGAGACCAACATGATGCTGCCAAATCAAACAAGATGTATCTGAAATGCGTATGTTTGTAAGTATGTGTTTATGTGTGTGTGTGTGTGTGTGTGTGTGTGGGTGTAGTTTTCATTGGCCGAGGCACAGATGAATAGGAGCTGTTGAAAATAAAAAGCCTTCCCACCACAAAATGAAAGAACTGTTTTCCCCTATGGCGTTGCTTTAATGTAGCTTCTGAGTTGCCTGTACGTGTTTTATCTGCTGCCTCGACTGGATTTCTAAAGGACAATGCCGGGCTTTTAAGGACAATGCAGAGCTAAGATCTCTGACAGCAAAGCACCATTTGAATCAGGGACACCCTTCAGTCAACTGTCTTTTGACATCGACATACAAAGAAAACGCGGTTGATTTAGCAAGGGAATAGGAAAAGTCTTAATCGTAATCCAACGGATAAAATCAGCAACGTCCCTAAAGAAGAGAAGCGCTTCAGCCCAGGAATCATGGCTTTCTTTATATAGTTTGTTCTTAAGAGTAAATCTTGCTCCTGAAGGACAAAATGGGACGTTTGTAAATGTTATTAGTCAGAATTTGTCTAGTCGTGGAAGTTATATAAGTTGGCACAGCTCTCCTGAGGGCGGTACATGGGGGCTCTGTAGTTAAGGCTCTGATGTACCAATCCAGTGATTTTCAATCCTGGTCCTGGTGCCCCACCACTCTGCATGTTTTAGTGTTTTCCTGCCCCTAACACACCTGATCCAACTACTCAGCTCATTAACAAGCCGGTTATTGAGTTAAAGCGGGTGTGTTTAAACAAGAGAAGCACTAAATTGTGCAGAGCGGTGGGGCGCCAGGACCAAGATTGAGAAACACAGTACTAATCAAAAGGGTATGAGTTCAAATCTTGCCCTAAACAAGCTAAACCTGTGGAACTCTTACACAAACGTTGCGTTACTTTAGATAAAAGCCAGTTTCCCCAATTGTTAGCAGGATAACCCAAGATGTGTTCAGCTCAGACTATTCCTGCAACCTTTTGCATAAGGATTTGCACAAGGAGCTGTTATTTTTATTTGATTTCCACTAATTAAAAACCGGTATACATTTGCAGAGAACAAACTTAAGGGCCTGATACAGATATGCGCCGTTTAACGTCTATCCAATCAAAGTCCGTTCACTTTAGCGTCCGAACTTTAACAGGAAACAATAAAAATCTGTCTGATTTACAGCGGTTTACGTTTTAACGACAGAACTACTACAAGCGAACCCTGGCGACACCTGCTGGCAGTAACGTGAATCGCAGCCGTGTAGGCAGAACACGATATTCCTTTTGTTTTCATTAACTGCGTTTTCTATAATGTTTCAAATTTTATAAAAGATACAAAGATAAGAATTACTGTCATGTTTTCATACTGTTTTAATTCATTTATTGTTAAAATAAAACACTATGTTTAAAGTATCTAAACTACAAAAAAACAGTGGATCACCTGGAAAGTTTTCGTCCTGTCCATACTCGTTCAAATTTATGCATAAAAAATATGCAAAGATTTCAATCTTGCAACTGCTGTGTGAACTTCTTTGAAGTTAGAAACTCACTGATAGCCTGGGTTGCATAAACTTTTGTATAAGACCGAATTTCAAAAGGCTTTAAAGCGACTTAATTGAGCTGTACAAGCCTGCAGATGTCTTACAGAGATATCCAGACTCTAACCAGCAAAGATGACTCCTTCAATTAATCCTGTCCGGACTTTGTCACTATGCCCGTCAGATGTGATTAGAACTCCGTCTGAGTAAACAGGACCCAGGGTCTTTAGAAGCCGCTTTTTGATATCTGTCTCACATAAAAGATTTAGATCTAATTATAACATCAAATCTGCTATAAGACCTCGCAACAAACCAGAGCGCTGGCTGAATACTAAATCAGCGCTTCGGCTCCATCAGTCGCACCTGCTCCTGATTACCAGACAATATTTAAGGACTCTAGTTGGACTCGTTCCCGAGAGGGGGTGCGATCACACGTCATGCCCGGAGAAGCATATGCCATTCTCAGTGAGACTCCTAATTTCTCTTAATTTCAGGGATTCTTGTTGTTTACATTTTTATAGAAGAACACCATTTTGAATTGTTATCCTCAGAAATAAAACAGGAATGTTTTCACTCAATTTAAGATATAGTGAAGCTACAACAGAACATTTTTATTTACAATTTTACTTAGACAAGAAAATGTATACAAGAAAACATAATTTTGCATCGTTTCATTGCTTCTGAAATTAAAAAGGAATCTTTAATTGAATTTAAAACAGTCCATCACAGGGTCCTGCAACTTGGGTTTTAGACCCAGATCATCAGGAACCTCTCTTTCCACCAGCCGGCTTGGCTTTTACCTCCTATCTTCTCTGATATTGTCCTCTAGGTAGAATTTGCAAATCTATGTTTGGAAGCAAACAGTTTGGACCTCTTAAGCTTCAAAGACTACATTGTGAAATGGCACATTGTGTTCTTTTTAATCAAGCTCCATTTTTCCGTCCATATGACACAGATGATGAAAGAAAGCCTGAGTGCTGGTAGACCTCAACATCTCGGGCCCTTTTTGCAGTGGTTTATCCATAATTTCATTATTCTTCGACTCACAAAGCCACTTTTTCCATCACTGCCTATAGAAACTCGCCGTGATCTGCAGCTATTTCTCACCTTCTCTCTTTTTTTTAGAAGGCCCTCACTATCAGGGTGACGCAGAAGCTATTTTCTTTTCTAATATCAGCCCTCATCTTTCTCCGTGTTTCGCTGCGACCTTTCAGGTGTTTGAAGCAGATACGATAACTGCAGTGTAAGAAGTCCAACGTGATAAGGGCTAAACAGTTCTGTCACAGCTACGCTACACCAAACAAAAGAGTTCAGCATTAGCATCCGCAACTGTACTTCTCCCTACGACATTTCACTCTGTGCTGACATTTCACAGATCAGTGCAGATGGAGTCTAATCAGAAGTCTCAGTTCAAAGCGCACAACATGAAACGGGTTAAGTGCAGTGCGACTTCGGAAAAGTTTAAAATACACAAGGGACAAACCATTCCTGAACATGGTGCAGAAAAAAAGAACGTTCCACTTTTAGTCACTTTTGCTTTTACAAATTACATCAGTCCGTTTGATTTATCTCTAGCAACTAGCAGCAATGCAAGTTAATCTGCAGATTTGTTTCTCAGATTTAGGTCAGGGCCACTCAAGAACATTCTCATTCCCGTCCGTAAGCTATTGCATGTTTTTGTTTTTGGCCCTGTGTCTAGGGTCCCTGCCTTGTTTGAAGGTGAACCATCTACACATCTTGAGGTGTCTAGCACGTGGTTGCAGGGTTTCTTGAGGAATTAGAGATACTTGGATTTCAGGCCAAAAAGTCCAGCCTTGGTCTTAGCCGACTATTCTCACGTAACAGGCACTTTTTCAGATTAGGCTTCTTTCCATACAGGCCAGTTTTGTGCAGCTATTTACTGTTCTAACATCACCCCTCATCTTCCTCTGTGTTTCGCTGCGACCTTTCAGGTGTTGGAAGCAGATACGATTACTGCAGTGTATGAAGTGGGCTAAACAATTTTGTCACGGCTGTTGTATCAACAGTATCATATCATATTTACAAAGCAAATAAAAGTCGAGAACGCATCAGTATTAAGTCAGAACACAAATACATTAAGGAAGAACGCAACAACGTAAAGGCAGAACACAACGACATTTCCAAAAATGCTGCATTTGGTGAAAACACAACAACATTTAGGAGGCAAACAAACATCAAGAACACAAATACATTTAAGCGGAACAGAACAGCATTAACCAAAATGAAATTTACTGCATTTACTTCTCACACTGGAATTGCTCCGGGACACTAGAGGCATCATTTTTCATCTGACAAATATGGGTTCCCATGACACAAAGTTCAGACTTGCTAGTGTATTGGTAGCATGGACTGCTTTTCTATTGAACAGCAACAGAATAACCGGAAAATCAGAGCTTTATTCCAGAAAGAAATTGTTAAGGTTCCTTATACAATGACAAAATGGGATGGTATTGTAGAGAATGCTGGTGGAAGGTCCTTGCTACTTATCTACTTTCTAACAAAGTCAGAGAGGTTGCACTTAAATTGGTCCATGGATTCTATCCAGCAAAAAGATATTAAGCCTGACATTGAGCCTGACTGTTCTTTCTGTAAGAATGCAACCCTATATGTTATTCGTCTTTATCCAAACTTATATTATTGCTGAGTTTTCTTTGGTATATGTCAGTATGAGACGGTTAATGAATGGAAATATTTTGTAATAAAAGAATAAAACTTGGTAGTACAGACCTGGCAAGTTCAGTTTGTGAGTACAAACTCCCAAAGACACGTAGGGAACAGCAGCATACTTGACTCTCTAGCTGAACATTGTCTGATTATTTAACTTATCTGTTAACCTGCCTACTCATTTGTATGAAACGTTGACAATTTGTACACCTTATTTCATTCTGTTCCGTCCATTCAATAAAGTCAGAACAGAATGTTAAAGCACGGTGTAACCATTAAACCATTTCTTTATTAAACTACAACATCAACACACACACACACACACACACACACACACACACACATAACAAGGTTACTCTTGTTACACACCTAAATAAAACATTTTTGGAAATGCTGAATTTATACTGTTGAGTTCTCGACTTTTGTTTGCTTTGTAAATGCGGTTGTGATGTGACTCTACAGGCCACCCTAGTATTGTGACAGAAAGCAGTAATACAGCTTTATACTAAAAATTACAGCAGTAATAAAGCTACAGTGAGGACAAAAGTATTTAGTCAGCCACTGAATGTATAAGTTCCCCTACTTAGAACGATGAGAGAGATCTGTAATTGTCATCATAGCTACACTTCAACTATGGGAGACAAAATGAGAAAAAAAATCTAGGAAATCACATTGTAGGATGTTTAAAGAATTTATTTGTAAATCAGGGTGGAAAATAAGTCTGACCTCTGTCATTGCCAACAAAGGCTATGTTACAAAGTATTGAGTTGAACTTTTGTTATTGACCAAATACTTATTTTCCACCTTGATTTACAATTCAATTCTTTAAAAATCCTACAATGTCATTTCCTGGATTTTTTTTTCTCATTTTGTCTCTCATAGTTGAAGTGTAGCTATGATGAAAATTACAGACCTCTCACATCTATTTGAGTAGGAGAACTTGCACAATCAGTGGCTGACTAAATACTTTTTTGCCCCACTGTAGACAATAAAGCAATAATGCAGTAATAAAGCTAAATAACACAGTATTACAGCAGTAATAAAGCTATATAGTACAGCAATAAAGCTGTCAGGTGGCTGTCAGATAGACCGGTGTGTAATCTTGGAGGCTCATGCTTGCACTTTTCACGATTTTATAACAGTTACTCTAATGGTTAGTGTTCTTCATCCAAACCAGGTCATTAAACTGTAACAATGTAAGAGAATGTTTTAATGGTATGATGCTGAGGACGATGCAGGTGATATAGCAGTTCGGTTTTCAGTTCAGCCTAATGTGCCATTAGCTAATGACTTTGACAGGGTATGATGAGTTTCTATTCTAAGCCCTTTCCATGTACAGACGTGTGCAGCATGAGATCGCTCTTGTACTTAATTAAAATGGCTAACAAGCCGTTCTCCAGGGAATCTGTTGTGATTTTGCTAACATTACAGAGTAATCCAGCTCCCAAACAAACCGGGTAGCGCTCTGTGTAATTTCTTTTCTGTAGTTTGTTTATGCCTCTTTAATCCTGTCAGGTAGCCATTCCAGTTAAGACTTGTACAGCACAACGTGACATTTAATAACATGACATTTAATCTTCATTATATTCACCATGTGCTGAGGAAGCACGATACAACAGGGGCCTCAAAAAAGCCTTCGTAAAAACTTGGGGTGTAACGATGCATTGCTGTGCAAATAAAATTGACAAAAGTACACATTATTTTGATTTGTATATTTGTTATTCTTCAAAAAATATATATATTTTTTTCACTTGGTTAATTAACACACGGTGAAAGTACAATAGAACATTTTCTACACAATTTTAAACCTCTATTTCTAGTAATTTCTTTTAATTGCAAAGGACTACTTTTTTGTTTAAAAACATAATCAAGAAAATCTTCATTGTTTTGCAGTGTTCACACTTCAGGAAATAAAAAAAACAAGAAAAAACGAATCGTGAACTCAGTATCATGAATCGAATCAAATGTATATCAGTACACCCCTAATTAAAATGTAAGTAAGTAAATGGACCTTCTCGAAAACTTTCCGCTAGATTCACGAATGCTGCGTAAAACAGGATTTGTTAGTAGAATGTGTGTATGTTACAATGAGTACCATAATCCACGCCCACGAGCAACAAATGACCAGCATAAATAGAAACCTTTGGACTGAGGAACCACAGCAAAAATCTTCCAAAAATGCCTCAGACAAAGCTAAGGGAAAAAAAAGCTATACTTATGTAGAAATCAACGTTCTATTGAACGAAGTGCATTCAAATCGACACCTTCATTTTTCCACAGAGGTGTTTAAGGTCCCAAAACGAGCAACAGTATTGTGAATAACGTCATGGGTGTGATGATCTCTATTACTTAAATGTGCAATTCTGCGTCGTATAACGTCCGCATTACATTCTGGGAAATAGGATGTTAACCGAAATGGACGTTGACCGGACATTATCCTGTGCTGGCTTAACCGGTGAGCTCGCACGGTCTTGCTGGTAAAGCTGCTTGACCAGCAGTTCAGTGTCTAAAGCCCTGTTGGTCTTTGCTGTTTTTTTCAGAAGAGGGTTGAAACAACGTGGACAATGCATGTCTCAAGCTTACTCTAGACTATGTAAGAGCCATGAGGTCAACATCTGCCAACTGCAATCTTTAATAAAAAAGAGCTCTAGGAGCAGTCTAGCAAGTGCAGGATAGATAGAACCAGCACTGAGACATATGAGATGCACACTGAAAGCACTCTACAGGTGGACAGGTTATAAAACAAGACAAATGATTGTCAAACAGGAGTAGATTGAGTACTCAGATATGACGCCAGGAGGAGAAAGCTGAAAACGTACCACAGTTGTCCTCATCGGCTTGATTCCCACAGTCGTCCACTCCATTACAGTGAAGCAGCTGAGGCAGGCAAAAGCTCAGGTTCCCACAGGGGAAATAGCCCAGGGGGCATGAAGAGCGTTCCTCTGATACGTTAAATACCGTCACAGCCACTGCATGGAGAGAGAGGCAGATAGTACACACTCATATATAGGAAAGGATTCAGAATCTGATAATGCACATAAATACACATTCAGAAGAATTCGTACTCTGAATATTGAATTACAACTTTCCTCCAGGAAGGCCGTGGTCACAACTATAATCGTTTTTGTTTTTCACTTAATCAATACATTATTCAATTTAATTCAATCACGAGATGTTTTACTACAAAATTAGCTTTAGGTTAATGATTTTGCCCAACTGTAGGTCAAGATGGTGCTTTATGCAAGTATAAGGTAGACTACACTAAGATCTATACAGTTACAAAGTCCGCGGTTTATGATACGTTGAACTTACGATGGATTTGTCAGAACGTATCCCCGTCACAAATCAGGAAACACCTGTACTGGCACTGTGGAAGGAACAGTAAAATTTTCCTTCATCCATCAAGTCCAAATTTCAACTTCCAGATGGCACTCTAGGCCAATTTTGCCCTTTGTCGCTGCACAGAATGGCAGATGATTTGTACTGCAACAAATGATTCTACCTCCTAACAGAGCCTGATCAATGCAGGCTATAATCAGCACTCAGTGCATTAAAGACCGTAATGAAGAGCATGATTATATCGTGCTCACGACCCGTGTAATTGGGCGACGCATGAAAGACCCTAGATTACATCCGTACACAAATCATTCTAACGCAATTATCCTAATCACAAACCTGCACATGATTTGCATTCACACAAGACGACTGACTGAAGCATTAGTGTATTTTAGCGGTGCTACAAAACGAACAATCTATTAGCATAGCAATCTTAGGCGTCCATGAAAACCAATCCGAAAAACATCTAAGATGCTGCTGGAGCACGCTCATTAAGAACTTGGGCTGAGGCTACACCTCAAGCTGATCGATATCTATAGGCTTTGCGTTCTTGTCTCCCTTGCGATGCTAGGAATGCAAGTGACATATTGTTATGCGGCGCATGCAGATCTGTGGGGGAGTGAAGCTCCACCAACCAAACAATCATGTCACTTTGAAGAATTGTCTATCTGCGGCGGGCCTGAACTTAGGCAGAGGAGGTGATCAGTTTAACGATAGTTCCTCTTCTCGGCGCTGCAGGACGGCGATTAATAATCATCCATCAGGAGACGTGGTGTAGACGCAGAACTGCAGAGTGCTTCCTTCGGAATCATCGAAACCTCCAAGGCTAAAGCCGTGCACTGCAACTCTGTCTGTTCTGACAATGCTTGCTCCATACTGATAGACTAATCAAAGCACTCTCAGGATTTGCCGCTCCAAAAAGTCTCACAAATTAAGTGAATACAGGACTGTAAGTCCAGAGTGCATAAAGGTACTAACATCCATCCAATTAATGGCTGTTCACTTTAATGGCTGAGGTTATAAAAATGATAATAAAACACAAACCACTGTTATATGTGGTTTGACCACTGTGAATTGAATGAACCCATTCCAGACCCCCAGAAATTCCCCCTGTATGAGGCATTATATGCATTAATAAAGTGTTGAAAAATCTCATGTCATTTAGTGAGTCATGGATTGAAAGTAAAAAGTAAAAGCAAAACACTCACTCTATTGGTGAACTCACTCAAAAGTTCACTGCCTTACCAGTTGTTGGCTCATGTTTGAACTAGAGACTGTTTGAACTCGGTTGATGTGTTTAGAGACTTTTTTGTGCAAGTTCCTCGGGTTAGTGTGGATGATTTTTCGCTTCTTATTTGTACCAAGTTGTAAATGGTGTTCGTAAGTGTATGTGCCTGTCCTATTGTACAAAGTAGTAGTCCTTTGTTTGCCCCCACTACAGGTATATTGTCTCTATTAACCTATAACTATGTATATAAACTGGTTCACATTCACTCGTCGAGTCTCTGGTTCATCTGGCTGATCTTGTTGTTCGTAACACTGTCTATGAAAGCATTTTTGGCTTCTACCAAAAAACCCATAAGCATCAGATCCATAGTACCATCCTCAATCATTCAACGATGAGACCTGTGTGAAAGACGTAGATCTCCTATACAAAGTTTGCACTCTTTCCATAAACTCAATCAAAATTGACAGACTACAAATCATGAACCATCAAACTCCATCCGTACTTTCAGCACAAAACCACGGGTCGCACCGTCTCTCTTTTTCCTGTCCATCGAAACAAACACCAGATTACAGAACAGAACTTGTTCAGCCTGAAAGCACTATCCAAGAAAATCCTGAACTAAAAGCCTTTAACATGCATCTCTTGATAACCAAAAGGCTGGTTTTCTCCTCCATGTGGAAATCTGAAGACCTAATCAAACAGATATCCAAAGAAATTCACATCACAATGTGGCAAACCAATCCACCACATTAGATCTTATCTGGGAGAAGCTGGAGATGTGCGAGTGCTGCAAACTTAGAGTTCAAACGCAGCACTCACAGAACCTGACACTGAAAAGCAAGAGCGACACTTCATGGGGCTGCCTGAAGTGCTAGGGATGTCAGCTTGAAAACTAAGTGGCTTCCATTTAGGATTAAGGAATAAATTATGAGGCAAGCCTCTTGTTATGGCAAGAGCCTTTCTCAGAGTTTCTTTCCAGACATCAGCTTGATCTCCCTCTATTTTGAAATGTTCCAAAAAGAAAAGATAAAATAGGTCTTACGAGAATCCCCTTTTCGGTAAAAGGAAGGCACACTCAAGTAATGTACTTAGAGAATTTTTTTCCCTTGGAAAAAAAACACCACATCTGTTTGCAGTGCTGTCCATTAAGCTTGGTTGATACTGTAAATTTGGACAAACAAATATCGTCTCCCGAATTATCGCAATAAACGATATTATCGTGTTATTTACTTACCTGTACCCCATGTGAGCGTTACATGGCATTAAGTCTGTTTCAGTCACATGACCAGCATACATCTTTTATAATAACTGGAGATAGTCATCAATTTATTATAAAAGCCGTACATCATTAATGCATCGAGAGTGTTGACATACAGTCCCAAAGCACCACATACACCTGTCCCAGAGTCCCTAAAAGCACTAGCTGATGAAAGCCTGGACACGAGTGATAATTGGTGGCACGTGGGCAGACCAGTCCATAGAAGGCAAACATATGAAGATGTGCTTTCCTGTGGATGGCAGATTACTTTTATTCTGGTGGGAATAACACTTCCACAACTTCATCCACTAAATGCCAGCCCATGGTGCACATCTCAACCATTTCACGTTATGCCAAACAAAAACCAAACAAGTTCCGCAACAATTCAACTCAGGCTTTCTGAAATTCAACAAGTTGCTAGGTAGGCCCTTTGCCATGTTTCTAAACAAGACATGAAAGGAAAACAATCTTTTATGCATCTCCAATACAGGAACGCCAAGAAATGTAGTCTGTCGGACTACAACAACCAAAAACTGTAGGCAGATACTTGTCATTTTGATTTAGTGCTCACTTTGAAAGAAAATAAAAATCAGTTGGGATTCCCGTACACGAATCCGTCATGGGACAGATGTTTTGACAAGTGGAGCTTAAAGATTTTACAGTTGTTTTGCATTTATTTTGGCAACAGAGATCTGAGGAAAGATCCTGATAACAGAGTGTTTCAATAACATCTCGTTACCTACAGCGGAATTAAGAACTAAGTTGGCCTTTCCATGGTTGACACACTTTAAAAAGCATGCAGGGAACGTTAGTCGCGGAGTCATAAATCTTCAGCATAAATGAAGCCACATGAAGAAGGGTACATAGTTTCGACTTACTGGCATCACCAACTAAACAGACTAATGCTCGGAAATCTCAATGCATACCAGCGGATGGGACCCCAACATCCTGAAGAACAGGTGAGACAGAGTGGCAAAACCTAACACAATATCTCAGACACAGTCACCACAGTCATCAATGTTCATTTTCCTTGCTAAGGCTCAAAACCGCCAAGCTGGCGCAGTGGTGGGTGTGTAAATTACATAAATACATAAAACATAAGGATCTTGGAGCTTATTTAAAGACAAAGTGTTTTCAGGATTTATATGCCACCCAGGAAGCATCAGTAATAAAACTGACAGACTACAAATCATGAACAATGGCACTTCCATCAGACTTCATTTGCACTTTCAGCAGTAAATCACAAGTTATCAGGTCTCTCTCCCTTCTTCCCACCAAAGCAAACACCAGAAGAGCAGAACAGAACTTGTTCATCCTGACAGCACCATCCAAGTCAATCCCGAGGTAAAACAGTACTGTGCAAAAGTCTCAGGCCACCATTAGGTTAGCTATATCATTCTTTTAGCAAATGCAAGCTTATAATGACCATATATAATTAATTTTCAGTCTCTTTATTAGAATACAACGACAAAATACAGGAACTTGTATGCAGTATTACAAAAATACACTTACAATCAATATAGCGGCATCTGCCAGCTTCATCGGTATGCCAATCTTCCACAGTCCAAAGGCACTTGATAAGGAATTGTCTTTTTGGAAGGGTAGCAGCCAAGAAACCACTTTTTAAGGTGAACAGGGTGAAAAGACTAAGGTATGAAGAGTATCATGGAGTGGAGAATCCAAAAAATATGTTCAGTCCAACCTTTGACAATATGTTAGATATGGCCATTATACCATTGCTAAAACAACAAATCTAATGGTGGCCTAAGACTTTTGCACAGTACTGTACGTCTGTTGTGCCAAAGGGTTGGGATTGTCCTCTATGTGGAAATCTCATTATCCTGGCTGATGGATTATGAAGAAAGGAATCTCGGATGCCTTACAATGAAAGGTTATTGAATGAAATCAATAACTAGTCTACATCAAGATTAAGACTCATTCATGAGGAGCACGATAATTTGCATAAATTACCACTCATAAAGCTGAAGCATACCATACTTTGAGCATCCCGCTCCAAGTCACTGATCACACGATTATGCCCAAATGATTGGTGGCATTATCCAAAGAGGTGATTATCGTAAGGCTCCAACATAAAAGAGCAATATCAGGCTTGGCCTTTTTAAAGGGAGCCACCAGAATGAGCGGATTCAGGCTAGCTGGATCTAAGCAGTGCAAATGTTTTGTACCTGGAGGAATCTGGCGTTCCCACTGGAATGCATGGGGGGCAGCACATGCCCAAATGCCTGCCCAGGGACAGTGGTGGAATAGTTGTTAAGGCTTGGGCGTACAAAGTTGCCACTGCTGGGCCCATGAACAAGACCAATGATCTTAATTTGCTCCACTCAGCAGCAAGGCACTCCAGGAAGGATAAGGGCTACACCAGGGAGGCCTTACCCAGTATAAGTACAGTATTCCTAGAAAAGTGCTTGATGACTGTATAAGCTCCCCGAGTGTTTAAGGTGGTAATAACTTTAGGCTCCTGCAGATGGCATTGCACGAGTACAATCGGGCTATAAATACCTGCGGGGTGTGTGACAGGATTCATAGATTGCCTTCAATGTATGAAAATGGGTGGAAAATGGGTCACAAAGCAGATGATAATGACTGGCAAAGACGAGTGATTGCATTTGGGCGTTCCCTGCGGAGAATTGCATACCATGAACATACGGAGCAGAGTGGCACGCAAGAGGCCTTTACGCACTTCTGCTCGCAAAGTCGTTTACAGTGCATGAAACGACACAAAAATTACTGGACTGTTAAAGCCTACAGGTCCATTCATTTCCCAATCCTTTCAAAACAACACTTGTGGGTCATTTTGGAAATGTACCTAAGCTTATGGACAAGCCTTACGTTTGTATTTGCCATACACAATAAAGGTGCATTAACATTTAAAGAAATATGTCATGTAATAACATGGGGGCACCCCAGGTCTGATCCGACACTAGCATAGATCCAGTTCCTAGACCCTGAGGAATTCAGATGGAAACCCCGTTGCAGCAGAACACAGACAAAGAAGAAGAGTGGACAACAGAACTCAACCTTGCCCTGCACTCTGGCGACAATAGAAGACCTTTAACAGACCCGGTACCTCAGATACAGGAATGAACCAGGGACTCCTGCCAAGTGGTACATAATTTGGAAAATTCTGCCAAGTGGAGCGAAGTCATGAACCGGGAACACCTGCCAAGTGGAACAGAGACAAGAATCGGGAAAGGGCAGCCTTGCCCTTCAGCACAGGAATGCTTTTCATCCAATCAACACCCAATTCGACTAACAGATAAACCTCACCTTGCAAGAGGCAGGAACTGAACCAGGGTTCCCTGTTAGTTCATGGCTCCATTCCCAAGGGCATGAGTTCATGTTTACATTTGTATGGTAGGTCGGACAATACCGATCTTGAGTTAAGTCCAGTTCTGTCCATGTGTCTGATCGCCTGTTCCCCGTTGGCAGCATCCTGGTGTAGAGTTAAGCTGTACCAGGGGTTTCCTCATTCCAAGTTCTTCCGGGTCTAGGGGGCTTGGTCTATGGTAGTACAAGCAGACCAGGGGTGCCCCTGCATGACAAATATTTAGGTTTGTTCCTTGCAGAGGTTCATTCGGAAAACTGTAAAGTTGTAAATGACGGTGGAAAATAAGTATTTGGTCAATAACAAAAGTTCAACTCAACACTTTTGTAACATAACCTTTGTTGGCAATGACAGAGGTCAAACGTTTCGTTTAAGGCTTCACCAGCTTTGCTAAAATTGTAGCTGGTATTTTGACCCATTCCTCTATGCAGATCTCCTCTAGAGCTGTGATGTTTTGGGGCTGTCACTGGGCGGACACAGACTTTCAACTCCCTCCACAGATTTTCTATGGGGCTGAGGTCTGGAGACTGGCTAGGTCACTCCAGGACCTTGAAATGCTTTTTACAGAGCCACTCCTTCGTTGCCCGAGCAGTGTGTTTGGGATCATTGTCATGCTGGAAGACCCAGGTACGTTCCATCTTCAATGCTCTCACTGATGGAAGGAGGTTTTGGCTTAAAATCTGGCTGAAAAAACAGCCCCAAAGCATGATGTTTCTACCCCCATGCTTCACATTAGGTATGGTGTTCTTGGAATGCAACTCAGAATTCTTCTTCCTACAAACACAACGAGTTTTTACCAAAAAGTTCTATTTCGGTTTCATCTGACCACGTGATATTCTCCCAGTGCTCTTCTGGATCATCCATATGCTCTCTGGCAAACTTCAGACGGGCCTGGACATGTACTGGCTTAAGCAGGGGGGCACGCCTGGCACTGCAGGATCTGAGTCCCTTTCGGCGTAGTGTGTTACTGATGGTAGCCTTTGTTACTTTGGTCCCAGCTCTTTGCAGGTCATTCATCAGGTCCCTCTATCTAGTTCTGGGATTTTTGCTCACCGTTCTCATGATAATTTTGACCCCACGGGATGAGATCTTGCGTGGAGCCCAAGATCGAG